>LR736857.1:1014853-1083260 GCA_902654985.2 Oryctes borbonicus | reverse complement strand
TTCCAAGTACACACGATCCCGATCGCGTCGCGAACCATGACACTGGTTGATGCGGTATGCTACGTCATTGCAACTAATAAGGAGTTAAAGTTATTCAAGTACGGCGTAGACTTGGTAGTGAACGATAAGTGTTCAAAGAAATCCGAAATCTGCGCCCGTATTAATAAGGGCCAAGGTTGTTTCAATCCGGTTGGATCGCTTTTGTTATGCAACGGACGTTTGGCAGGCTTACGATCTGACAACGACGAATGCGTGAAGGAAAACCAGATTATCACTTTTCACAACATGCGTTACTATGATTATTTGGTAGCCGGAGAGCTTTACATGCTTATTAAGAGTTGGTACGAGTACGATATAGAAACGGAACCATCTGGTCTGAGCATGGCTGTAACTTTAGTTATGTCCAATGTAATCCTAACTAGTTCAATGTTTTTGAATGTACTTCGCACGCAGTAGACTTAACAGAATTACTTATTATTAAGCTAATGTACACTTCTACATAGTGAAGTCTTAAATACAATGAAGTTAGTGTTTCGACTACTACATGTTATTGTCCTAATCATAAGAGATGAGCCCTGCGTCACGAATTCCTGCATCTAGTAACGACAAGTATTTATGATACAATTAGTCGACATACTTTAAACGATAAAGCTAACAACAAAAGATAAGGTCGCAAATGAGATTTCTTTTTCCCCAATATACAGTCGTAGTGCGTATGCTAGAAGATGATTTGATTAACATTGTTTTTCCGACTGTCATTTGCTTTGTTTACGGCGTTCAAATTGTGTTTACCTATGATAATTCGCAAGTAATTAATAAAATTTGTTTTTTTGAAAGCTAACATCGGTATTATCAACATCATGTCTACTCGATGAAGAATTTTACGTTCTCAGAATCAACAATTCAATTAAACCTGCTAAAATATTTTGAAGAAAACAGTGGACCTTTACTGCGACTACCATCAATGCAAAAGGCAAAATGGCATTGCGTTTGATTTTTATTATATTGATATGTAGCGGGTAGCAGATGCTCTAAAAAAATAGTGTATTTTCGATAGAGGGAGTTAAAAGTCGGAGTACTCAAAATGCAGTGCTAGTAAAGCAGGCGACGTAGGAAAGCAAAAACCGAAGACTTGCCAGAACCTGTTAAAATGAATACATTGTATACCATATAACAAAGTAAACTTCTGATTTATTGTATTTTTATTTTAATATGATTAATATATTTTACAGGTTTTACAAGTTACAGTGAAATCGATGAATAATGAACTGCAAGAAAACCAAATTGTATTGAGTAACAGCAGCTTGAATCGTACACTCCATTCAATAGGTTTAAAGTATAAAGACACAGTAACCGCAGAGCTTCAATGGAAAAGCCACATATCGCAGATAAGCGATTGCAATTTTTGAGAAATTACATGCAAAACTTCAACTCTCCTAATCCGAAACCTGCAGTTTTCCAAGGTGAGATATTTTCAAAAGGAAATGAAAAAAGGTCGTGCTAAGATGGTGATATACAAAACGTTCGGTAACGGAAGGAGTAGAAAGGTATAGTCTTGCATGCTGGCTCTAAATCACAACTTGTGCCAAATGTCTCGTTATTATTTGCCTCTAAATTTCAAAAAGATGATTATCATGGGGAAATGGATGGAAATATATTTTTAAATTGAACTAGAAATAGAAAAATTGTCTAATAACTTAAAAGAACCGCCGTTAATTATTATGGTTAATGTTCCATAACACTCAATATTACTGAATTACTAAAAAACTTATCGAAGAGTGATACGACTCTTTTACAAATCCGCAAGTAAAATATCGAAGGTTGCTATAAAGTTCGATAAAATTCATAAATAGTTAGATATGATGAGAATTCTATTGGAAGGGAATCATTTGACAATTTGTACTGCAAGACAATGCAACTAAACTAAAGTCTACTAATATCTCGCATCAAGAACATCAAAATTCAACTGTAAACCAAACGTATGCCCAAATAAAGCGGCAATCGAAGCAAGTGATTCAAAGATTTTTCTAGAAAACCTTTCCAACGTTTTGGGCGAAGTATGTATTGATAGTAGAATGGCAATTGTGTGGGGTGACTTCAATATAAATTTTAATGAAAATACTAACCTTACCGAAAATGTTTTAAATCTGTTTGCATGTTTCAATCTGCTACCCCATGTGAACAAAAATACGCGTGTAACTGAAAGTTCCAGTACCTTAATTGTCAATGTATTTGCAAATAATACAAAAGGTACGTATAGTTCTATTGTCGGTGAATCCTTATTCTCCGATCATAAATGCATTATATTATGTGTAAGATTAACGATTGTTGATAAACGCAAATATGTTTACCAACGACGGTTTTCCACAACTGCAATTGCGGAATTTGACAGATTGATCAACAAGGAAGATTGGCACGATATTTATGCTGAGGACGGGGATTGTAATGCTGCCTTCGATAATTTTTATAACACATTTTGTTATTATTTTGACAGTAGCTTTCTATTGAAAAAATGTTCAGTTAAAAAGAACCATAACAAATGTTGGTATACTTACGATCTACGACAATATGCTGAATATGCTCGCGGAATATCAACTTTATAAGGATCCTAACAAAGATAAAGTCAATGAATCTAAAAAAACTTTAAATATTATAATAGTGCAATTCCAACTTCTCACAATGTGGTAAGTCTAAAACCGCTTAGAGTGTTATTAAAACTTTAACAAGCCCAGCCAATGCTAGTAGGAATATCTTGAGCGTTAGAGACCAACACAACAATGTTGTTACAAATCCTCAAAAAGTCGCAACATTATTCAAGGGGTATTTTACGTGTCACCCGCGACAACCTCAATTGATTAGAGCTGACTGTGAGAGGATCATCTCTATTCTTTGCACCAACTGACAAACACAGTTTTGGAATATGGAAAATACAAGAAACTCACCAAACAATATCAAAAGAACAGTGGGTTAAAAAAACATTTCTTAAAAATACGTTACAAAACAGAACAACGCTACACAAATTTCATGAACGAATACATACAGCTTGGGCATATAGCTCTAACTACAGAAATAGAAGATTAACCCAACTGGCAATATTATTTACCGCATTTTTGCGTAATAAAAGAATCTAGCTTATCTACAAGGTTGCGAGTCGTATTTGATGCGTCCAGTAAAACATTCACTGGAATTTTATCGAAGAACAAATTATTGATAGGGCCTACAGTATAACAAAGCCTAATATCAATAGCCACAAGGTTTAGAACTCATAAGTACGCCATTACTGCAGACATTATAAAGATGTACAAACAAATCCTGATGCACTCCGACGATCAAGAATTTCAGAATGTACTTTGGTAAAATAATGAAAATGAACGTATTCAGGTGTACAAGTTGCGGAACTGCTTCACCTCTCTTAACTGGTGCAAATACAGTGGAGTCGAGTAAGAGAGGAACGTTTGGCACGTGCTATTCAAGATTATCGTAGCATTTCCTTCATACGTAGTACAGCAATTCTAGAATCGGGTTATCGGTTGCTAAAAGTTAGGATTTCTAAATCAGAAACGTTTGATATCAAAGGTTTAGCACATGTGAGGATTTTGGGTGTTTCGAAGCGAATGGTAACGGGTTCTTTTTATATTTACATAAATCCCTATTAAGGAACGATGGCTTTATGTTTAATTAATTTAGGACTAAAAAGTATTAAATTCTCAAGATCATAAATTATCAACACTGGAAACAAAGCATTAAGCACAAACTCGAGCTTCATGTAGAAAACCCAAAAAATCTACATCGACGTACTTAGCTATTGCGTAGCTCGAGGATATCCCATTTACGCCACACTACGCATAATTCCATGAGGAAGCGTGGGTTCTCGTTTTTACGATTGTTAAAATGGTAACCGTTACCACTCAGTCACGCTGCGTGTCTTCTCGTTATTATATAACAATTTAAACGTAATCGTGATACGTCTTGCATGGTGGCAGTAGCCTGCGAGAAAATATACACAAATAGTGGCCGCGTGGTTGTTATTAATAGCAATAACGCATTAACGAAAAATTGTAGTACTTCCGCATAAGTAGCTGCCATCTTGAATAATCTGTGAAATGTGAATGTAATTATTGCAAACACCAAGATACGAAATAATCAAACGAATTGTTATTCACGGTATACCGAGTGGAGCTCTGGTACGAGGTATTTCCATAGCATCTTTATTCTTGATAATAGGAGCTCTCTAAACAATATACACTGCCGTTCAGTGAAGTTCGGTCATACAATAAAAATCTATTATATCACACTGTATACAATTATTAATACATAAAATTAGAAAAATATTAAGCATACACCCTTTTCTAAGGGATTAAAGCCATAAATTATTATGTAAAGTAGAAATATTGCGACAACCACAATAAAGTCCCTTTTATTATCATTCCAAAAATTTCTCGGAAGTACCGATCTTTTGAAACGGGTCGTTTGGGGATTATTAACGAACAATACATTTAGGAAATATACTGCAGCATCACTCTTATTTATTTATCACGGGAGTAAAGATATAAATTTGCTTCATTTTACTGTTGAACGTGTGTTGGTGTGCATCTGTCGTTTTTGCGCGAAAGTTTTAAGAAAATTTACTTCAAAATGGCACGTGACAAGCCTACCAGTGTAGAAAAACGTTCACGCATTATTACGCTGTTTGAAGAAGGATATTCGGGGCGACAAACTGCTGAAAAAATAAATATGAGAAGTTCAACAGTAAATGACATCATAAAGCGATATCGGACAACTGGAACTATAGAAAATCATGTTCGTCCTGGAGGACCTAAGAAAACAACAAAAGCTGAAGTTTTGAGAATTGTATTATTAAGCAAACGCAATGGAAAATTAACAGCGCCACAAATAGCAGCCGAAGTCAATCGCGGCCGTAAGAAAAAGTTTCGGCGAGTACGGTAAAACGTCGACTTCAACAAGCGGACCTTCGTGGACGCATTGCCATTCGAAAACCCTTATTACTTCGGGGCAACAGAGCAAAACGGCTACAGTAGGCCCGTTCTCATCTAGATTGGTCGTTAGATGATTGGAAACACGTACTTTGGAGCGACGAGTCAAAGTTTGAGGTTTTTGGGCAAAATCGACAAGTTTATGTCCGGAAATCTAAAACCGAAAAGTGATCCCGGACTGCATTGTGCCAACAGTGAAGCAAGGGCGTAGTTCTGTGTTAGTGTGGGGATGTTTCTCCTTTGCTGGGACGGGAGATTTATGCAGAGTGCAGGGTGTAATGAGGAAGGAAAATTATTTTGCAATACTCCAGAATCATGCGGTGCCATCAGGATTGCGTGTAATAGGCCGTAATTTTACATTCATGCATGACAACGACCCAAAACACACTGCATTAGTGTGTAAGAACTATCTAAAGGAGCAAGAAGAACAGCACACCCTGAAAGCAATGACATGGCCCCCACAAAGCCCAGATTTGAACCCTATAGAGTTGTTGTGGGATGAAGTGGACAGGAGGATCCGAAAAATATGCCCAACTTCACAAGAACATTTATGCAATATTCTGTAACATGAATAGATTAATATTCCACAATCCGTTTTAACAAAACTTATCGAAAGAATGCCTAGAATAGTTCGAGCGGTGATTAACAGCAAAGCAGGTTTTTTCGAAAAAAAAAAATATAATGTTCAGTATGTTATATTAGGCCAGAATAACTTTTTATTTATTTATTTTTGTCTTTTTTTACCTGTACATACAATAAAATTGCATTTTGTTTTTAGTTTCGTTTGTTTCTGTAACCTTTTCATGATTTTTACTAACCGACCGAACTTCTCTGACCGGCAGTGTACATCATCTGATATACTGGCCGCTAGATGGTATAAATAACATAAAAGGTCACCTGGATCATAGTACAACGAGACAAAGTATCCCCATGGGCACGCGGATTTGCAAATCAAACAGTTCCAATCATTTTGTTCTAGCCGTTACAAAGTAGACTCTACAGTCCTTGTTATATCTTTTTTTGTCGTGTCCCGTGTTTGTGCAACAATATGCGTGAAAACTATGATACGTCTGCTTTTAATTACAAACCCTATATGTATGTATACGACAATTTGTCGATTGGCTGCCATCTTCCACAAAAGTACACTGACGAGCCGTAAAACGGCTCTTATAAATGCTGAAAAAGAAACTAGACGAATCATTTAAGTTGACCTTCAGAAAGACATTTATAGAATTTTAACGAAATACTCCAACAATTTAGGAATGGTGCATTATTCATCGCGGGCAGTATACAATTCAAGGAGATCAATAGCCTTTGTTCACTTTTTTTCTGCTTTTAGAAATGCAAACGCTCAAGTAAAGAATATAATATATAATTATTGTTAGTTATTACGGCTAGCAAAAAAGTATTGCTTCCCTCCTATCTGCAAACTTTTTTACATATCAGATGTTAAATCAGCAATCTATGTACATATGTATGATCCATCACATGTTATACTTCAGACTAACTAAAACACCAGCAAATACTTTTGATGGTAAATAAATACTTTCTTATGCGTCCGTTATATGTATGCGACCACCAACGACCAACTACTACGTTTAAGCTTAACAACATAGGGATGTTAAAATTAGTGGCGTTCTTATCCGATGAGTAAAGCGATTGTAGTGTTAATGAGTTAGTTTATCTTTAGCTTATATTATTACTCATTAAAATCTAGTACTTGTTCAAGACGTTAAGACAATTTAAGGAGCGCATATAACTAGGTTGTGTTATAGTTACACCATATAAGTAAAATTTCATTATCATGGAAGCGACGTTATCCCGAAGTTCCGAGGCTACATAAGGGCTTTTAACATCGTACCGGAACGGCATCATCATCTTTAGCTTCAGCATTCTTTTTTTTTTCATTCTTATTTCTTCGCGTTAACGGAAATAGTATCAAATTAATTATGTTGCTCTTTTACATATATAAGGCAAAAATAAAAGTACAAACTTGCAAACTAAAGCATACAATTGTTGTATATATTGGTGGTTGTAAAATGGTTTCAAAGTAATCTTGCAACGGTGCTGATTATAAACTAAATGAAATTGTAATGAAAATAACTACTTACTTCTGAAATCCTTATTTTCAAATATTAATTGAGATTATATGTTGTAGCTTTTGGAACTGCTATGTTTCCCTTTCTCTTCAGTTGTCGCTAACATTTTCATGGAAGCGTTCCAATAACAAATCCTATCATCCTACCATTTAAAACCAAAATGTTTTTATATGGATGATGGATGGAACTCTCGTCACCCGGCTACATAGATGGGAATCCCTGCCCGAACTTTTAACCTTCATAAACACCCAACATCTCGACATACATTTTACTATAGAGGTTGAATCAGATGGACGACTCCCATTTCTAGATGCCCTCGTATCTCGCTACCCCAACGACAAACTAAGCCGCACAGTATATCGAAAGCCAACCCACATAGACCGCTATCTGAACACCTTTACTTACCATCATTCCAAAGTCTTTTCTATTTCTCAGCCTGGCGCTCTCGCCCAAGAATTGACGCATCTGACTGACTCCCTCATCGACAACACTTTCAGCAAACGATATATCCGAAAAACAATACACCGTCATCGCACTCCCAGACAGCCGACCGCTTCTAGTCACAATCCTACGGTCAGCGTCGTCCTTCTACCTTAGATTCAAGATGTTACCGATAAAATGATCAAACTATTCTAGAAACCTATCAAAACAATTTTTAAACCCCCATAAAAAATCTCCGACTTATTACCGTCAGTCAAAGACAAAACTTCTCCTTTACACACCCAGGGTGTCTACCAGAGCAGTTGCTCTTGTGGTAGTGTATACGTCGGTCAAAGCGGTCGGTCAGCACAAGTGCGGCAGAACACGAGCATTGCACTAGATCCCTGCGGATATCTGATTCTACATTAGCCGAGCACAAGCTAAAAACCGGCCAATAAATGTTATTTAACGACAAACTTCTGTCCCATGAACGCTACTATTATTCCAGGAAAACCCTAAATCCAGAAACATTCCAACAAACTCAATTGAGATGATGATTACGTTTTACATTTTTAGTGGAAACCTCTCCTATCCGTATCCACCAATCACAACCCGTCTCGTACGCCCCGGCTCTCTACCCAACCATTTGAAAACCGTACCCCGAGCAACCACAATCATTCTTCTCACAGCAGTCTACAACATGCAGCAGCCCGGAAGAAGAACTCCAAAGGATGCTTTGTCTCACCAAAGCATAGCGCCCATAATTTCCATTTGGGCGCAATTTAAAATCTCTATAATGGTTGGAAGTCCAAAAAGTTTTTGCCATTGTACCTTGGTCATGAACTCTAAAAAGGATCCGGTTCAACCGTTTTACATACCCTAGTCCGGTCAACTCCAAAATCTTCAGCCACTTCGGCATGGAATTCAAGATCACTCATACTACGAAAAAGTATCTTTATGCGTTTTCGGGAAATCAAGGCTCCTCCACGTGTTTCGGCAGCTACATGCAAAAACTCTGCAGTTAAAACAATTTTACTTTTAAATCGTAACAGCTTTTCGCATCTTGTAACATCTCGCCGAACACGATAATTTTTCTCATGTCCGATCGGCAGAAACATCGCCATGTTGCAAACTGATGGACACTTATACCATAAAAAGGTAACATGCTCCTCTACCGTCTTAAAAAAAATCTAGATGTATCTGATACCACCATAAATCCATTATTCACGCCGTAAATCTAGCTTGTTCGCTACACCTCGCTTTATTCACATGTGTGTTGTGACTTTTATCGATTAATGTGATAAAAATCAACCAGAAATACCATTTCTTTTCTGCAAGATATTTGTCCCGCCAAATTGTTAGCTACTAGCAATGGGACGTCCTTCTTTATAATAATACAATATTCTTTAACGGGAACGTTAGCGACGATGATAAAAGTAATTATCGATCGAATTTTGTTCACTTCGATAATTTATTTAGAATACCCTGAACAACGCCAGGCCTGTAGTGGGATATCTCATGACCCATACTAGCTGCCTAATCAACGCTATCACGACATAAAAAGAACTTGCAAAGCAGTTCCTTGCTTAAATTGTAAATATGCCCAAAGCTATTAGTTTTATTATGTATCTTAAAAGATATTCCGAATGAACTGCTGAGTGCAATTTTTTTTGTAAATTTCAAGATAGGTTCTCTCTTTCGGTACAAAGTCAAATTTTAATTTCATCTAAAATAATACAAAACTGTTGATTCGCCCTGTACATACAAGTAAGAAATTGAAAATTATCTTTCGCAGAAAGCAAACGTTTACATAATTGTACACACATATCATTTCAATAGTGTCTATTAGTACAGCCTATCAATTTTCAGGTGTCTGTAACTAATAAGCCTAACCCCCGCTAAAATAATTGCTTCCTCCGTTATTTTTCTAGCCGATGGAAGCGTACAACGTACGAAAATTAAATTTTAACGATGGGCGATGCTCAATATTCGAAATTTATGAACCAGGTGCTAGAACTATTACTCTTATCGCCGCCATCCATCTATATACATCGTTTCGATAGAGCGACGGAGCGTGGCCGTACTATATGGGTTTATTGACAACTTACGATCTCATTTCAGTCGAGGTTGGTGTGAAGGTGTGGCTCAGGGTGGAGTTCTCCATATGTTTGGTCGGACCACTACGCCGGGACCCAGAACAGAACTGCTACTCATTGTATTGCCGAGCTACCGCTGCCGGCTTATACATATGTTGTACAGTAAATAAAATAGCTTATGGCTCCTCCACCGTTTATCAATACTACCTTCCACACATCAGAGAGCGGACTTCGGGTGTTTTATGAATCCTAAATAACGAAGAATACAAACAAGTGTAATTGTGCACTGCTTGGAAATTTCTTATCCATCGAGTTCTATAACATATTCGCATTATTACATTTGATGGTTTATATCTCTTCCTGTTTTAGTTTTTCGATTCCCAGTTACATATGTAGATTTTCTATTAATTTTCGTTAAATCCGTGCAATTTCCCTGTTATAATTATTATCTGATGCATTCGTGGCGATCGAAAGCACTTTTTGAGAGGAGATCTACAAAAAAATCAAAATAAAACGACGAGAATACCCGAAGTACACAGTCCACTATACAGAAACTGATATTAATATTCGCACGTTCAAGGGAGAAGACATAACCTATTTTACCCACTGTACATAAGTAACCCCATGAAAGTATCAGCTATTTGCATCTCGGACACCTACCTTGGCAACGTTAATAAATATTTTCCACCTGATCGCCGGGCGCTGCTCGTAAATACAAACACAATACCCGCCACGTTTCCCCTTTTAAGTTGTGTGTGTGCGGATGTAATTGCAATAAATAATTTTAAAAGTTATTACTTCGTTTCGAATAGGTATGTATGTACCTATGTATGTGCGTTAGGGCGAGCGTATATGCCACGGTCGAATCTGACCAGGGAGTATGATGGCCTACTAAGATCCATTTGTATAGACACGATTTATTTTGCCGTGGGCAAATTCTCCTTAGAGTCCTAAGGTAAAGTATCCCAATAATATGTTTCGAAATATCGTTTAGGGTTTCGCTTTGCCAAAGTGAAAGCTAACTAATTTATTATCTTACTACAAACTGTAATTAAGTACTTTGTTTCAAAAGATTTTTTTTTTATGAATCAGTAATAAATATTTTTCCTCGAGGTCATTTATCCGGCAACACAGTGTATATCGGATCCACCTCTTCATTTCTTTTAAGAGCAAAGTAGTACAAGGGTAGTCTGAAAAATTTCCAACCTAACACAGAAATAAGAATTTTTTTGTTAAATTCAGTTTCATTTCTCAACATAGCCTCCTTAGTATCTGTTTGAAGCTTTGATAGGCGATATTATGGACACGATGCATCTCCTAAAAATATCCTCACCTTCATAGCACTCTTAATTAAATCGGAAACGGATATTAACATTCTTATTTCCATTGGTGTTCCCTGTATATTATGGATCCTTTAGACAGACCTTTCAAGGAAAAGCTCAATGATCTACAATATCTCATATTTGAGACGCGTCCCATTTTTTCTAAAAAAATTTGAGGCATTGAAGTACCCAAATAAACAATAAAATTCAATTAAATCAAATTTAAAAGTTCAATAGGTCAAATAAATCCATAAATATTTTAACATTGCTATCGGATAGGGATTGTTGTAGAGTCCATAAAACAATGGGCAAGGATCCGTGACTTAATTTTTTTTTCGACAAGCACTGCAAATAACGAGATTTTAAAATGCCTAGACAACTTCATAAAAACAAATAAAATCGGATTGATAAAATATATTAGCACCTGCAGGGACGGTGGTCATGCTATAAGTGGCAAAATGATGGGATTGAGCAGTTTTATAAAATCTTTCACATCTAATGCTACCTGAACGCATTGTTGAGAGGCATTAGCTAACAATATACCTACAGATTTAAGGACAGGGTTGATTGAAGAAGTTTCAAGTACCATTTTTTTTTTAAAGCTCGCCCATTAAATTCTCGAATTTTTCAATTCGTTTACGAGGAAATTGGAAATCAGCATAAGCATGTTTTTCTTCATATTAGAATATGTCGGCTTTGTTGTTCGGAATTGTGCGATAAAATTTGCCACTTTTTAACGAAGCATCCGTTTCGAAGATCGTTTTACTTATTTTAACCGGTTGACGAAAGTGGTCTATTTAGCTGATATGTTCAGTTTCAAGTTTTCAAGGTAATATTGAAGCAGTAATTAAGAAATTGTATTTCTGAATAAAAAAAATGGTACGTCGGAAGACTTTCCGTTATTAAGCGATTACCTGGAAAGGCTCAAAACAGTAATTATGCGTGAGAGTTTGAAAGAATCGTTGAGGAGTTATTTTCCAGAACCAAATCCTGGATTTCTTTTAGTTGCAAAAGTATGTCAAAATTTTATAGCTTTAAATAAGATCAACTAGTAGAGCTTTCATGTGACGAATCCATTCAGTTCAATTTTCAAAATATCACAGTTCTGGATTTTGGAATATGGGTTCGCAAAATGTAACTAAATTGATACACCTTAGTTTTTTTCATAAAGAACATGTAACAGTATTTGGCGCTATTGAGCAATTGAGCTATTCAGGTTATTACTCACAGATCAGCCAACCAAGAGATTAATATTACTCCACTTTGTCATGAGCAGACACAGCACGAAACAGCACAGGTATATGATCACAAGAGATCATTTATAAATAAATTAAAAAGCAAAGGATTCAGGTTTTGATCCTTGCGGAACACTTGTGCATACAAAATTAAATGACTCAAAATCGTTACAGAGAACATAGTTTGATCTGCGTGTTAAATACATTCCTATTAATAAGCGTAACGAGGGAATAAACCAAAAGAATTAGATTATGCGAAAGCAGTTTGTGAGGGAAAAGAGTCTATAGGTATCTGCCTGTCCTTTTAAGAATCTAATTTTTCCCAATAACCTTTTAACATTTGATATTGCGATATTAGTTTTTATCCTCTTTGTTTCCAATTTTCACGAAACACGATAAATCTCAGCTTTTAAAACGAAAGTAAACATCCGAATTAACGAAGTTAATTAAATGCCAGCTGACGCAACAGACCTACGATGACGGAATCGTAATAGTTTCGGACTTCGTCTACGTCGCCAAACTAGATTACGAACACATGGACCTATGAAACGATCTCTCATATACAAGTCAAACGCTTCGCTATTCGACTGCTCATTACCG
The DNA here is from genome assembly GCA_902654985.2 of Oryctes borbonicus. Taxonomy (NCBI): domain Eukaryota; kingdom Metazoa; phylum Arthropoda; class Insecta; order Coleoptera; family Scarabaeidae; genus Oryctes; species Oryctes borbonicus. Next base: position 1,070,494 of record LR736857.1, on the reverse strand, counting down.
CTCATCCGTCATTCCAAAACGATATTGAATCGAAGGATACGCCATGAGAATCCTCCTCCAAATCAATGGCAATCACGGATCATGCTGTTCACATAACTGTTTATTAGAGATCGGTTATCCCGCTACTCTATTCAACATAACATTTGACATTTTCTAACCCAAACAAGCACGCACGTTTCTGCCAGAGGAGTTTTCGTAACGCGTGTTCTTTTCATTCGTCATAGAAATTTTTTACATTGAGAAAACGAGGTATAATTGCAATCAAAACTGTAACTGGATTAATTTCGTCTCACGTTCAGGCGGTACGGAACTTAATTCGATGTCAGAAACGTATCTAATTAATTTATAGAAATAATTATACGGTAGTTGAAGAATAGCTTTCGGTGGAATAAAAGTAGTATTTTGTCGGGCATCGAACGCATTGTGTTGTGTAATAAGATGTAAATGAAGAAAATAACTGACAGCTTATTCATAGAAGTGGCTAACGGAATACGGGAATAGAATTAAATGGGATTGAATACACTATTTAAAATTGAAGAGCCGCAACATCATTATACGCCCGGAATGAAAGAGAGGATTTAATATTTAAGAAACGGCAGGAAAAGTCAATATGAAATGAGTGCTCTTTTGTATAGGTATTATTATTGTTATCGATATTGTCCTACGAGTAAAATTTTTGCTGAATACTTTTCAATGCAAATGAATTTACAATAGCAAAAGTTCTTTGGGTTATTAATGTTAATTTATTTAGAGCGATGGCGCACACAGCAGTTTGTTGGGCTTTTGGGCTTAATATATTTTGGTTCCAAAAGAAGAAGCATGCAGAATCGACAAATGTGGATGTATTCAACAGTAAATGACCACCTAAACAAAGTCAGATCACCCCCAAAAGCGAAAAGCTCTGCGATTTCTTTTCAGCACTGTTTTCTGATTAATTTTATCATTGCAGTCTGTTTGGATCACGTCTCATAATGCTGGACGATCCTGTACTTCGCTTATTAATTTTTCTATATCGAGATTCGAATCTACCAAAAGTGATGCTTGTTCCATTTTTCTTGTGTGGTTTTCTTGTTCATATTACAGTACGGCTTGACAAAAAAAAATTAAGTAATTGTTGAACTCTCGACATTGTGCTTTGAAAAAGAAATAGATTTCACAAGATGAGAGTTAAAAATGTCAGTAGTATTGATTATGAATTAATGTCAGACGCAAGACGTTGGTGTACTAGGCTCAACAGCTAGCTTCAACAAAAGCTGATGATTATATCAGCTTTTGTTGAAATTAAATATAAACCATGGTGCACTACTCCTCCTACTGAAATTAAATATTTGAGAACGTAACGAAGATTAAAGTATTTATTATTGTAGAAACGAAAAAAAAGATTAAAGCTACCTCGCCTTATCATGATCGTTATCAAATTTTATACAGGCTGGGCATAAGCTATTTCTAAATATAGGTAATTTCAAACTTAAAAAACGCTTCTTCAAATGAACCGTTGTAACTTTGACTAGACCCTTGGATGGGAAAGGATCGTCGCTTCATATTAGGGTTTGATATACCCAATTTTAATAGCGGTTTAGGTGAGTAAATGCACCACTATCACTAGGAGGAAAAGGTGCTGCCGGTTACCCGCCGACGTACCGCACCCATCATCTCAATTATTGAAAAAGGGAGATGGTAACTAAAAACTAATAATTTCGACACATATCAAAGCAATATTCAATATCGCAGATGTTGCAAGAGTCACATATAGTGCTCAGAAATTTATGAGATTCTCTTCAAAAGCATTTACGCGATCTTGATGTTAAAACCAGCCAGAGAATTTATATTTTTTTAACAAAAGTGGATACCGGCAGGAAAAAATACAGTAAGAAAAGTAATTAGATCATGTGTTGCCTGTTTTAAAGCATCTCCTAGAGCATCAAGGCAGAGGCACAGAAGTGTACAAGAAGCACGACATTCGAAGTTACAGGAGTCGATTATGGTGGACCTATGCTAATAAAAGAAAGTCATCGAAGAGGAAGAGTACCCACTAGCAAATGCTATACAGCAGTCTTCGTTTGTTTAATGACAAAAGCAATCTATTTAGAGCACCGATGCATTTTCAGCACCCCTCCACGAAAAGGACATTGCAGACACATATACAGTGACAACGCAACGAACAATCAGGGAGCGAACAATGAACTCTGCAAATTGATCAACGGCAAAGACAACCGAGATACCGTTACAAATAAAGATCTTACATGGCACCACAGTTGACGCAGAAGAAACATTGCCTATTAAACTCTTGGCAGCATCTGCGTGAGATAAAACAAAGCATTCGGAAGAGATGGAAGAAAGAGTAGCTTTCAACCATTCAATTGTTGGAATTGGACTTGTTTTGGTCAAGAGTGTCGGAGATCCGTCCAAGAAGTGATCAACTAGTACGAGTAGTAACTGTTAAAACGTAGTGCTAAACATCCCATGACAAACTTAGAGAAATTATCCATCCAACATTGAAAAACTTGCAGCTTTCGAGGCGGCCGGCATGGATGGGTAAGGTCTGAGCCGTCTAGGCAGCAACCATTCATGTGTATGGTATGTACAGACGGTATAAACGCGACAGCAGTTATGCCAATTACATTATTAGCCATTAAGCATTTAATATATATATACATAGCTAAACGAAAGCTAGCGTAGTTAATAAAATAATAAAAAACAGCAAACATTCATAACATTCATTATTCAATTACAAGCATTCATCGCAACAGAAGTTTAATAAAATTAATATTGATTTTATCCTTTTTTTTCAAGGGTCTCATACATTTGTGTATTTCATATTTAATGTTATTAACTGCAGCATCATTCATAATTTTCTTACTTTTTTGTGATAAAATGTTATTTTTTGAAATCAATTCTTTTATTTCATTGTGCATGACTACTCATACTCAAGGACCACACGATCTAAGAAACTGTGCAGCTACAATTAAAAACTAAAGATAAGCATTTTAAAAGTGAGCAGTCGCTTTCATTACAATTTCCTTTACTTTAGTACTTTTGCAGCAGTTCTGCGAAAGAAAGTAAATGGAATCGGTATATGCGTGCCGTATTGTTTAGTTTAATAAACAAACATAAAGGAACTATGATACGGGTTGTAATAATAGCTCTTGTTCTACCTACACACTGCAAGTAACATTTATAAGAGTTCACGTAACTCTAATCCATATATTCCAGAATAGAAATAGAGGTATTTCAATTGAAATTATTGTCTTCCGCCAATCAGGAGCTGATTGACCGATAAAATGGTACAAAGGCTGTATAGCGACGGTAGGAGTCCGGCTATGTGATCAAGATACGTCCTAAAATATATTACACAATTCGTTCGAAACAAAAGCGAGCGGAAAATGGTAAAAATTACCCTCGTCGAAGAACGTAATCCAATGTGCATTATTGTTCGCAACGCGTCGGTCAATATGGAGATCTATGTTCGCGATAATTATTAACTGGAGTATACGAAGAACCGATGTTACGTATTTCGTTAATAACAATGATTAGAGGAATGCAAAACAAACGGACCCGCATCGCGGGAGGCGATATCAAATTATTCAAGTCATGCAGATGTCGATATATCGGAAATTTCATCTTAGCCGGAGTTGTTTCGTTTATCTCGAACGTACGCATGCACGCTTACCCGAAGCGAATTTTTAAGGACATGCCCGTGTCGCACGCGGTTTCTTCGGCTTTTCTTTGAATGCGACGTCTAGTATTTAAGTATGCCTTCTCCGGTGAGGAAGTAAAACCGTAAGCCCCGTATCAATACAATGTTTGATACATTAAAAATTCCTACCGCAGGGTATCACCTCTAGATTCGGCAAAATTGTACTTATAAATAAATTGAAAATTCACATCGGAACAATTGAAATTGTTGTATAATAGCAGCGCATGCTTATATTCGGTTCTTCTTCCCTTCTTGTGCTTCTTCTTCGTTTCTCCTCTTATTATTTTATTTCTTTCTAACCACCTTCGTTACTTATTTCTTAGTCTTCTTCTTCTCCTGCTTCTCCCCCTTCTCTATCGACCTTCCCTTCTTCTTTCGCTTCTTCATATTCTTCTTTTTCTGCTTTTTCTTATAATTAATTTAAACATAATTAAATCAATAGTTGAGTGTATTCTTTCACGACCGTAATCCATAGTAGAAATGTCTTTCGGGTGATGTCGTGTAGTTAATATTTTACTTGACGTTTCGCTGACCATGCTGTCAGCTTCTTCAGAAGCTGACAGCACTATTGGACGCCTCTACGGAGAGGAAATCTACTTGAAAACCAGGAAGCAGGATAAACTACGCAAGAAGAAGTGCCAACTGCTTGCCTCACTGGCATTTCTGCGACGCTGCCGAGACCAGAACCTAACACCAACCTTCGTTAAAATCCAACACCACATTAAAAGCACAGCGGCCAGGAAGATTATCCACCGCACTGAGAACGCACTAACCAGAGAGAGAGAGTTCGCTACATATACCATGAATTGAACCAGATATCTACACAACTCTTCGATCTGCATCTAGAACTCAGCAAATTACTGGACGAAGATTTATGGAAAACTATCGACAAGATCAGCTACGAACACTCAGAACACCACTTCAACACAGTGACAAAGAAACATGTAAAGAAGTTCGATAAACTTAAACCCAAGAAAACCAATACACAACCAGAACTAGACATCGGTAAGACCGTCATCAACCTGTCAACGTTGCAACTATCACAAGAACAAACAAGAGTACTAGCCAAAGGACTAAACTTTGCAGTCGCACCAACCAGAATACCTAAAGAAGAAATCATCACTCAAGCGGAATGTGCTATCCGAAGAAGCAGAAGAAATACGATATAAAACCTGTCGCATCCTCCAGAAAGCTAAACCACCAGCAAGGAATATCTCCAAGGAAGAGAAGATAGCACTTGAGGATATACGCCGCAATGAAAACTTAATCGTCGTACGAGCTGATAAAGGCAACGCAACAGTAGTGATGGATCGCGCAGATTACAACATGAAGTTACAAATGCTGCTAGACTACAAGAAACTAAACAGGGACCCAACCACGAAGGTAGAAAAACAAACCAGAGACGCTATTAAGGAATCATCAATCCCAAAGGAAGAACAAAGAAGGCTATTACCATCAGAAAGCCGACCACCAAGACTGTACGTAAGATACACAAACCTGGCAACCCTCTCAGACCGATCGTCAGTACATGTGGCTCACCTACCTACGAATTAGCCAAATATGTCGCAAAACAACTCGCACAATACTCCGGGAACACCAAAAGCTTTGTGAAGAACTCCGAACATTTCATCGAGATACTTGAAGAAGCTGACAGGATGGTCAGCGAAACGTCAAGTAAAATATTAACTACACGACATCACCCGAAACACATTTCTACTATAATTAAATTAAGCAATTAAAAATACGTTTAGGGCTACTATTGACTTTGAAGTTATATGTTAAAACTGCGTAAGTGTTATTCAAGTTTGTTGTTAAAACACAAATGTGGCAACTTAAATGTTTGATGTTTTACTCTAAGTGTGGTCGTTTGTTCGTTTATGATGTAATTTGCATTAATTGTAACTAATGCTGCGGGGCAGTAATAAGCTGGTAGGGGACATCAGTATAGTAAAACATTTTGACGTAGCGTAAAACTTTCAATATATTAAAGCACGTGTAAATGCTACTACCATTAAACGTTATTTGTCCGCCGCAGAAAATCCGATTATAAACTAGATTCGTGTTTATTGAGGGTAATAACGGAATGTATTTATTGCTTAGTCATGAAGGAAGGAACTTGAAACTCCTTCAGCGGTACGTAAGCACTGACCGTATCGAAGAGAAGTACCCTCCGGGTACTTAGCAAAGTATTTACTGCCGCCATTATCAGATTCTAAGAGGCGCTTTCGTTTCAACTATTAACCAATTCCAGTATTTACGTGGGTTTAATTAGGAATCGCCGGTGTATTTTGGTCTGTTACCGTATACCGGCAAAGCACACTTACCAAACAACATACATAGGTAAAGATATAAGCGCTCACTTCATACCATTCGCCTTCACTCACACACAGTGGTCTCCTTGCTTCCGTTGGTAATTTTGATGTATGATTAACGTTTCTAAATTACAACCTTTGAGGTGAAATATTACCACCGTAAGTTAGTAATAAGTCAATTGATAGGCTATTACGCCGTTATTCATTAATACGTATCTGAATATATACTTTGTTCTTTCTTTTTGGGGCAAATAGCGAACGTTCGTGCTACTAAAACTATAATTTAAAATTACACAACGACAATTAAAGCGGAGAAAATTCTTTGCAGTTGAAATATCGTCGATAAATTAATTTATGTGTCGACTAAACGCCATACATATATGCATATAAAATACATGGATATTAAAAAGCTAACGTGCGCTTTGTGAATTGCGAAATGTCCTGTCGGAGGGTATAAATTTCAACGAATTGCTCTCGTTACATCGAGGTTAATCTAGTATGTTGTACGTATGTATTTGTACGAGCACGGAATGAATTGTAAAAATGTGAATATTTATGAAATATGGAGGAGAAAAATATGTAAATGTTGTCTATTCGTCCGTACTGTTGAATACGCATACATATTAAACAGAAACAAAAAGATTATGAAAGCTTTCACCTTTCTACAAATAAATTTACAGAGCTCGTAGTAAAGATACGTATTATCAAGTTATTTTTATGGGGAAGTTTGACACTGACCATAGGAAAACTTTATATTTTCCTCAGGTTTGATACAGATACTTTAATAATTTTGAATAATAAAATTCAAAATATCCTTCGTGTGAGATTCACCAATGGAAAGCAAACTAACAGCAGGATTTCTTTTTTCGATATGTTCATAATAAGAAATAAATTAAAAAAAACTCAATTACTCATTAGAACATGAACGTTAACCAATTAACTTTTCAGTACATCGCTTCCTTAATTTCCCTCTGATTAAAGACTGCTGTCAAAATGAGCTTAAAGGACCTATCAACATTGTAACCGTTAAGAAGCAAAAAAGCTCTACAAGCTCCGGATGTATAGAACCAATACTGTTCATTTAATGTGGTTTGAATCTTCAGCTGGTAAACTTATTGGAAAGGGCACCCCATGGGGATCAGTACGGAGACCAACCTTACACTATGAATTTTATTCCATGATTTGCTACAGACTTACGCACGAGACTATGTTGATGATCTGGGTCGTATTTTTATTTTAAAATGTTTATTTAAACAATAATTTATGGACAGTTTGAAGCCCTTTTATAATGATGGTAGGCATAGGGCAATTCACCGTGGGAAAAAGCCGGAAGTAGACAGCGAATCCCTAAAACCGACTCCTTTGTTATAGCCAACGGGAGTCATCTTCATTATCTTATTATTCCCACTCTCGCATCCCTGTGAAATATGCCTTTTTAAAGTCCCTGAACAGCTTAAACGACTCATTGAGTAGCTTCAGGAGCTCATGCACCCTTGTGAAATATGCCTGTTTAAGCTGTTCAGAGAGCTGCTTAAACTGTTCAGAGAGCTGGTTAAGCTGTTGAAGCTGTTCAGGGAGCGGGAGATATATTTCGCAGAGATACGTGGAGAAGGATAAGTTGGCGACACGTCTATTCTAGCACTAGAAAGGGAAAAACAACATCAACATCAACCTTTTAGAGAAATGTCATATTTGAAGAATGAAATTGTTCAACGTGAAGAAAAATCTACAGCACAATTATCAAAATATTTACGAAAGAGATTCAGCAATGTTTTATGAGCTGTGGCATTATCTTGTTGGAAGTATCCATCCCTTCAATAAGTTTAAGGTTAAGGCTAATAGGGTTTCAATAAGTAATTATGGTACTTTCTCCCTTTATCGTTTGATGAAAAAGTAAAGGACCAGTAACTCTTCTCTATGAAGCTGCCAATTTTTTCAAAACGCATTGGCTTCTGGGTCATGATATAAGATTTATCATTAGACCATATACGCATGGTTTTTTTGGTGGAATCAAGCGTATATCTGGCTCACTTATACATACCTACAAATTAGAATAAAATCTGAACATAACGCTTGTCTTTACCAGCTCACTAATGATGCATTCGTGACATCAAGAATGTACTCTTGTATTTATAAGCATGTGCCGTTGACGTGTTTCTTGCGCGTCTGTTACCAGCTTTTATGCAAATTATATCAAAGGTCTTGAAAAATCTTTTCCAAATGCGATCTGCAAATTATTTTCTCATCAAATAGTGACTTTTTAGGAACTTTTAGGAAACCACAAAGGCCAAGTAGATAGCTTAGAAAAATCAGGAATGTATAAAATATTATAATCAAGTATATGTTGGACAAGCAAAAGATGAATCAACTGTTGGCAAAAAGTTAGCTAAATAAAACCCATTTTACATTTGGAAGATTTGACGAATCTATTGTAGCCTTGGATGAGAAGAACCAACATAAATATTAAAAAAAAAACAATGTTCAAATGCATTAAGTTCTTATGAAGATATGGAAATTTACAAAAATAAATATTTAAATTTAACCCAACCTTTGCTCCTCCTTAAACAAAGCATGACCACAAATGGTTAATTCCTTACTTCAGTTTTCGCAATGTTTCTTTAACAAGTCAATAAGAAAATACCCGGATACGAACATTAAAGCGTCGGAAAATCTCATCAATTTCTTAAATCAGAAAAAGTGGAAATGATTATACTGTTACTTCAAATCAGTCTAGGAAATTAAAATTTCAGAACATTGCCGCACAGTAACTTCTTGCTGTAGCATTCGCTGAATTAAAACAAGCTCTTTGCAAATACCCTCTCGATTTCTTTACATTTTCATTGTGGAAAATGTGCTTTTGAGTACGCCGATGATGAACCGAAGTTTACGCCGCTTTATTTTCAGCGATTCATGCACGGTGCTTCGCCGTCTAACTTCAGAGGATTCCTTCTCTTACAAACATTTTCTTTGATCTATTTAATTGAAAACCGCCATTAAAAGTTATGTTGCAAAAACCTATGCGCTGTAAGCATATTTCAGAAAAAAAAGTCTATAAAGGAATTTGAAACTCTGAATTCGTCTTGTTTTGCTTTAGCTTTCGCCAAAGCGGCCTTATAAAAGCTACTCATTCGTCGTATAACTTTCATAATAAGTTCTTCATGGAAAAGGAGATTGAACTGCGGTTTTTTTTTATTATTTTATATACACAACATTGATTACGTACCGGAAGTAGGTCATTTTATTTTTATTGGATTGATTGACAATATCGATGTCATAAACCAGACTGTTTAAAGTCTAAATTAAAATGAAATACTAAATTAATCTGTTTAAAAGAAATAGACAAAATGAATTTAAAAATCTGAAAAGATCGGGTACTGTTTGTTCAGTTTATCCAGTGTTTAGATTGAAGTATTGAGTTTATAGTTTAAAAAGTTTCCAGCCTAAACAGAAACTAGTGTTTTTTGCCAAATTCTGTTGCTGTTGGGACTGTTTTCCTCGTCTGTTGAATTTAGTGAACCCAACGTTTTGGCAGACATTCTTCTGTCGTCTTCAAGGCAGCCCTAAAAGCCTGTTTCTTGCCAAACTCGTCATTTTTTATGCAAGTATATATGTCTCTTGCAATTTTACTGTTGCTTCTAGGCAACTTAGATGAAGTTTGAAAAAGTGTCCATTATGCGTTGATTCTTCACCGTCAATCGTGCCAACCAATGAACTGTTGGGAAGGACAGAAGTGTATTGTTTATAACTTATATTTAAGCTACACTTATACGCAGAATTAGATTCACAGCAGCTATATCCTGCGCGGGAGTTGAAGTATTTTTGTTGAATACACAATGGTTGCCAAATCTGTCCTGTTCCTTGTGATGGCCCTGCTCGTGATATCGATGCACTTCCGGTTTAATGGGAACCAGATCGCTTTGGTTTCCATGCTAGGCATGGATGGCATTTAGTGTTGTACCTATACAAGCCGCTTCTTTAAGCTTTCTCCTAGCTTGGTGGTCTTCTTTTTCCAGGATAGATGCGTTATCCCGTCTTATTTTATGGCTTGGTTCCCAAACGTGTTATAGCAAGTTTGATTTTTTTGTTCCCCCCCTAACGAACTATCTTTATTACCCTATTATTCTTATGTGTAGGGATTTCCCAGTTTCTCCTACATTCAGAAGAAATGGCGATGTCGTAATTACATGTAAAAATGTAGAAGAGTCAGTTTCAATTAGAGATGCGGCAGAGAAAGAAATTGAAATGTTCCACAGTCAATTAAGCCTTGCATAAAAATCATTGGTATTAATGAAGAAATCGGCAGAATTGAATTTAAGGTATGCATAAAAACGTAGGCTTCCACGGTCAGAGTCAGTTAAAACTAAACGTATTCCGGGTTTGAACCGTGTCATGTCGTTGGTTAAAATAAACTCGACGTTTCGCCCACAATCGTATGGGGCTTCTTCAGGAGAGTGGTGGCAACAGTTACCACGGTAACTCAACATGTGAACCACACCAGAGGCGAAACTAACGGAGCGGGAGGCAGTTGATCACGGTAATTCAGCATGTGAACCATGCCAGAGGCGAAAACCAACTGCGAGAAACGCGGGGAGCAGCACGCTTTTATGCCCGTGGTGAGTGGGACCTGTCGCTGATTGGTTAAGGTATGCATGTTTAAACCAAATTCGTTCACTCAACATGAGAACTCATATTTATCTGCAAGTTCTGAAGAAAAATTAAACCTAAATATATGAGCATTATTGACGTAGATCCTCTTAGTTACCAGAGAATTATGAAAGAAGGGTGACTAAGTATTGGCTGCAATATTTGTGAATATATTAGTGTACACCGACGTTTCAAATGTGCAGATTCCTAAAGATTGGTCCCGTGAAATTGGTTGCATGAAATGTGATGTGGTTGGGCACTTTGCGGATGAGTGTCAAATTGAAAAATTGTGTAAATGCAAGTATGACTCTGGAATTAAATCTCCAAACTGAGCATTCTCCATATAGTGATTCATATCCACACCTTCCAAGAAAAATAAATGTTCAAAGAAGAAAGATAAATTTAAATACAGGAAAGACAGAAGAGTAAATCCAACAGGCGAAGGAAATAGCCTCAATAGCAACCCAAATATTATACATCCTAACCAGTTACCATGTTACAACGTTATTAAGATATCCCCTAATTTTATTGTAATGCTTTATTGCTCCTGGCAGTAAGTTCAAAATTGAGCTTAGTTTCATTCGAACATACAGAGAAAAGTATAAAATTTTGCTTCTTACGTTCTTTAATTAATAATTTTGAAAAATATACAGTATTTTTTTTGCCAACTGTGGAAAGGTACTTTTCAAAAGTGTATTGGCATCCGAAATATCTACGTAAGTAGATACAAATATTACCGTCTAGCGTATTTTCTTTGTCTTTAATATGCAAGACGACATCTTTATGTCACCGGCTTCTGTTTCAGACCCATCACCGCTCACTCTTCCCTTAAATATTTAATTCATAACTTCGCAACGTGGCACTCAGAAAAGGCGACAAATTGAGGTAGGTGTTGAAACTTAAACTTAAGGAACTTAGGATGCCAATCCGCATACTTCGCTCGTCGAACAAGTGCGTCAGTTCCGGGAAAATGTCGCGTTCAGATGTCAGGCTAACAGGAAAACTGTTTAAATATGTATCGCGAAACAGAACGAAAACAGTTTCGAAAATCCTCTTATAACATGTGTTATGCATTACCGGCAAAGTATCAAACGGGAATAAGTAATTGGAAATAGCGTTACGCGACAGTCAAAGCGCCATCCTGCCAACTCGCCATCTGACTAGTAACGAGATCAGAAGTGAATTAACATTGTAAGATGTACTACACTACACTAGTTTAAAATGTATTAGATGGATGTATAGCACAGTAGGGATTAAGTACTAAAAAGTATCGCCCACAAATTAGACAGGCGTTATAAAGGCCTAAATGTTATTTGAAACGCCAAAATTTTTCGAGTGTTTTTTTCACTCTTCATCAGGGTGACAACGCAAGAAACAACACATAAAATTATTTTGTTCAACGTTACCATATGCATCCTCTCTAACACCGCTTGATCAACCTCTTCAAAAACACATATTTTAACCCGCGTTTTTTCACGGCCTACATTACCACATTACCTACATTATCACTTCCTTTTAAAATTCAATTTTTCCGCAACGCCTTTCTTCTTAATGCCTTAACGATGCTTTCCGTACTTCAAGTTTACCAATAATGATAGCAAGGACTGTGGCGTAGTATGGTAACAGAAGTATCGGCAACCTCCGCACAAGTTTAATTAATTATACAATAATTAATCTGGAACGGCCGTTTCGAGGACACGAATGGTCCTTATCATCAGCCGGTAACCGAATGATGTGAGAAAATTCTAAAACTAAACATGCACGTACTATTCCTACTTCCTACAAAAACCTTGTTTACAAGTGCCTATTTCTACCCCCTGCACGCCTTGAAACTATGACATGCGAAAAACACGGACAGATAGACGGAAAGGTCTCTTCTATAATTTTTATAAAATATAAAGTGCCAGCGTACTGCAAAAGGTCAAGAAGGACAGAGTACGACAACGGTCCGTTCTCTCTGTTCATCAGATTTTTATTACTTTTTATGTAAACCGTCTCGTACGTGTCTAGTTCTCGCGGCGAGGTTACATTCTTAATCAATTTCAAGCTTTCTAATTTAATACTATGCCTGCTTTCATTTATACGTTGAGCTACACTGGACGCGTCCAATCTCCAGTAGCGATAATTCCTTATATGTTCTTTAAATCTGGTGCCTTTCGCTCATTTCGTTTGACCAATATAGGCTTTATTACAGTGACTATATTCAATTTTATAAATTCGCAACCTTTCTTCCATTTTCGGTTTATCTTTAGGATTACCGAGAAGGGTTTTAAGTGTATTTCGCGAAGCTAAGCATACGTTCATATCTTGGCCCTTCGAAATCTTACTCACGTCTTTCGATATGCTGTGAAAAGGGAGTTTCGTGAATTTCTTACTGTTAATTTCTACCGAGGTTAAGGTCGTGGAATTTCTTACGTAAAGTCTACGTTGGACTCTCTTAAGCATGCGATCGACATCTATAGAAGAGTAACCATTATAAATAGCTACGTATTTTATGAATTTAAGTTCTTTGTTAAATCTACTTCTACTTGAAGGGAATTTAATTAATCTATTAATTAAGAAACTAATCGCGACCATTTCGTGTTGTCCACAACGGTTTAAGTCGTTCAAGTTTATCGTTTATGCAAATCTAATTCCATTTTTAACGTAATAATTCTTAGAATTAGTGGGATATAGAAGGCGCGCATGGATGGACACGCTGTATATAAAAAGTATGTAATGAAACTTTGTAAATTAACTGAAAAGTTAATCAATTTTATTGATAAATGCAATGTTAGTTACCTAGATCAATTTCAAAATTGTGTAAATTGCACTCACACACAACATATACTTATTCAGTGCGTAAGTTTACAGACTTTCTTGAAAAGAAATAAATACAAATAAGTATTTATTGACAACTATATTGAACGGAAGAGATTAACACTATTTTCCCATATAAAAACGTGTATTTTATTGATCGACATTCCTGGCACAACAGTTTTCAAACATATAAAATTTAATTAAATCGTTCCGTGAAATGCGTGATAATACTATCCAATTTGCTGTGGTATCATATTAGAGAAACTGAATTAATTCCAATTGAAAAATTCGTAAATGGTAAACCGAAGAATTTAATTTCGAAAAAAGTAAAGCTCTTTTTGACGCTAAGCAGAAAAAAGGATCTTCCCCGCGTTTAAATTGTACAAACTGCGATTCAATAAACCTCGAAAATCCAATATAAACGTTACGGAGAGTGGTTATTTTAGGTACCTATGTTTATCGGAATGCTTTTTTCGGTTTTATTCATTCGTCGGGCTCAATTTTACAATTTACTATTTAGCGACAAATCCCTTTCATTGACCAAATTATTCTATTTGAAATTGAATAGGTAACACTGATATTGCTAAATGTAATCAGGTTCTTTATATATAGTAGGATGTTATATTTTAATGAAGTCGTTAAATTGATTTTACATTTGAAATGGCGTTAAACGGAATTAATTTTATAGAACGGCGACAAATTTTGATAAATATAGAAATGAAACTATAGACAGTAGCCTTTTGAAACTTTCAGCATTCTAAATTTGTTAAGCGACCACTCCTAAGGCACCTTTATATCAAATATTTTTTCTTTCATCGGTTTCCTTTGATTGATTGATTAAAAGAGGTATATATTGCACATTTCGAACAAGGTAAATAATTAAACAATATCGTAAAGCTGTTTCTTCAAAATAGTATATTATCATGATACGGCTTAGCTCCGTTGAGCTTATTGACCGAAAGGAAACCGTCAAAATTTAGCTTTCCGTTTCGGACAAACTCCACGTGAAATTTCTACGATATTCAATATTATTGTACGGCGCAAAATTATGCGCCTTCTGTATACAAGTCAACCAAGCTAGCGCAAACGAAATTTTTTTGAAACCCTTACCACTTGCAAAATGGAGAATAAAAGGAAAACACGTGATACCTACCTATGTACACACTTGCTTCTCCCTCGCCGCTACCTACAAAAAAAAGGAAAGAAACTTGTATAGCTTGCCATAGATCTGAACGACAACGTTATGCAGGATGATTCGGGAGGAACAGACCAAATTCAAGGAGCGTATTGTACTCGTGAAAATAATGCAAGAACGGTCATATGTTCTCATCCGATTCTGCTTTCAAGTTATAGCGTAGATCGGAATCCATTCACAGACGACTCAAAGACAAAGACAATGCGAAGGAATCTGCAAGCTTAAACCAAGAATACCAAAATCGTTAAGTCCAACACAAAACATGTGGCGTTTTGTGTTAACTCTAAACCAAAGGAGACTCTGGTCTGTGTATCAGAGTGAGTGCCGTCAATAGAATATCAAAGTGGACGAACTAGCTCGAGCAGGCTGGTCAACTTCAAACAAAAACTTGAAGCCCCTTATAAACATGGAACATAGCACCTAATGCAGCCATTAAACAATGGAAAAATAAGAAATCTCAAGACTGGTAGTAAAATACCCCAGATTAAAGATAGACTAAACAATTTCTCATTGGACACAGTCCTTACAAGGCAAAGATAGCAAGTCTGTCAATGCCAATAGATATCCTAGCAGGCAATGTTTGTTGCATGTTGAAAGAACACATGAGCAACCTAGACCTGACAAAGAAAACAGCATGCAGATTCTGCCAGGTGATAGAAGAGACTATGATACACATGCGCAACTTCACAAACTTGCAGAAAAACGGCTTTCAGAGTTGGATTTGCGATATCCAAAAGCCGCAAAGGTCACAAAAGTCACAAGACTGCTAGGTCTGGCAATAAAGGGAAAACTAACATAAATGAGCTAACAATTGTAGAACGACATAGATCTAAAAAAATCATAGTAGGTCAGATCAGAACCACCTTCTTTTATTAATAACAGTGTAAATTGCAAAAATGTGAGAACTAACGGAATTTCAGGAATAGATTTCATTTCTTGAACGTGAGGTTCCGCCGAAACGGAAAGATACAACACCCGATGGGCCATAGTAATCGAGCGAGTTTTAACCCGATTGGTGATTGACATCATGGAATCTTCACTTGTTAGATTCCCAAATATACACAGTGTCCAAACTTATCTCTTCACTATTTCTCTCTAAAAAAACACATTTTTAGTAAATATCTTGTAACGGTGCTAGCCCCACATTTAGAGCCGCCTACACCTGGACGCTGGCGCTGATTACATGTTCTATCGCTTTGGTCGCTGTGAGACTTTTTTCCTTTATATTATAACATTTAATAGTGATATCACCTTCATTAGTTTCTCGCGCGTTTTTCTAAATAAGATGCACTCCTCATCTTGCACCAATCACAACGCGCATAAAATGACATATATGGGAAAAATTATTACTTTCCTCTAGGTAACGAACTTACCTTACTTTTACATATAAAATATTAAGGAAAGATACACTCAACGTACAGGGGTGAACTAAAAATTAATATATTCTGTTATATGAAAATAAATAAATATTAATAAAAATAATATTTCAAAACGGGCGTCCCGTTACAATCTCAAAGCTGTAATTTGATTGCGCTTGTAATTCCAATAAAGAACTATACTTTATATCCACGTATTGAAGAAAACATCTCTATAAGAAAGAAATAATTGAAGACGCTATAAAGATGCAAACTGTTACATACCGACGGATAACAACTTTGCGCATTTAGCCGTCTCATGTTTCACTTAGTCAATTTTCTTAAATGCTTACAATTTCTTAGTATCTCGCATACTTTAAAAGCAGCTACGTGACGAAGTTGTTTTCACAATGGTCGCGATGTAAAACGCGAACGTGGAAAAAATATTAAGAAAATAGCCTCTGCAGCCAACGTATTGTTCTATGCAAATACACAGCAGCAGCTAGCTCGCGTATAAACATTTATCAGAGGACTCGCGCTCCACGCCATGCATGCATGCACGTCGTCCGCGATATTTAATAATAAAATTGGTGGGATTGTTCAAATATACGAAGCTCATCTTTTCAACAAACTGTCTCATATAACTTTATCTTCCGTAGGTAGACGAGCGGTAGTGCTATATCCGTTGCGTTCCGGAACAACAAACAGCGCCACGAAAGACACACCTCCGCCAAGGGGGAAATCATGGAAGTAAAATATTTATATTTCCCGAGCTACCTAGGAACCAAAAACGAGATCTGAATACACAAATCGGCGGAACTTTCGCCTCAACTTATTCTCCCAAAGTCCACACGCGACTGATTTCCATTCGTATAGTTAGAGGAAAAATACTTGAGTAAACATATGTTTTTTAAAAGGGGGGAAATATTAATATTTGTTTAAGAAATACGTTTCCTCAGGTGGAAATACCTTTCCGGGTATTTTTTTAATAAAATCGATATTAATCAGTTGCTCGCTCGAATGCAAAACGTTATGAATAATCTAGCAAATATTCACTATACAGATCAAAAAGTTTTTTTTTTAATTCAAAGGAATATATTTTATTTGGAACATTTATTTAAAAGAAAGAAATTAATTTTAAGTTGGAATAAACTTTCCATATTTTTTACTTACAAAACATGTAAAAACATCGCGTGATTAATGCTTTTAAAATGAACATCAAGCTAAACAATTAAAGTTAAACCACCCTATAAAATACTGAAAACGTAGCAGTTTGGTGACCAAAACACAAAGTAGGAAACCATCGAGGACAACATCTCGCATCTGGGGCTGTTTTGACGTTGTGAGTGATATTGTAAATATTAAGAAAAGAACAATATCTACACATTTTAGAAAATGACGTCGTGCCTTCAGGAAGAAGACTTTTGGAAATTTTAAAACATACATCTAAAATTTACGAAAGAATTTTGACAGCACTATGTGGAAGAATGTCCAAGAAGCAAAGACCTGGATATCACCGGAGACTTTATCAAAATTGCTTGCTATGAAAGCTTGCCCATTCCATTCTGTTCTGTGGAGCTCTTCCTTCTTTCCAGGATAGTTCCTGTTGCTTTTAACATTTTTCCTATCTTCTTGTCTTATGTGGATCTTTCTCTTTTTCTTTTGCTTCTGGGTGTTAGCTTTTCATATTTGTTTCACTGTTCTTTCGTTTTTCATTCATTGTAAGTGTCCCCACCAACTAAACTTCTTCTTTTAATGAATTTCAGTGTTGGTTCGATTGATAGTTCTTCTATTATCTGTGTACTTCTTATCTTACGTCTGATTCTCACGTCTTTAACCCTTCTAAAGTATCTCGTTTCTACTGTCTTCTTTTTTGTCCTTGATTCAGTTTTAATTCTCCGTTCGTATTAGCAGTTTTTTTTCCTTGGTTTCCTTCGTAGACATTTTTAATTATTTCTATTATTTTTTGGCTGATTCCTCTCCGAGTATTTTTCTGGGGATCTTATCGAAAGCTCTCTCTACATCAATAGATCCCACAAATACCTTTTATCCATGTACATATATTCATAAAAATCTATCTAATAAGCCTTCAAACAATAGGTAGAACTAATCAAAATATAACGTTTAAACTAATTAAAATACAGATAGAATACAATAGAAATAAAATACGTGGGATAATTCTGGTAGCCACGAAGATTACATTCACCAGATTAACTACAAGAGCGAAAAAACCTTAGCAAGAACCACCCAATACAAACATAGACTAACACAAGAGTCGCTGGAGATAATAGAGGATTCCCATAATAGGATGATGGTGTAATGAATCCATTTGTCTTCATAAACAATTATTAGTGTAATTATAATTATACCACATATACACCACCCACCTCGGTCTTACAGTGAGGGAAAGAATAATTTAAGAACCTTCTAAGTTATTCCAGCAAAAACGTAGGCGTAATGTTTTCAAAACAAAATTATAAAAGCAGGAACAATGAAACTACCCTCAAACGTAAGCATTAATATTAAAATATATTCCTAACATACAGTTCAAATACATGTGATGTTTGAACGAAGCACGTGCATGAGGTTATACAAATACTCGAAAACCAGACGATCGGATTTCCCCAGACCATTGAAAAAAATAGCCACTCAGAAAATTGAAAAAAAAACTTACTTCGGTTAACCATCTATATGTCTTTTCAAAAACTAACAAAAAAATGTTTCTGTAAAAATAGAACCAAGAAGGCATTGTCTCAATACTGATGTAGTTCTTGAAAAGAGGATTAAATCGCTGCACTAGGTCAATTTTTGCCGGTATGGAGAGTGCGGGGGGTACGTCTGTATTTTAAAAGTACCTAGGGACGTGCGGCCAGGAATGGCACATCTGCCTGGGGAAGATCATTTGGATTGTAAGAAAAAAGAGGCTTACTTGGCTTATGGAAGGAAACCTTTATATTCTCTTACAAGGAAACATTCTAAGGTGACAATCACTTATTGGAATATGTGAGAACTACCTCTGAAATGTTGACGATTTTCGGATTTTGAGTGCGAATAGAAAAATTATATGAATGCGGCTTCTACAAGTCTATCAAAGCGCGGATTAGATTTTTTGCCACCCCTACCACTATCACCACACAAGTAATACCTTGGAAATACAATTTACGCCTATATACATATTTGGTTCCCCCTACCCCGAAAAAAATTAAAAGTAGCTATAGTGTGACGCAGTCACCACGTACAATTACATCACTTCCACCTCCAGAAAATTCACACTCCACTTTAGGTGATTTTCTTTTTAGGGCGCAACTTGCTCGTTGGTTTTTAAAGCAAGCAATGGAGAGAGATAAGCTTTCAGCTATTGTACTCTTCAGCGATGAAGCTTGATTTTAAAGAGAGAGAATTGTCAAAAGCTGTAATAGAGATATTTGGGTCAAAAGCATTCCTCACGGGATGTTACAGGCATCAGCAATGATTTTCAGTAAATGTATGGGCAGGTATTGCGAACGATTTTCTAAATGGACGTACTTGTTACTACCTCGACTAAATACTCAGAATTATTTAGTATTTTTACTGCTGAAAGACACCCCATTAAACATGCATCAAGGTATGTGGTTTCTGCACGATGGCGCTCCTACTGCTAGCGTACGTCAATATTTGGCGAGAGGTGAATTGAGTGAGCAGGACCCATTTCCTGGCCTCAAAGATCAGCAAACCTCATGCTCGCTGATTTCTTTCTCTAGTGAGAAACTTAGTTTATTCAACACCTGTTGAGACACAAGAAGAACTTGTTGTTCGCATTGTCGCAACGGAGGAAAGTATTAGACAGATACCCGTAGTCTTCCGACGAACCCGACAATCCCTTGTCCACACATGCACTCTGTTGTCTTTCATCATACAATTGGTAGTACCACACCATTATTTAAAATCACAAAATCATCATAGATGATAACTTACACAACTGTTCAAACAGTTGCCTATCTCTAAGGAGATCAACGTTACGCAATTTTGATCTCCGCCACAGAAATTATACACTTCGAACCTATCGTTCCTGAGATAAGACAAAAATGTCTATGTTGGTTCCCTCCATCATTGCTCAAATTTTTTAAAAGTGGTTTTTCCGTACCCTGTGAAGGCAGAGTTGAAGCCAGTGTGGGACTGTGTAAGCCCTTTAAATAGAGATGACTCTAGTCTGAGTACACGAACTAGCCCAAATAGATTAGGCAATGATTGGCGAACGCCGATATCATTTCTTGTATGCATCTTGTGTGTACTGCCATTAAAGAGGCTACTAAAGGAGGGAAAGAAGAGATGTCTCTCGTCTGGTGGGGTGAGTTTCAATTTAGAAACAAGACAAACAATTTTCAGACGGATACAACCGACTTACTAAGTAGAGATAGGAAATTCGTCTAAACAGTGACATGAATAATAATAATAATAATAAACTTTATTGCTCAACAGATTTGCAAAAAAAATCCAATGACAGGACAAAATATAAAAACAAACGAAATTAAATACAGTATACAAAAAAATATATATATAAAATTATACAAAATAATGTAATATAAAAAAAAAGTTGTATTACTAATACTTCCTACTGCCTAACAGGAAAAAGCATTACGGTGGAGAAAAGAAAAAGAAAAATGCAATGATGAATGGAAGAAAAAAGAAAAACTCTCACGCATGAAAAAAAGGGTCACTGTCGCGCTAGCTGCATCTCTGCGATGTGACAGCAAGTCGAAATTATGTCTGCAGAGTAAATTGGTATAGTCTGTACCACGAGGAGGATAAATGCCATCAGGCTTATACAAAAGATATTTAAGAAATCTCTTCTGGACTCGCTCAATTGATAATTGGTGGTAGTGATAATATGGGTACCAAACAATTGACGCATATTCCAGTTTCAAGCGGACGAGTGAGTAGTAGACAGACTTCAAGGCGCAACTGTTATAAAAATTCTTGCAGGTTCTGAACAAAAATCCGAGCGATCTAGATACAACAGAAGTCATGGCATCATGGAGAAAACGAGAGCTGGGAATCAAATAGAACTCCAAGATCCCTAAAAACGTCAACTCTTGGCATGGAAGTGCTAGAAACGTTATAATGAAATATTTGCGGGTTGGATGACCGGGTAAAGGCAACTACTGCACATTTATTAATGTTTAAATGAATTTTGTTAGTACAACACCGATCATTAATGACTCCAATATTTCTCTGTAAACTTAAAGAATCAGAGAAAGAGCTAATAGTACTATAAATTTTTAGATCGTCAGCGTAAGCAAGAGTATCACAATCCAATGAAAGTAGAAGAAGAAGTTAAAGAGGAACGGTCCTAAGCTAGAGCCCTGAGGTACGCCGCTAGAAGCAATGAATGCGGTTTTCTAAAGTGAACTCGGAATATCCAGAAACCGCTCACAATTTGTAAACGATCTAATAGAAGAGTAACTATGGCAGATCTAAAAACAATCCAACCTAACGGAGTATAAAAGATTCTGATCAGGCAATATTAGGTTACGATACAGGTAAATTCTTTGCTCGAGTTGAACAATTGAGCAAATGTAAAATTTTATGCCTAAAATAATGAAACAAGTTCAATTTAGCCAACCACTCCACCTTCCCATGAATATTAATACACCCGCGTGGTCGTTATATTAACGACAGTCGCGAACATTGTAGGACACGTATTTCGAAAGTCGAAAAACGAATTTCCATAAATTGATACGCGTCACCTACATTATTGCGCATACGTTTCAATTACGATCGAGTTCGAACGGTGCACACACATGCATATATCGAAACTAGCAGAAATGATAGCGAAATATGCATAGGGAGAGGCAGTACGTGCAATTTACATGTAGTCGTAGTAGTAGTGTGTAGCGGTAGTAATAGTAGGAGAGTGTTATAGCAATTCGCCATCGTCGGTCCAATTTGTTCAATGATCTCGAATGTAGATATTCGCAAACAGCGAAATGCCGGCGGAAACGTTTTCATTCGGAATTACACGAAATTGTAATGTTTATTATGTAGATGTGGATGCGAGGGTCAGATAATGTCCGCCCGTTTACAGTATTTTAATATTATTACTACTGGCGATAGTTGAGAATGAGAGAGACGCAGAGAGAGCAAAGAGGTGAAAACCGAGACGGATTCTCGTTCACAGTTATTTCGATCCGTAATTGTTTCCTAATTGGAAAAGTTTCGTTTCGAATGTTTGCCCATTTTTATAGAATACGTAAGTGCTAAGTCGTGAATATTTTCCGTGTAAAATTGTCGTTTTAATATCTAGCCGCCCTACGGTTATTTCGCCGCGTTTATAATGGTGTCTAATTCTGAATTTGTGGCGTTGATCGTATCCTGAACTTGTAGGCTAGTTTCGTGAAAGAAACGATAACCGGAATGCTTTTGTTGCTTTGCTCTATATTCGTAGGAATTTGATTAAAACGTAGCGTAAGAATCTTTTTATGGTTTGATCACTAATTTATTAACATTTTGTTGTCTTTCGCCGCATTGATCTTGTCAAAACAAACTAATTCTTAATAAAGAAACATGTGCATTTATATTACATTACCGGCGGTAAGTAGATTAAACAACTCATCTTGATTGAGCAATTATTGTCTAAGTTCGCCGGATATTCGTAATCTTCTCACAAATCCTGGAAGTTCTTAACAATAATAAGAATCCATGCCTTCGCATCACTCAACCGCTTTCGCCAACTACAGTGAGCAGCACCAGGCCATGAGTCTACGTCTTAAAACGTTTATTTTCGAATTCGCTATATTTGGAATAAGAAAAGGCACAAAAACATACTCTGAAAGTTGCGAGCTCAAGATTCGAATTCGACACTCCGAAACTGATAGCCGAGTGCGCTAAGCCAGTCACCAGTCTCATTGGCAACCTCACAATTTCTGTCTTTATTAAAACATCACCAAGCAAAGAATTGAATATCTCTTCCAAACACAAAGGACGCTTAATTTGGGGGGCGACATTTCATTTGCGGTACCCTTTACGCAGCCATATGTAAACTTAAAAAGGCAACTCGCGTATTTTATTTCATTTGCAGCCATCTTTATGTAACGGAGAAGATTAATAAACTTTACAGTAGACGTTTTATTTATGCAATCCACCCTCATCTTTAATATAGTTGGGGTAGAAATAGGATGATTTTACGGCAAGTAAGGCACTAAATTTCGACCATATATTCCTATCGTATGATATTGTCTTTTCCAAATTTAATATTTTCCACCGTTCACGGAAGATGTTCTATGCATACATACGTACTAAACATTTGAGCAGTTCGTCCAGTTTACGTCGCCGCGGCAAGAATAATATTCGGGGGCACCACCGTATACACACGCGGTAAAGTAATATGAAATATGGGAGTGACACGATGTGACACCGGTCGTAAGGCTTGATATACGGGATCATCCTACCACATTACTACTGCCATCTGCCAAAACGACACCATTTTTATCAAAGGTATAACATCGGGATGACAGTCATTCTTCAACGATGCGAACTCCCGACGTACACGGTTCACCGGGGTTCCATCGAAATTATTTCGTACCAACTTTTAATGTAGCCATACACAACACACGACCGTTATGTGTCTTTTCTTTACACCGCGTGGGTTTAATTTTGTATGAAAATTATTTCATATCTACGCGACCTTTCGTACATCACGTTTTATAAGTTCATTAATATTCTTTCATCCATGATATGAAAATTTTCTACGTGAAAATTTTAACAATACAATTTTTATGTTAAATAAATTACATGTATTATGGATGTGTAAATGAGTATACATTTTGGAAATGAAAAATTAACGCTGTTATAGCCTTTTTTCTTTACAAGAACAAAACGATTCCTAAGTAATACGCACTAAAAAAATTTTGGTAAAATTCCTGTACTGTTTTGGCGCAATTTTGTCACCCTAAAACCGTGTTTTCCATTAGATTTTTCCATTCAGCATGGAAAGCCCCTTTGTATAATTTCCTCAGCATCGGAAATTTCCAAGTGTTCCAAGAAAATTTCAGCTGAAGCTGAAAAAGGTAGCAAAACCACTTTTCAGGGAACAACTAACCTGACACGAAACGAAACTAAGTACATGTCGATCTTATATGGAGTTCAGTGTTTGTTAGTGTTTGAATTCATAAATTTCACTGAATTTATTTATTGGAAAGTGCAGACGCGAATCTGCGAAATGCAACCACGTAACGAATTGTTCGTTTCTTACATCGTTCAAATTACAAAAACGTTCTTGTTCTGTAGTGATAAAATAAATAGTTTTAGAAAATTTAATCTAGGTACTCAGAATTTCTCTTTCTTTGCACTACAGATATCATGACTGCCATATAACGACTAAACATAATTTGAAGCGATCGCCACACACCAACACCAGTATGCGCATGCATTCAGTGTTAATTTTATTCTTACACGGGGGATTTCCCCTAATACCTCCAGCAATTTATAAATTTGAATGTAATTTTCAGGCTTTGCTAAGAAATTTTGAAATTGTACTTAATCAATCTTCGTACAATAAAAAAAACTTGTATAGTTTTCAGTAATTTTTAGAATTATAGAAAAATTTCACTTCGTTACTTTTACTACTTATCAGCAAGAAAAAAATTTACTTCTTGCATGGAAAATTACCAACTTTTTTTAGAGTGTACTTCAAGATATTCATTCGATTTTATTATTCTTATATTATTTATCTTCAATGATAAACTTTGGGTCATTTTCTTTTATTGAATATTTGGTTTATTACCTTCAAAACAATTTATTTAACTCGTCAGTTACTAAATATGTTCTTAAAAATTTCTTGCTTTATTAAAGTGCATAAGCAATCAAACAAATTGTATATAAATTAAATTATTATTTTCTATATTAAGAAAATAAGAAATGTTAGAAGTTGAAAAGAAAAGTTGTATCGGCCGTCGAAATCCATGCCACGATTCAAGCAATTTCATTTATTTTTTAATAGAATATCCTGTATACTTTCCCTATACCTAAAATATGTCGTTTTTCAATAAATTCAAATTAAATATGAAGCCAACCCCCAAAAGCAACATTTACAATTTTTATCATAACACATTGTCGTGAAGACAATTTCAACGTCTTTAGGAAATACCTACCATCTTTCTTCATACAAACTGCTTGTAACATTTACCAGCATTTCGGAAGTAATATTTTTGTGTACAAATTGTAGTAATTTTATTATGGTATAAATAATGTTACTGGTAGCAACATTTCAAATTTACAATATTCGACGATGTAAATTTTAGTTTACTTGTCTTTTAAGATGCGCGTTAAATATGAAAATTATTAAATTTACTCGCAACAATAAATTTGCTAGATGCCAATGAATTTTGCTTTAGTATTAAGTAGTGAATTTAAAAAATCATCAGTAACAAAGTTACCAGTAACAAATCCCTATAAACATTTGTATTTAGTTACATTGCGGCATTTTATGAACAATTTTCTTCTACAGATCTACAGATAAAAAAAAGTGCTTTAAATAAATCCATTATGCTGAACTTTATTCAACATTTGACTGCCTATTTTCGCCATTTATTATTTATATGAACTTATTAACTTAGTAGACGACATGTTTAGGAAAATCATTGTTGCTTGAGATACTGGAATTTTACCAAAAAAACTAACTTAGTGAATATCTTTAGCGGAGGAGAAGTTCACAGTATTTCATCGCAACACTCTATTTTTAAACGAAAAACTTATTCGCATCCTTCATATTTAATTTACTAAAGAACGGCACATTTTAGGAAAATATTTATACAAAAAAATTCTAAAATTTAGTCAGTGCCCTGCAGATGTCCCATAAGAATGTAAACGAAACGTCGACAAAAACTACAACAACCACGCGATTCCAACCCGGAAAGCTCTTAGTTTTCGGCTTAGAAGAATTCCAGAATAATTTCTCTATCAGATTCTAAAAAAAGATTACAGGGTGTTACGTTTTAAAAATCTAAATTGCTTAAAAATTCTAGATGAATACTCAATCGAGTAAACTTTGCCGCTGAAGACTTCGCCCATTAAAGAAACAGCGACATTGTACAGAAATCTTGTAAATTACGCTGCAATAAACAAAATTGTTTTACAAATTAATGCTGAATATTAGTTATCCTTACTATTGCGCTACAATTAAGGATCCAGTTACTGACTATACAAAGCAAAAACCATTCCGAATAAATTGAATTGAATTCACGAAAGCCTAGACTATACCACGAGTTGTTACTGCACAAATTGCATATTTACAAAATAAGAGGAAAGATGCACAAGTTCCTAATTATACTCAATTAGAAAGAGAACAAATTAGCAGAGAATCTAAATGTGTTAGGGCGACTTCTCTTCCTGCTGATATGTAATCATAAATGCTATTCCGGAAGGTATAAATAACAATAAACAGTATTTATTTGTGGACGACACGTCAATCTTGATGAAAGGTATCACCAAACAGACAGCTTTGAATAAAGCAGATGCAGCTGACACAAGCTCTGAGAAAGCTGAAGAAATATTATCCCACTTAAATAAAACGGATGAACACATTAAGCATACGCCCGCTGTATTTATTCTCATCGTTTCTGAGAACAACATTTATCAAAATTCAATTGGCATAAAAATTGTAAATCACTGTTTACAACTTTGTATCAATCTTCTTTTTAATTTTTAAGGTACTGATCCATTTATTCTAAAAACATATAATTTCAAATTTTAAGTACCTATTTAGACTGAGCCATTTAGGTTAACCAAATGCAGACTCACGCTTCGTAAAGTTTGTTTAAATTAATTATGCTGTACGAAAAAAATAAAATGTATCTATTCAAGTATCCATGTAATATGGATGTATGAGAATTATAATTGTCACTAACATATTTCAATAGATAATTTTATAATACCGGCGCCTCCACCAAAAGTGTAATTTCATTTAGTGCGAAGAGAAATACGATTACAAAATAAATAATTCAATAGTGGAAATTTTGTCATTTCTAACTGGTTTTAATTCTACTTACGACTATTAGTACCTAGAGTTAGTACTACAGAGTTTTTTGAAAATATTGTAGCTTGCGATTAAAACAGAAAAAAAATGTTTAATTACGTAGGTAATACATAAAACATGTTCCAACACGATTACCTCTAATAAATAGGCATGTTTACATTCCATGTAAACAACACGCTTCTGTAGGTAACCATACAACGCGAACGTGTTTGTTTTCAAAGCCCTAGACGTTTTATGACCCCCACGTAACAGAATGTTGTGTGTTTAAATCTCCGGAGGCCACGAAGAGAAATGAGAAAAGATGTCATCGCCATGGTAACACCCTGCGCGCTGTATGCCGTTGCAGATTTAAATGTTCATAAAGCAAGATTTAACGCGAATTCGCCGGTATTTCTTTACTGAGATGGGCGGAAGTCTGACGCACGATTTTATCAAAACATCTCGCGAAAGATGAGCGGATACCTTCTTGATTAATTAAGCGCAATCAAGATCTTGACGGGGAAATAAGATGTTGCAGATTAGATTTACGGCTTGAACCGCGTCATCAATTATTATAATTGATCGCATCATATTGAGGTGACGGGAGGCTCGTCATCGGAGAATCGGATATATCATTGCCGTACTGTTGCTGCAGCATTGATGTCGCTTCTAAGCCTCTCCAGCTTTCGAATTAATCGATAACTTCATTTATCAACTTCGCACGCAATATTTTATTCGTTTAGCATGAGATTTGACTAGAAGAGAAATAAAATCAGCATTGTGTCGACTGCGAGATTGGCGTAAATATATTTAATATTGACGTGCAATTAAATAATTTTGCTTTGTTTATTTTCCACGTCATTAAATATAAGGAAGATAAACATTATTACAAAATTTCTCTCTGAATCACCGGCAGGCATGATGATCTTTTATTAGCATTGTTGGATAACATAAAAATTTTTATTTAATTTTTTTTCTCAAAAAATATTGGAGAATGAGCTTGATTTTCTAATTCTTAAAAATCCGTCAACAGTTTTCAGATGACCCCTCTATATACTTGTTTTTTTATATGCGGTAAAACAATGCCCAAGTGCACATACCATCATATATAAAAATGATTGAATATAACCAAGCAATCAAAATTAAAATCATGAGTTTGCACATCCACATTATTACTTTGCCCATACGCCAAACAAAAAAAGTCTTTCCCACTTCACCCAAACGACCTCTGACCTTGTATAAATATGTTGTAAGCATGTGTCTTACTACTGAGAACAAATGGGCCATTTTATAAAGACTAATCTAAAAAAGAACAGAACTCAATCCGGGGACATACTGTATATAATTACACTAATAAAGTTAACTGAGAGCCATAATTCTTGTTTTATGTTTTATGGTTTCAACTTAAACTTTGTAAATACAAAAATGCAGTATTTGAAAATAAAACAATCAAAACATGCATCTACAACTTGTAAAAAAATCAATCTAATCGTATTAAACATTTTAATTAATTAATAATACACAATATTATCATTTTTATTATAAAATCATAGTAACATTTATATTATTCCCATATACCATGACTAAATTTAATAGTATTGGCATTTTCCCTACGGGTCCTCGTAACAGCACTTGCTTCACCTTTAGCAACACTCTTTTTGCGATTTTTCCTCTTGTCCTTGGTCAAAATTTGCCGTTTAGCCCTTTTTTTAATTTCATCTGGATGTATTGTTGTAGCTGTTGATGTAACACTACCATATTCAAATGCATCATTAGAGTAATTTGATGAACAATCAGAACAGTTGCCATCAACTTCTCTTGGTTCTTTAATATTCTGTACTAGATCCTTATCTGTGTTATTACACTGGTTTTCATATTTGTCTTCAATATTTTGATCATCATTTGCTTTTGTATGTTCTTCATTTTCAGTATCTGATTCAGCAGAATTCTTATCAGTTTCATTTTCATCGTCACTTACAATTCCTAATTCTACATCTATGTCCCTAGCCATTTTTTTTGTGAAACCAGAACATGCTACTTCTGCATCCAAATTGTCAACTCTTTCTATATCAGAGAATTTTGGATATAATTCACTTTCATAGCCAAACCTTCGTTTGAAGAAATCGCGTATACACAAGACGTCCCTATTGAAAAACCTACAAATATACGAAAAAGGTAAGGATACATCAAAATACTTGCAAATATAAACACATTATAAGCCAACGTAACCAAGGGCAATAAATAATGTATTTCACTTACATCTCTGCATTAGGATGTAATGTCGACACCATTTGCGGAAAATCAATTATAATAGGTCGCTCATCCTCTGTTAGCATGATATTAAATTCATTAAAATCCCCATGGATAACTCCAGAATCCGCAAGCCTTACAATAAGATCCATCAACTCATCATACAGGCCTTCGATATTATTAACTTCCATTACATTAGTTCTAAAACACAAAACAACCAAATACCTCAGTTGGCGAATGTTAATATATTACCTACAATGGTTTCCCAGCAATTAATTCCATTACAATGCAATGTCTATTAAAATCTATCGGTTTCGGTACTGGAAACTTTCTATCGTACAAAGCTTTCATATATGCAAATTCTTTAGTGGCTGATATCCGTGATAGATATAACCATGATGCAGATTTTCTATGCTTATGATAATCACGCTTATCCTTTATGTTACGGAAACAAACTCTACCTAACCTGAAGTAAATAAGCTTGTAAATATGCTTAGAATTAAAAAAATATAATTGTACCTATGTAATTTCAAGCATAATTCAATATGTTCAACATTTGCAACAATATAAATGTTGCTTTCTTTACCAACGCCAATTTGGTTTCCAAACGAACTTACAACACTACGTTTTGTTAACACTTGTAAGGCTAAATAATCATATCCCATGTTTGTTAATCGATACCCGTCATCTAAAATTTAAAATATCAGAACAAAAGCCTAGTTGCACAGCTATTACCAAATTACATTTTTTGCCACGTTCATAGCTTAATAATCGATGTTTACATAAATCCTTCAACAATTTGTGTACACCACCGTGTTTTAAATTAGCAATTGATGCAGCCATCGCAGCTGGTACTAACTCATGATTCTTCATACCCATCTCGATCTATAATAATAAGAACGTTATTTTTATAGGACACCTCTAGTATTGAAACTTACAGCAGTTAAAACTCGAAAATCTTCGTTGCTTAAATAACGCATCATCGATACGTTTAATTTACCCATTTTCACAAAAATATATTTTTAAAATTAAACACCTACAGCATGTGAAAATAAGGTTATGTTTTCATTTGCTGTCAAAT
The DNA here is from genome assembly GCA_902654985.2 of Oryctes borbonicus. Classification (NCBI taxonomy): domain Eukaryota; kingdom Metazoa; phylum Arthropoda; class Insecta; order Coleoptera; family Scarabaeidae; genus Oryctes; species Oryctes borbonicus. Next base: position 1,040,171 of record LR736857.1, on the reverse strand, counting down.
TGATCTTTTCGCAGTGTGGTTAACGTGATAAAAATAAAAACACCATCACCTAAACATCTAAGCTTGGTGTAATTTGGGTTGCATATCTTCTCTATTGACCATTTTTTTTTATTTAAGCAAAACTCAATATGTGGCCGGTATGTAAAAAAGACAATCTTTAATTACAATTATTTTTATTTTTGACACGATAAAAACAAACAATCAATCCATAGAAAACTGGAATAATTATACAATAATTAATTTTCAAATAGGATATATAAAAAGTATTACTTCATATAACTAAGTTCAATAATATATTTTTTTGAGATTTTAATCAACAAATTAATCACATTAAATAAGAATCTAATAAGACCTTTATAATAATGAAACATTTTTAGAAACGAATCAATGTATTTAAAGCCTATGTCACACATATCAATGGATTTAACAGACGACTAACGAAACAATTTTAATGACGTTATGGCGCCAGTTTGATGCAATCTCGTCAGATTTTAAATGTGGCGAACAGTCACGAATTTGTACATTTTAATTCAATTCAGATTTCAATTTTACAAATGCTCCAAATAATTATTTCAAATTTATGGGGAGAGGAGGGAAGGGAGGGCATGGCCTCTCCCTGCCCCCCTAGTGTGCCAACAGAATTTCAAGTTTGCTTAAACTATTTACTTATGACATCAGTAAAACATTTGATTTGATCAATCAAGTTTGTCAATCTCATTGATTGTATGACAGACACTTACCACATGAAGTTGTAAACTGGAAAGACGCTTTACCGCAGAAGAGATACAGACGCGACACTCATACGACACTCTTAGCCGGAACTTTGATCTTTTATGAGAGAGAATTGATGACCCTCGCCCATATTTTTGTTGATATTTTTAAGCTGGAATTTTGAAAATAGGAAAATATTCTGCAAAAATTTACAAGCAACATTCACTTACACAAGAAACAATTATTTTTAATAAAATAAATAGGTCAAATGCAAATATCATTTATTTTAAACTTGGTGCTATTTTATGAATTACTCAGAAAATAACTTGGCATTTTATAAAAGATCCTTAGTAGCATCGATACACATCGATTCATTCCTGATATGTAATAAAAATGAACTTATGTTGTAATCATAATAAAAGATGAATTGTAGATGCCCTATGGGGACTGAAGTCGGTCCTATCGTCTCACCAACCTTGATCGGATATAATCGCAAGGGTAGAGGGAATATTCATTCGTTACCCCCTCTTCAGTTCCAAATATATCCAATCAAGATAGGTGCGACCATAGGACCGACTCTTAATCTGTATACACTACAACACGAGAAAAAAACAAATATAAAACTTGCAAAACAAAAATTTGCCATGTTTTTGATCGTTGCTATGCACACCAAAATTGTGCGAATGTCACTTCTGTATCTCCCCTTTTATTACATTGTTTCTTTTAGAATCAGTCAAATTTTTAATTGGTAATACAGGTACAACATTATAAGAAAAGCTGTGTCTTCTTCGGTATCTTGGAAAGTACATATAATATTCAAGATGAATGAACATACCTGGAACCATAATAAAAAAAATAATAGATAAGTATCTATATTTCTGTTGAAGAATAGATTTACTATGAAGTCTGCCACATTACTTTCACGTAGTTCGTGCTTGTTTATCTATCATTCTGTAGGCATACAAGAGACTATCGGGTAGTATAAAAATATATTGTGTCTTAGTTGTAACCAGGAAGATATTATGTATTTACATTTCTCTTTATTCATTTTATCACTATGTTTGTAGTGATTTTCACGATTTACCTGTAGAATTACTGGAAGAACTTTTGCTTCCAAACAGTGAATATCTAGAATTTTCCCCGACAAATTTTCTATTCCTTTGTGGAGAATCTTGGATCATTCTTTCACCGCCATTTATTGCCACGCCATTCCTATTATCAAATACTTTATGAGTTTGCTTAGGACTAACAGGTATCGAGTACGTATTGGACTGAGGAACTTGAACGTTAATTTTATGTTTGACAGAACTTTGTTGATTGTTCTGGAATTGTTCTTCTGGTAATTCATAAGACGAACTTTGTTTTATTATCGGATGAAGAGGGTAAACTCCAGCTGGAGCTGTTGGCACGGATGTAATCGAACCGGTAATTTCTTCGGGGTTACTACTGAAATGGACTTTTTTACGTTCGAGTTGTTTTTCTAAAGGAATTCGAGGATCAATTGGTGGGGTGTAGACGGCCGGTTCCTTGGGAGGTGCCGATATACGGCGATGTCTTCGACTGTGGTGCTTAATATGTCCATTCGATACTCTATTAGCGGATACTGGTCCTCTTTCTCGCAATCTCTCACCTACGGGACCCGTCTGATTATCCATAATACCGATATCTTCTTCGGGAACCTCTTCATCTTCCTCGTTTACTTCTTCTATGACACTCGTTTGTATCCATTCCCTTATTCTATCTTTTTTAGCACTTCGATCAACAGTTGTTTCTAAACCATATTGAGTTAATGTGAATAGCAACTTATTCTTTTCCTCTGGACTACTATGGAAACTGTACATCGACGGGCAAAGACCCTCTTCCTCAGCTGCCACCTCGTTATTCTTTTCCATGCCTACTTTTGACATCCATCTATCATCCATGTAGCGATAAACTTCGGCTAAACCGGAGGGTCTTTTATCTGCTCTTGGTTCCAAATATTTTTTGAATAATCTTTGGGCTTTAGACGAAACCAATTTAAATAACTTCGGTAATCTTCCTAATGCTATTGTACTAGCTTGCCAGGATAAGTATCTAACGTATCGGGGATCATCCAACGCAGCTTTTTGCCAAGGCAAACAGCCAGTTAAGCAAACGAATACAACTATGCCGAATTGCCAAACGTCGTGCGACGTTGATGCCCTGCAAGATACAGTTTTATTATTAATTACAAATTAAATACGAACAAAATAAGGAATATAAAACTGTTCCGCTTGAAATAAAAACGATAATAAAATTGAAGCCTTTGAATTTAGCAAAATTACTTCGTTTTCGAAAATGTGTACAAGGGTAGTCTGAAAAGTTTCCGGCCTAACACAGAGGCAAGTATTTTCTCCGTCAAATTCAGTTTTATTTCTTAACTTATTCTCCTTGTAAGTCTTTGCACTTTTCTCAGCGATGATCGGATCTCTTTAATCCGTCCAAATAGTAGTTGGCGCATTGTTCTGCCAAATAGGAGTTTACGAAAGTGATAACCTGAAAATCTCTCTCTGAAATATTCGAAACCTGGGAAACAGAAAAAACGTCGCTGGGGACTAGATCTATTGAATATGGTCGGTGCTCTATCAATTCGAATCGAAATTAGTTCTCGTCTCAGAGACTCTGAACTTCATGACAATCCCAAAAAACATTCGCTATCATTTTTCCGATCAATGAATAATTTTCGCCCAGAGCCGATTCCCCATTCTCAGACCGCTGTTTCAACTGTGTACTGGCTTCAGAAGTGTACCGGTGTATCCAAGTTTCATCTACAGCAATTAATCGTCACCGAAGCTTGTATACTTCAACAGCAAAAAAAATCACTCGAATGCGTTTTTGGCCTTCAGTGACCAAATGCGGCACTCAACGTGCAGTTAATTTTCTCGTACAAATCTTTAGTCAATATATGACAAACACATTCTTTCGATATGCCCACGGTATCTTGTTATCACTCTAGCCTTAATTTGACAGTCGTCTAGCACCATTTGAATCGGTAGTTGTTGCAATTTTTAGCTATCTCGAACGTTCATCGTCAACCAAGCTAGTACAACCATGTTTAAATTCAACTACCCAAAATTTCCCTATTGATGGTGCAGAGTCTCCGTAAACAAAGTCCATCTCGGCTTTAATTGGCATGAACGTATTACCCTTCAAATGCAGGAATTTAATAACGGCTGGATATTCGATTTTTTCAATTTCGGCTAACACAATCGACTGTTAAACAACAAATGAGCGTTCAGCATGGCTGAAATTTTCAAGAATATCTTTCAACACACGAGCAATTATATTACCAGAATATTTTTGGCGAGCAACGACATATTCACATTGAGACTCTCCATTTTTCAGACTACCCTCGTAAGAAATAGCAAGTTAATTCTTTCAAAATTGAATGCTACGTATCTTGAAAAGAACGACGCCATAGAAACTAATGCGATAAACCTGAATCACCGAAGATTATACTCACATGTAATTGCCATCCGTTGGAATCTGAAGTATTTCAGGAGGCGCATATGGCAACCATTCGTTCCGTCTCAGTACCAACGTGCCCACTCTTCGAGTTTCACCGAAATCGCACAGTTTAATACGCGAAAAGTCCGATTTAAATACTAAAATATTGTCCAATTTAATATCACGATGCACTAAGTCTCTGGAGTGCAGGTGTTCCAAAGCGGCAGCCAATTGCTTCGCCACCCTCTTCGTATGTAATTCCCCTATGCCGGTTTCAGACACATTTGAAGTCAAATCACCTTTATTGAAAAGAAAGAAGAATGGTTTAATGCAATGTAATCCGATAATCCGAAAATGGATAGTTGTAAAGATTAAGTGTACCTTTACGTTTGTTTGATTGTAACTCGATTATTATTTTATAAGTATAATGCATTAGATTTTATTACAGCAGCATAATGTAGAAGTAGTTGAGTAGAAACACCTCTAGCCACAAAAAAAAATTAACACGTTATTAGTTTTCCGCGAAGGCCGTATATTTTTGGTATTCCAATCAAAAGTGCAATTAAGAAATAAAGTGTCGGCAATTGTCAAACGTTGGTAAATGTTCAAAAAGATGTTTTTTTCGATTTTATGGAAATATTTTAAAGTATGTTAAAATGTGCCGGATTTTCGAAAAAATCATTCGGCGTCCCAACATCCATTTGTTATGTATTGGATTTCATAAATATGTGTATGTGGTGTACTTAAGAAACAACCTATAATTAAACGTATGTACATACATACTGACATTCGTATTGAACATTTACATAGCAACAGCATTTACCTAAATATACGCCACATACTAATGAATTTTCGTTTATCATGAGCGTACCAGCTAAAAGATATATCAACCTGTCAGTATTAGCAAACATAAGAAGATTTAGACCAGTCGAAGCTTCCTTGTATAAGACATCGAATACATGCGTATATTTGATATTTTACATTTGGTAGATGTAGGGCCGTTGTACTGAGAAATTTAAACCGGTATCAGAATGATAATCAGCGTTGAATCAAATATTTGGCAAATGTGTCGCGTTCAAAAATAGAAATTAGCTACGACACTCGTCGCTTGCAAAATACACTTTGGGAAATTTTTAAAATAAGCGTGATTAGTCGGGAATATTAGTCAATTTAATTGCTCCATTTCTAGCGTATATTTAGAAAATTATGTTGGTGTAAGGCGTAATTTTTAACGCCTAGGAAATTCCAACGGTATATTTTTGTTCCTAGACGTTTCTCGGCTTTTTCTATTAAACTATACCAACTTACCTAAAGGAGCGTATTCTTGAGAGAAAACGTAAAATCCTGCAGTCTCGAACGCTACGTCGTACGTGGAAATAATATTCTTGTGAGCTGATAAATGGAGGCCGTAATGGAATTCTCTGTAGAAGTCTTTTAAAGAAGTGTACGGTTTGGGTAATGCTTTCAGGACCATTTCTGTGTCTGTTCCTTTATGTTCCACAAGGAGAATTTTGCCAAACCATCCTTCGCCGACGATTTGGAGGATATCGAACTCATCTACCAAATTTACCTAAACGAAATAAGAAATAATAAGTGATCAGATATCAGTAAAGTAAAAGAAGATCTGAACAAACAAAAGTGTTTATATAGAGTTGTCACCCAATAGCAAAAAGGTTTGACTACCTACAGAATTTACATTTATCCATATTAAACTCGACGAAAGGTCTCATTTAATTAGAAACCGATAACTTTGCGAAACATATACCATAAGAGGTACCTATTAAGGACTCATAGAAACAGATTAGCCCAAGACGGTTAGCCACGGTCGGTAGAGTGTCAGTGAATTACACAAAATCAATGGTACTTTTCTAAGGTTGGGCGTCGATTGGCTCTAGGTCAGCAAAATCGATTAAGCGTTGGTCGACAATCGAGAAATGATAATCAAACTACCCTTGGCAGTAAACACTTGAGTGGCATAAGCAAATCGATGTTGAACTAATTCAGTGCGGTGCACCATCAGTTGCCAAGCATGGTAAACGGTCGACGGACAATAACGAGCCAATTTTCAAGAAATATTCGTTAAAGGACGGTTCACGCCAAAGTAACAAGTTTCCCCAAAGATCAGGTAAGTATGCCAGAGCGTTGCGAGTCAATGTTCGGCCAAAAGTGTAAAATGTCCACACTTTCACGTAATGCTGACATCGCTTCCACGTCGAGCCAAATGATTCGTGATTGGGAGCCAACGTTGCGCCAACCGTCTGTGCTATTACAGAGAGAATATAAATTTTTAGTAATTTTCAAGAAATCCATTCAGATTTCACCATTTCAGGAGAAAAATTTAAAAACGTCAATGATAGTACCAGGTCGTCAAACTAAGTTAATGTTTGAAAATACAAAGCGTTTCTCTTCTTGAAAATGTAATACATGCAAGACTAGGATTTATGTACATTAATGGGCTTAAATAACAAGTCTTTAAGAAAGACCAGCTGATTTGAAATACACATCTAAATAATATCAATGTTTTGTCTAATAAACAGTAAATAGAATCTTTTGCCCAACAACATATTCAAAACATGTACGTAATTTGCGACTTTCACGCACAATAAAAATTAGCAGACTTCCTTAATAAAGGTCGAAAAGGTAATAGAAATAATCCATTATGAGAACCGGACCAAAAAGTTTTATTCTCGTATTTTAATAACTTCATTTATGCGATGTAGGATTATATTAAACCAGCGTTGAACTTGCCAAAATACTTTAGAACTTCTAGTGCATGCGCTCTCGACATTCATTTCATCTTGCCAATTCGTGTCCAGCACAATATAAACACGTAATGTTTGCAAAACGTATTTAAACTTATCCGTCCGGATAAGTGAAATAGTATTATAAAATGGTTCTAATGCGCTATTAAACGCCAGTTAAACGCCGCAATGAAACAAAAAACTTTCCTTAAAAACGGAGGAGATTGTTTGTTGAAATTTCAACAATACTGATGGATAAATGTAAATTTTATTGCTCCAATTCTTATGGTTACAACAGGATCTCATTCGAAAAATTTTAGCAATTGTTATACGGTGAAGAAGAATTCTTCATCCAGTGTTCGTGCTTCCCATTTAAGATAGAGTAGTGCTAGCTATGAAAGGAACTGTTATTTTTAAATATAGTTCTTCCTAACTTATTGCAACATTTCAATACCCTTAAAAATATTCCTTCTCTTTGTCTTCAAAATGCGTCCAAGCTTCAAATTTGTAGACGGATAATAATTACTGGGAGCTATACGAAAGGTCGATTTGCTCGAAGCTGCACTCACGAATTGCAATTGCTTTTTCATACAACAAGTGTGCAACTCTGGTCAGCTTCGCACGTCTTTTCTCCTGCATATTTTGTCATAATTTGTGCTTCTTATAGGAAGAACGTCCTCATAAAGATCGTAGCCACTACCTTTTCGATCGGCTAATGCGAGATCTTCAACAAAAGCAATGTTGTCATTTCATCGTCTTTCCTGTCCGTGCGTCGTCTTCCAGGGATTCCTATCCCATTCGAAATCGTTTTGACCAATCTCTTACAACAGAATAAGACGGCGAATTTTTCCCATACGCCCCATCTACGCGATCTTTGATGCTTTGACTTTCTTGAGTAACGAATTTGATAGCAGCAGCAGTTTGTTCATTATTAATTAATAAGATCCAGTTATACGATAGGAAAACTAATCGACATAAAATCCATTTGCGTCTTTTCTAAAGTCAATAAGTTTTGTTAGCAAAATATTGGCTCGCTGCGATACCTGGATAAATGTTAGATTGGGAAGCTTTAACGCTCAACGCCTCTTCCCACACAGCTCGTAAAACTAAAGACTAGAAATAGATTCCATGTTCTGGATTGGTCTGCCCTACAAATATTTGAGTTTTCCCAAAAAGAAACTATTTAGTCTAAGAAAAAGGTGATTGACCTGCTTTATGTACACAGCAATAGCGCTACTTCTTGTACATCACACAACATGAAATAAGACTGAATATAAATATCTCTAAACAGGTCCTGCCAATATATGCCAGTACATGATCAGCACGTCATATTTAACAAATCCAATTGAGCATTTGTGACACCCTTCTAAAACATTTAAAGCCAAAATAAAAGAAATATGGAAAAATATTCCACGGATGCATTGCGAAAATTCATATCACAATACTAACTGCCTGGCTTAAAGACTGAACTCATTTGAGTAAAGGCCAAGAGTGCCATTTGGCAAAGGAATTAGTAGTGAAATTTTAAGAAAAAAAAGTATGCGGTATTATTTCGTGAAATATCACATTTCTCACACGCGAACACAACTGTTCCAAATAAAAACTGAATTACCTTGTAAAAATGTAGAAGTATCTAAACAAATTTAATGCCCAATTACTACAATTGGCCTAGTTTTAAAAAAGAAATCGAGTTGAATATCATTGAAAATTTGTACGTTCGCAATTTCAATTCGGCATTCTGAAATTAAGGCTTATGGAAATGTTTGTAAATAATTTGGACGTGCTCCAACATTGCGAAGATTTTCCTGGCCAGACGTTCACAATGGAACCGCTCTTAATGCGGTTTCTCATTATTTAAATAGAACATTAAGTTTTGTCAATGACATCGCCCTCGCTTCGCTTACCTTTTCAAGTTCAAACTCTCTCACTCTGTGAATGCTCCCACCGATCGCTATTTTCGACAAACTTCCCATATCGAAGTGTCACTGCAACAGGAAATATTTAACATTACATAAGAATTGATATCCATGCCATTAAGATCGAATTTATATCTGTTACATTGAACTTACGGTTTTACCGTTTGCTTTTGGCAAATTGGATTTCTTCAATTCCCACAATGTTAGTAAGTAGTGGTTAGTAACATATACGAGGGTGGTCTGAAAGGGTTCAAGCCTCAACATAAAGATAGTGTTACTCGTCAAAAATATTCAGGCGTTAGTGTGTCTGTAGAAATAGAAAAAATAAAATATCAAGTCATTAAATTCTTGCATTTGAAAGGCAATAAGTCTACGCAACTTATGGCTGAGATGGACGGTCTTTACAGGGACTGATTTGCGACATTGACGATATTGACTAGCTGGTTGTATTAGCGTTCTTGACGATGAACGCTCGGGACGGCCAAAAGCCGCAACCACTACCGATAACAAGCCTCAAAAAGGCTCTTCTATGGGTCGGAAAGGCGGTGTTTCTTTGGGTAGTCAAGGAATTGAATTTTGAAAAGGAAGAAACTATAACGAGGATTACTAATTGACAAGCTGAAGGCAAAAATTGCGGAAAAAACGGTAAAATTTGAAAAAAAAAGAAAGTTTGGTAGCCATAGCAGAAATTCACGAATTGGAGTTCGAACTGATAGATGAACCACCCTATTCACCAGATACTGGCCCCGTGTAACATTTTTCTGTTTTTCTCCTATTCTCAAAGTTTAGCTATTTTCATCGAATGAGAAGGCCATCACGTTGGTAAACGCTTATCTTGCAGAACAAGATGTTAACTATTATTTGGACGGACTAAAGAGATGGAAGCGTTGCTGGAAAAAGAGTATAAACTTACAAGGACACTGCCTTAAAAAATAAAACTGGTTTTGATAAAAAAAGATACTAGTTTCTGTGTTAGGGTGGAAACTTTTCAGACTATCCTCGTAATTTGAGTTGTTAATTTAAACGTGTTCAATTATAAAGAAATAAATAGTAAATAGTAAATTATGAAAATATTTCTAATGTTCTCATTTGACTTTGATCAGTGACTGACTCAGTTAGTTACATTTGCCAAAATGCCGCCAAATACAAAGGAAACAATTTCAAACTTGCGTTAGGCGATAGTAAACGGAAATCCCCCAAAATTCTATTTTAGGTCTATCGTTTCTTCTATTATATACTACTTATTTATGTTGTTTGTTTATTTTTCATGTTTAGTATATTTTGCTGAGCAGACTTGAAATTAGACTAGTTTATTAACATTTTCTTCAGTAATCGGACTTGCTTCATCACAATTGCAATTGCAATCCATGTTGAGATTAGTGTTAGCCTTTGTTGGTTTAATTCATGCTTCATTGACGTAATGTATTTTTCCCTAACGAAATGTACTGTATAAATTCAAAATCAAATGTAGAAGGTATTGGCAATGCTACGTAAACAGTTGTATTGATCTACATTGTGCAAGCTTTCGCACTACACCTTAATTCTTGAACTAATTCCGTAGAACTCTACGTGAGGTCAGCCTTAAAGAATAGTAATAGAGAGAATTTCGTTTAATTTTTCGAAATGTAATAAAATCAATTTATTCTTTAAAATAAAAGTTCCCCCCTTTAAAAATGCTATTGGTGACAATTATTTCTTTAACTTCATTAAATAATAGATTAAAAATAAACGACATCCCACAAACTGAGGTAATTTCTTATGTAAGTAAAGGATTTGGCTTTTCCACAAACGGCCGAAAGTTTCTTCATTAAGATAACCTTTAACAGAAATAGTTAGCAAAACTAGTTTATTAAACATTTATCCGGCTCGTTAATTAAATTTTTGTAACAGTGTCAATTGACATTTACCTTCTCTTCTATCTGGAAATTATAAAAAAATTGTTAATCGGATATTATGGGGTACATCAAGAGCTTGTTTCTTTTGCAAGATCTTATATAATCACAAAATACCGGATGAATAAATGAGTGGGTAATTAACGTAAAGAATTCTTCGCCAGCGTACATCAAATAATTTCCATTATGTGCTGGTATTTTTAAAGTATAACACCAGCTTATTTTAGGAACCATTTTAAATCATTTTTAAATCTATATATACCTATCTATCGACGTTAAAATTTTTCAACCGTTTCACTTTAACCACATTGGCCCCTTTTTTATGATTTTCCTTGAAATTTACATCTAGCTAAAACTGTAAACTGTACTTCATGTCTAGCGTATAATATTAATAAAAGAGGTACTGTATTAGACACTCCAGCCTTCAGACACGTTTATAGAGGAGAGAATAGTACTTTGGGGTCTAGACCTCAGGAACTTGACATTGAGAGAATATGGGGCCCCAAAATTCTATTTATAAGCATTATATTCTATTACGCTACAATTAATCTATTATTAGTAGGTGTATACAGTAAGTAATGTTAAAAATTTGGAGAACCTGTTTCAGCAGCAATCATTTTGCAAACGTACCTGTCTCATGTTATAATTTTTGAAGGTTGGCATAACGTCCAAACAAATCTTTAACTTATGAGATAAAATAATTTTCTCCTTTTTAAACACTTTTCTGTATTTGAAAGCGCAGACCGTTTTCTTTTCTTCAAATACCATTGGTATTTTCTGGTAATTGATGATGATTACAAGATAATGTAAAATTTTGCTTTACATACTATTTTTACTTAAAAAACAATGTCAATAACATGTATACGAGCAGCCACGTAATTTTTCTAGCCGAATAGAGTTGGGCAAAAATTATTTTGATTTCACGCAAAGTACCTTTTCTATTCACAGTAGGGCAAAGTGTTACCACGAAAAGCTATTCAAAAATAAAAAATTATGGAATGCAAATTTGCGGATTAATCATCCTACTTTGACGACAATTCCATTCCATTTGGAGGAAATTCTTTATTATTAATTTTATTTTATTTAAACTTCAATTTTTATATTAATTCTTCATCCGTTCTCTTAACAAATTCACTGTATACTTTACAAATGAGTTGCAGCTCATTCAGTTCATTTACTGTTTCCTGTATACGCGCTTTTAATACTTTCTATATGATGTAGCAGATCGAGTAATGCCTTTTTTAAGCATCTCAGAGAAAAAAGTCGAGTGGTGTAATATCGAGCGACCTACCCACCTTTCAGGAAAATGATTATCTGACCAAAACTGTAGAATGAGCAGAGTAATCGTCCTCTTTTCAAAAGATGTTCTCACTTAATTCCGACTCAAAAATATTTAAAAATTGTAAAAGCAAGTGCTCCCAAGGAGTGCTCTTACACGCGCTGATTTAAATATGGACCAACGATCCGATCCGATCAAAGAAAATTCAGCACCATACATTAATTTTTTCGTAACGTTTTCTTTTGATGGTTAGATAATTAGGGATATCTCACGCCCAATAACGACTCTTTTGGGTAGATACCTAGAACTCTAAATGTCTCTCCCCATCTGCAGTGTATACAGCAGGTTTGGCTTAAAAGGGTGAAGTTTGATACCTTTCAAGATATTTTCTAATAAACTTTTGCTTGCATGCAGCCTTTGCTTTCTTACTTAGAGTTATCTGCAACCAACCCGACTGCCAATAATGTAGATGCGTAATTTTCGCATATTTTCATATCTATTAGTGAACCAGTTTGTGATTTTTTTTAATTTTCGCAATATCTCCTTCAAGATAGCCGCATTTTTGTTGACAAAGATCAATCTCCTATTGAACTAAAGGTGGTTCCCTTTTTCTTAATACTGCTAATAATCGTACTAAATAATAATGTATATAGGAAGCAATAAATAAATTAAATGAACCGTAAGGTGTTAAGAGAGCAGAACTTTTGGTAAAGAATGACTTGTCGTCGTAAAATTAATAATGAAGATTTTTCTTTTATCGTCAACTTTTCATTTTAAATAATTTTTTTTAGTAACAATAACTCACATCGCAAGAATCGTAATTCATTAAATCTTACAACCGAAAGATCTTTTTAAATTCTAAAGCCGTGAGATTTGATGTCTCTATCGTGAGATGTAGCATCACCGCCCATATCTGCACAAATATCATCAAATCTGAAAATAAATCACCAACACTGGCAAAATCGCTTTTACATTAAACTTTTTAAAGAAGTTATATCACTTCACGAAAACAATAAGGTAATAAGGAAGTATGACGTTATTTATATTTGTCTTGTTTGTTTGTACTCCGGCACTTACCGTTTTTAAAACATTTTTTTAATTCTTAGCGATATGTTAATTAAAAAATTTACAAAAAGGAAAATAGATAAGGAAGAATGAAAACAAAAAGAAAATTGAAATAATGAGAATAGCGACGAAATGTAGCAAAGTAAACGAAGAACAAAAAAAGGAATTGGTTTCTCCCCGAAAATCTCAAATCCCAACATTAAACAAAAAGAATTTGAAGATCAAGAGCAAATATTAAGCAGTTACATATCATTGCCTTCCTGAGAAAAGCTCGTAATCCTATCACAATAGACATTTACACAAGACCAAAAAAATGTACTAAAATGATCAAAATGTAAACTCTTGTTTCACTTTTGGAAGCTATTCTAAAACAATTTTAATGATTTTTTGAGAAAAAATAAACCTCTGGATAAAACAATGGAGTTATGTGCTTTTTTGCCAAGGTAATGAGCTATTTACTAATTTGATACTTATTTGTACCAAGCTATTCCTCGGCGTTTCTGTAACTTTAACTTGCTTAAAAGAGATTTTCAAGTATCCAATCCAATTTGCGCGAAGTTTAACAAAACAAAAATAAATCTGTACCTCGTCAGATTGTTGAAATTCTTACGTACATATTTGCAACAAGACAAGCGAAGCAACGTGGAATATTTAACTCTCAGTCACGGTGTGCCTATAGGCGAAATATTATTAGAGCTTTCAATACCACTCATTAAAATTTAATGGCGTGTAAATATTTATGAAAATCAAGGCCATGATGAAGGAGCGTAAAAATAAGATTATGTGCGAAACGCAGCCACTTCACACTCAATAAAATACATACGCATAATTCTGTGAGATTAAATTTAATTTCGCGTATCGGAAAAACTTACGTCGTAGCCAAACATCAAAATAATACTATTAAAAATGATTAGAGGCGAGTTATGCAATAAAGTTCGCATTTACCAGCGATAGTAACGTTTATGACAAATTCCGTTTAGTTTGGCATCCTATCCTATCCATCGAATTTAGACTTCCTGCATGTAATTAATATATTATAGCTTTTTTTTTTTGAAAGCTAAAACGTGGAAACGTATTAATCTCGCTGCCATGTTTCAAGTCAAAGGGGGGCGTACTAAAAAAACAGGAAGTCGTATTTTATGGAGGATACCGGTTTCCTTATCTTCGGTCCCATTTTTGAATGTTTCGAACACAAAAAATTTGAAATCCAATGTTTGTAATCTGATTAACGCATTAATATTTGATTATTTTACAAGAGTACAAAAAAATTATTTCATTTAGAATAAGCGCTTTAATGAATTATAAAATAACTTGCATTACATCTTTCGCTGCTCTTGAAACCTTTGCATTTGCTTGTAGCTTTGTTTTTCAGTTACTAAAATGACTTCTAACCATTTTGAATTAATCTTTAGTCTTCCCTGCTTTCAAGGATCATTTTACCAAGAAATTATCTTTTCGTTTGCTTTATTGGTAGAATATCCAACAAAATAAATACCGACTTTTCGAAAAGATTTAATTTCAAAGATTTACTTAAATTGATTCTTTTATCTACTGATAGAATGTTAGTATATTAAAGCCACAAGAGTATTTTTATTCAGATTCCTTGGTAAGCGTATCTAAAAATTGTGCGGCAAATTATAAACATACATTTCTGTTAATTTCAGGTAACACAAACACGTCTCACTAAAACTAAGAAATCTAAATAAAGAACCCCGCTCTTTGTATAAATCTAACAATAGATGGCTAGTTGCATGTTATTGTACCTTTTTTCTTTCCCGATCTTGCTTGAAAAAGTTTTTATATCATCTTGTGATGACTGAAGCAGCCGCGATCTCACTTTCAACACTGAAGATAGCGCAATAAAAGTCACTAATAGAACGAAGTTGCCACATTAAATCACCGTTTCGGTTCGATCACAATCATTCACAATAACACTTGTACGCCAACTGGTGCATTCGAAAACGTCGCGACGCCGGTAGAGCCCGGGTTTAGCCGCTATAACCGCGCGTCATCAAACACAAATACTGACATTAAGATCTAGGCCATGGAGCGTATTTATGGACGTCACAATCAGTATGGGACCTCGCTATTTTAAAGAAGTAAACTATCTACAAGTTAGATTTTTTAATATTGAAGATTTTCTGTACCATTAATATCAGAACTTATACCTAAATTATCAGGTCCTTATTAAACTATACATAAGAATATGCACCCAAATAATCATGGAAGAGAATTGCATTGGTGAGGACAAGTTACAGTTTTTTATAATCTCCGTTGCCAAATTTGAAATTTTGCAAATGGATTGACTTGATCCCATCCATCCCAACATTTCTGAAAATTTTCTTCTTCAAAGAAGCTTAAATCCGACAAGTTTGAACAAATAACCGATTCAATCTTTTAGGTTTCCATTTCAATGTAATGTAATATTATGCATTGCTTTGATACTGTAAGTACTTACCGGCAAAAAAAAGGTACGTAAGTAATTTTTGTAATTATGATTGAGTAAAGGGTATTAAAAAATTGGTCGTCATTGATGTTGAAATGTCTTTCGGGTGATGTCGTGTAGTTAAAATTTTACTTGACGTTTCGCTGATCATGCTGTCAGCTTCTTCAGAAGATTTCTAAAGACTAATAGAAGCTGACAGCATGGTCAGCGAAACGTCAAGTAAAATTTTAACTGCGCGACATCACCCGAAAGACATTTCTACTATGGATTACGGTCGTGAAAGCCTACACTCAACGTCATTGATGTTTTTTGAAAAAGTTTTATCAATGTACACTGCAATACTGGATATCAACAAAATAAAACTGCTGATGCTTTTCATCGTTTTGTTGAAAAAAATCATTGTTGAGGCTAGTAACAATAACTGCAATGTTAAGTCTATTAACATGGTTGTAACTATTGCAAACGTCGACTAAATTTTTGTGTTAATTGACGATACTCGCAGTCAATCGTAGACCTACACTAAAAAAATTGATTCAATAAATCGTGTCCGTTGACCTGGTTTTGTTAAAGCAACAAAAACAAAATCATTTTATTAACTCATAAATTTGTTACAACAATAAACTGCGTTTATCAATATAATAAATACCCGTCTATTAACTTTGCGAGAAGCATTAATAAATGCATTCTCTATATCGATATATCCGTTTATTGTACATACTGTATATACGAAAGTATGTATTCATTGATATAATAAATAGCCGTTTATTAATCATTGTATTTACGTACCTTGTCCCGTGTCCCAAACATTGGAATTGTTCTGTAGAGACATAGTTTTGCTACGCAGCCAGGATCAACTAGCAAAAGAGTAACAAGTGCAGCTGATCGTTATTTTCTCATTCTCAATACTTTAAATAATTGGAAAAGTACCGAAGCTTCTCTTCAATATCTTTTATCTTCTTTGCGACAACCTGGCTAACACCATTTCTACAAAAGTGTCTATATTGATACTTATTTATCCATTATACCGAGATGTAATCACGTTCAAGATACGGAAATCTTCTTTGGGGTTCTGTATCACGGGCTCATGTCGTTCTTTAAGAATACCTGCAAACTCCCTTGTATATTTGCAAGGCAGCAACGTGCCTGTTAATGGTAATCTTTCCACTACCTCCGTCAGCCTACATTTTAATTATTTTCTATTTTATCTATTTTTCAAATGATTTTAGTTTGAGCATCCTTGTATTTATTTCCCAATTATCAGTTATAATTTTCTGAAATTGGATTGGTGGAATTGTTTTGCTAATATGATCTTTTTAGGTATAAACTCTGTTACAATTTTGTATTATGTTTCCTTATACATATGTGGTATAAATGTGATGTACTTAGCCTATACTGTACCCAAACCCACTTCATAACGAAGAGGTTCTTTTGTGGTATGGGCCGGTAACTACATGCACTGGGACATATACTCAACATTTGATTGTGGGAAGCTCAGTTCTATATACTAACCGTTATATACAGAACACGCTATAAGAAGCTATTTTTTGTTGGAAAAGAACTCTTGATAATACAAACTACAAATTACAAACTTTGTACGTGAATATCTGGACAATTTGACGATTAGCTTGATCTCTATATCAATTCCATTAAACATCATTGGATCAAATTCGGAGAGCCACTCGACGTTTTCCCATCCTGCCAGGTACTCTGCAAGATCTACATGTTGCTCTGCAATAAACATCCAGCAATCCCTAAAAAATAATTTTTAATTTAATCAACTTAATTGCTGCTGTAATTGGAACAAATTTCCAAGGGTAATTTCATAACAAAATTGCTTTTCTGTTGTTATTATTATTATTACCGTTAACTTTTAATTACTATTTCATTTTCGTTGGAATTTGGTTGTAATTTGATTACTATTGGTGGCATATAGCGTGGCCGATAGCGTTTCTAATAATGACTAAAGGGATAAAACTTTCACAAACAAATTTAAGTGGCCGATTTCTTTTGTCGAAGAATGAATCAAAATTTACCAGTTCTGGAATCTAACACATAAACAGAGCATTATTGGCCAGCTCAGTATTGCATACAACACAGTACAAGAAGACCACAACATCGCTTTGGATTAAACGTTTGGATGTGTATTTTGGGAAATCGTCCACAGGACCAGTTATGTACGAAGAAACATATAGTACGAACATGGAAGTAATAAACTTGTATGGCCGGCGAGATCGCTTGACTTCTCTCGATTATTTTTATGGAGTTATTAAAAATAACATTTATAAAGTTGATGTCCCACAAAATGAATTGAATAACTTGTAGATAGATTCCAGAATTCCTTCGACATAATTCGCGCAATTGTGCATTAATGAACATTTACTGTATTTGAACATTTGAACATTTACTGTTGTGGTGCGGAGGGTGCCGATACTTATGTGTTGTTTGCCATATTACGCCACAGTCCTTGCTATCATTATTTACTGTAATTGTTGGTTTATTGTTTGATTTTCTTTTATTATTACAATTATTGTTATTTTCATCCATTGTTACAAAGTGCGAAATTTACATAAACTTTGCAAAAATTCACCTTCAATTTACCATTTGTAAAATACAAAAGGTAAAATTTTAACATTTTTTCGGAAGCAAATTGTTGAATTTCATTTTATCTCGATAAGTATAGGTCACGTAGATTTTAAAATGTTATTTACAAATATGGGAAAATGATATTATACAGTAGGGAGGTTTTTCTTAACAATTCAATAAGTATATAGGCCCGTTAGGCTTAACATCGTCACCAATAATTTTAATAATTCTTAAATTTTAATAAAAAATCGGTAAGTGATAGACCGGAATCAAACTTACAGTCCGAATACTACCAACGGTAATAGTTGTGTGCATGTCTTAAAACAATATTTTGTGCTATTTTTACAGTAAAATCTTACAGTTGTAGACTTTCGTGGATGAAACCCAATTAAAAATTGGGTGTTTTTTTTATATAGATACCTTTACAGAAAACTCTTCAGGTTATTGCATCATTCCACACCGACCTAAGATTAAAAGGAATCAGGTTACTCCAAACTTACGCGTTATATACTTTTGTAAAACATCCATTAAATTGTATTCACTTACTGTAGTTGTTTCAAACTTTTTTAAACCATAAGTTCACGATTTAAGCAGAAATTATAAAATATTCTCCGATTTTTTCTCTTGGTATTGGAGTTTTGCCGAAGGAACGTTGGATCCATGCAAAAAAGAACTAGGTAGTAAACAATAAATATAAAAAATACATAAATTATAATATAACAGGAGCATACAATATGTACACAATTTATCAAAGTATATCTATTAGATCAGATAAATCATACAGTCAAACTTAAATATAAATTTATAGAGAAAAAATAACTACATTCACATAAATTACACGATCTTTATCTGAGAATAAATACTCTTATGTATAGGATCACAGATTATACAGGACAGACTTCATTCGGTCTCCAACATAGAAAATTAATTGGAACTTCCCAAAACACAAAAGTATATCACAATTTCCGTTTCTCTACTTATTGCTGCTATACTTCCGTCTTCAAATTTTTTAGTAGCACACTCTGTTTGCTTTCTTCGTCAGACTCAATTTGATTTTTCGTTTTATTGTCTTCACAATTCTCTTCCTTCTTGTCAAGTTTGACTTCAATTGCATCTCTTTTATTTCGATGATTATCGCTTTCGGATAGAATGTCCCTTCTCATTGATTTTATTTCCTCTTTACTATCTTTAGTTTCCTCTTGTTTTTTAGGCAAAGCTTCCTTATTGTTGGTTATAACAGTACTTTGATTTGTTACTGTATTATGAATGTTTGAAGAATTGACCTCAATTACATTTTTATTTCCAATCAAGTTAACATTTCCTGGTTTTACACTTTTTGCAACTGTTTGTTTTACCCTCTTATTATCAGTATTATTACTGGTATTTGCACTTGAATTAGATGTTACGTTTGAATTATTAGATGCTAACAATTCAGACTTTATAATGGGAAATGGAACAAAAACAGCTGATGGGGATTTTTCATTCTTCGGTAATGACTTATTTATTAATGTATCATTGGTAGAAACATTCAAACCAAGTTGATATAATAATGGAGCAGGATTAGCTTTTAAAACAATTGGCACTGGAGAACTGAGATTAACACCCAAATTTATTGCTTTCGATTTTCCTTCTTCATTTGGTATAATCTTAGCTTCAAGTAATTCTTTAGGATCAACCAGACTTTCGATAGCTTTTATTGCAATATCTTGAATTTCTTTCATAGCTTTCCGACTTTCTTCCTTTACCTTATCTATCTCGATTTGCTCTTGATGCGAATCTTTTCTCTGCTTCATTTCTTCCAAGATTTTCTTCTGCTGCTCAACAATATGCTGCTGTTGTTCCTGGTTTTGTTTCTGTAATTCACTGATCAAATCCAATTTTTCGACGACGTTCCGTAAATCCTCCTGGGCTTGTTGGTTAATTTCTTTATCTTCTTTCTTGATTGCTTCAGCATCTACTTGATCTGCAGAATTTCCATAATTCGTTGATTTGGACGGAGATTGCTTTTCCAAACTAATATTTTCTTTTGGTGCATTTTCATTTGCTACTTTATGATCAGATTTATTTTCTACTTGCACAGGAGATTCGTCCTTTTTAATCTCGTTAATATTTTCCTCTGGTTCTACGGGTTGAGGCGGTTCACGTCTTATTTCTTTTAATTCTGGTTCTTTTGCTTCAGGCTCCGGTTGAGCAGCTATAGGTGGCGGTTCATTATCTTTTGGTTTTTCTTCCTTCGATTCGGCAGGTTCGATAGGTTGGGGCGGTTCATGTCTAACTTCTTTAATAACATCGTCGCGAACGATATTCTTCTCAAGCTTGATATTTGGATTATCCAAATTGGCTAATAAAATACGTATTTAGTACATTAAAGAAAAAAGTTAAATTAAACTTACGCGTTGTATGTACTTCAAAGATTTTTTCATCTATTTTTGACAAATCTGGTATTGCTGGCTTCACCTTAATACCCTCCGTGGCTGTATCAAAAGGTATATCATCAACTGCATTTAAATTAGCGTAAGTTCCTAACACCATAACTACAATTCCAATACACAACATCATCTAAAAATAAGCTTTAATTGTAATAGTTTCTCTAGTTTTGACGTTTAAGATTACCTGAGCTATAATTCTTTCATTTGTGTTCTTTTTAACCATGCAAATGAAACAGGTGGCTGGAAACAACACGCAAATAGACACCCCTATAGTTGATCCAACTAGTCCTAATACCAATTCAATATTTGGAGTTAAAATGCCAATTATTAAAGAGATCAATATTATGAAAACGGTGATGGTCCTAAATTTTGTCTCTGGTATGAAATGGGTACCACCATCGTGTAACATGGCATAAGTCTGAAATAGTTAAATACCATAAAAATAAATAGTACATATCTAAAAAATCTGTACAAAATGCTATTACAATAACGTACAAGATACGGGGTGCCAAAATTTCAATTTAACTCTTTTTTGGTCCAGTAACTACAACTTAAACTCAAGAGCCCGTGATTAGGCATCCTAATGTTGAAGACAGAGATTAGACAGAAGATTTACTTAAATTGTTTTTGTAGAAACATATTTGCCATTTTCTGCTATTCCTTGGTTCACAACACTAGTGTTGTTTGCCATACTACCCCATAGTCCTTACTATCATTATTCTTTCGATTTAGACTAAGCAATCGAAAGGTTTGTTACTAACCATTGACCTTTAAAGATATGTCAAATTTAGACCACTCCTAAGTCTAGTGTAAATGAACGCAATGGCAAACTAATTCAAATATCTCAAAAGCGAATGCTCAAAACGGCATCTATCAGGTACACTCTTTTTTGATAGATAGAGAGAATAACAATTGCATATTTCTGCTCTTGCCTGTACCCCCAAAATAAGTTTGCAAATACTGAACGTTAACTAAAACAAACCAATTTTGACAACGCATATCTCGAACATCGTTAACTTTTAAACCAGGATAAAGTGGATTAGATTATCATATTTAGTTTTTGAGATACTTGGAGATATCTGCAAAATACCAGTTTTCTTTAACAGCCAATATCTTAAAAGCCTTACAACAAAAACGGTGATTCAAATTTTATTCAATTAAGTATTTCTTGGAGTTTTCAGCAATACATCAAGGATTTTTTTCATCAACTAAATTTTGTTAAATGGTTGCCGATCTTTTTACTACGTGTGATTCGTATTATTTCACTGCTTTTTCGTTCAAGAATATTTCCAAGTTGTAATTGATAATTAGGTAGTTCATGTATTCTGGGTATGACAGATTGAATAAAGGTTCTTTGATAAAATAAGATATTCGAAAGATTATATGAGATTACGAATTTTAGTAATCTCCCTTAAAGAGATTGAATGTGCTGCATCTCTGTTTCTTCTTCCAGTAGATGTAATATTCATTAATAAATAATTGCCATATTCACCATAGCCATACGATAAATAGTTTTGTAAATCGACACTGCTGTTCCCGTAATCACTTCACTCTCATCACACATATGTGATATGGTTAAATGACTTCTTTGTCGCTTCTTGTTCCTCTAACTGAGATCCATATCCCGACATTATTCAATTTGGAAATTGTAAGTACTTTGGACCAACATTTTTTGTTTTAACCTTATTTCTGAATGTGATATAGTTTCCGTTATTGATGGTATGTTCTCTAATTCACTGGGTGTGGATGGAATGGGAACAAATCAAGTTGTGCTGTCCGTATATTTTGTATTGTATTGTATTTCTTTTGGTGTCTTTCCCAGTATATGAAGAAAATCACGAGTATAGCCACTTCCAAAGAAGCAATATCAAGCATTATTTGCTCTTTATGCTCATTATTCTAAAATCCTTTGGATTCAGTGTGGAAGCGAGACATTTCTTTTCGCAGGCAGGAATTTCTATTGTCCATTAAAGTATCCAGTGCTTTTCCTGTTTACAGTGTCATTCCTCAAGGTTCAATTTTGGATCCACATCTTTACACATTTTATATCTCGAAATATCACAACAAACTCCATGAGATACTCACTTGATTAAAATTTAAATCACTGGCCTGACTTATTAAGCTTCAGTGATTAAAGAAAAGTTCCGCAATTATCAATTATCTCAAAAAAATAAGATACATGAATATTATTGATAAAATACTTACTGGCTTATAAATCAATGAAAACAGGCTTGCTCGACATGGAAATATAATTAACGGAAAACTAAATGCCAAAGATAATACAAATCCTATTTTTATAACTTCAGTCAGTAACGATGGAGTGAGACTAAGCAAAACATTTCCTGTAAATGTTTTATCGGAAAATGCAATGTACCCAAAGATTCCAACAAAAATATAAACGCAAGTGCAGATATTGACTGCAATACGTATCAATGCATTCATTTTCTCCAATGATGCATTTGGAATGGCTTGGTAAATTTCAAACAATTGCCTACAAATTCAACACATTGCTTAATTAACCATAAAGAAATTATCGAGGCTTACGTTTGACAAAATAGTGCTATCGAGAAGATCGGTATGCATTGTAAAGCACCTTCACTTCTCCAATATTCTACCTTCTCAAACCAATCGGTAGTTAAGATTCGCGAAGCAGATTCTGCCATTATCTAAAATATTAACTTGCATTATTTCGATACACACTTCGAAATTTTTTAATAATACCTTTAGCACTAAACAGATATAAAATCCTATTGTTGCAATACAAACGCTACTCAAACTATCAACATTTTTCAATAATCCCAATGGCAATACACAAAAAACTGCTAATGCTATTAAAATACCACTTCTTAAAGTACTTGTACTTTTAATTCCTATCATTTGAGCAACTATTTCTGGACCCAAATCACCCATTACAACAAAGAAAGCAATACACGTTCCTAATAAAAAACCTATCATTCCTATTTCCACAATAAATTTGCCTAATGAACCAAAGGCGTGATATGCTGAAAATATAAAAGTATAGAATATACGCATATATTAGAAAGTATGCATTACAAGCTTACCGAGAAACTCAAATGTCCTCAATCTTGCTCTGATGGCAGATTTTAACAAAAAATGGCACGAAAGCCTCGAAATTATGCTGCTGAATATCAACATGATAATAGATAAAATAATACCACACTGAAAATTACTCATTAATTCGTTAGTTTATTAATAAGATCGTATTTTTTAATTAATTCACCTGCTTAAAACAGTATGGCATTGCAATAATACTAACACCAATAATGCTATTTGCAATAGTCATAACATGAATACCGTGTGAATCCATAGCACCTTTCTTCCTATTTTCCTTATTCGCAGTAATACAGTCCAAAAATTATTCTTTACACAATGCAGATCTACCTCAAACGCACAAACATACCTATTTTTAAGATTAAAATCAGCACTGCACTACAATGGCAGCACATGCTTACTGATGTTTACTTTTCTCACGTCAAAAATTCTGATTAGTATTAGTAGGTCACATTGCAGCGTTTTTAATTTCCTCCAACAGCGCAAAGCAGGCGGTAATTTCAACTAAAGTATACGCCACAAATTTAAAAGTAGCAACAGCTCAATTATCTTGAAGATACCTCAAGGACCGAAGATTCCACACCATGGTTATTGGGACGGAATCTTCAGAGAGGAGCATGATACCTGGAGTCCCACGGGGATCGGGGCGGGGCCCAGTCCTGTTCACGATCTACGTCATGGACATTCCAAAACCGGAAGATCAACGAGTGCTGAACGCCATCTACGCAGATGACAGCAATCCTGGCTACATCGCGTAAAGCCGCGTTGGAGGTCAAACTTGCGCAGGCGCATTTGACCAAAATCTCTAACTACTTCGATGACCAGGGACTCACGATAAATCCCAGGAAGACGCAAGCGATTGTGTTCGCCTGGAAACAGCAAGATCAAAGTCAGAACAACGGAGATCGATTGGAACAGCAAGATCGAGTATCTCGGAATGATCCTAGACGAAAGGCTGAATTTCGCGGAGCATCTCAGAAGAGCTCGAAACAGGGCACTAGGTGCAGACAGATATTTGTACCCCATCTTCTCAAATTCCCACCTCAACCCTAAAACGGGCGTCATGCTGTACAAGACACATACGCCCGATCCTTACCTACGCCAGTCCCGCCTGGGTCACGGCGCCACCCACCCACGTTACCTCCCTTGCGACTGTACAGAATTGCTGCTTGCGATTAGTACTGCACCTACCCCAAAGCACCTCGCTCGAACGCCACCATCCGGAAAACCCCTTCAGGATCGAGGCACAAAACCACCTACGATCACCTGAATAGGCTGGCATAGGTATCACCATAGCGTGTACTAGTACCATGCTAACGCATATTTTCCTGTTTTAATAAGCGAGGAGGGAGTCCAGGAAGAAGACTCCGAGAACCAAACACCGAGGACCGAGGACCCCAGGAAGATTATCAACCTGATGGAACTGGAGGAAGAAGGACAAGGATCTGGAAAACCAAGGGCACTTATCTTGAAGAAGCAAAACGTCGAGCGAAAGTTTTGACACACGGCGAAATCCGGAAGAAGTAACAATTATACCGGCCGTGAAAGCCTACGCAGTCTTATTAAAATTAGAATGTTATCAAATTTCTCATAACTAGAGATGACCAAAGCAGGTGAAATTATTGCTTTTTTGCAACGACTAGACAGACTCGTTTCTATTCGTCTGATAAGAAAGGGTTCGTGTTGCCTACTGGTTTCCCCGAGAGTCGACAAAACACG
>LR736857.1:600000-1009853 GCA_902654985.2 Oryctes borbonicus | reverse complement strand
GTATTTTTACCATTGCCATAAACCAAATATGTAACATTTCGATAATCATTGCAGTATATCTTCTAAATCCTTGCAGCTTATTTAAAATTTCCTGAATTAGGACTGCCTTTTCTGTATTACAATCTACCGCGGAAAAATATTTACTATAGCGATTCTAAAAATTGAACCAAATTAAATTTTAAGGGGAAAATAATAGAATCAATCTTACGATTATTGTGCTCAATATGAAGTCCGTATCTTCTTTGTTCATATTTTCCAGTGTCATTTGCACGAATCTACGTATGTAATCTATTTTCTAGAAAAAAAGGTACGTATTCTAAAACAATTCTACTTATTTATCGTATTGATAGTTATTTTAACTAAAAGGAACTTGAATACTTACACTTGAAGTCGTTTTTGTATTTTTACTCCAAGACCAGAGATATGATGCGTAATAACGAGCAGAACATAGTTCACCTGTTTCAATGTGAGAATTTGGATTTGCTTTATTAATGTTGGTTATGGAACTGGAATTAGAAGGTAAGTAAGTAATAAATTTTACTTGAACGTGGCTTATTTTAATTTTTCCTATGAAAGTGTATTCGCTAATAATTTTGACAGATGTCGCGGTATTCCTCAAGAAAAGGTGTAAAAGCAAGAGTATTTGATTCTGTATGTTATTATTTGTACTCCATGAATTTGATCCAACTACATTTTGGATTCTTTGTTTTTTCTGTTTAAATACCTACCTACAGTGCTCTACTAATTGATTATATGTTTCATCAAGGAAAGACTCATCATCTGCGCCATTATCGTGTTCCTGACGATTACATTGGATCGCTATATCCGTAAATATATTCCAATTTCCCATAAATGCATCTCTTAAGTTAGAAATGTTAATCCTAATATTTGAGATTCGTTGAAAAATATTTGAAATATACAACTTCGTAGATTTTAAACTCCAATTTTGAAAGTTACGCCCCTTGATCTTCTTCAAAACTCTATTTTTCCTCTGTATTTCTTGGGCACGTGATACAGGCGCCATTGTATGTTAAGTCAACGAAAGTAAAAAAAAAAAACTTAAGAAATTGACGTTGACTTTTTATTTAAAAAACATTTTTCTACCGTATCATACAGATTAAAATCATTACAACTAATACATAGTAAAAAAATATTGTATTACTTAGGAAGGTAATACCATGATTATCATCATGCTACACATAGATTCATAGCAAAATGAAATATGTAAGCTTATACGCAGAAGGATGTAACCACTTTCTCAATATTATTGCTACCATAATATTGCAAAGGTTTCAACGCATTTCATTGCGAATCTTTCGAGCGGTACGGTTGTTCTTGCTCTTTGACGACGTCCGTGATTTTCGAATGAACCTTCTGCAATGCACCGCGTTTCTCCCTCTCTTGCTTCAATAGATTTAAGCCCCTTTTAACGACAATATTATAACGCTGCGATAAGGATTCTTCATTCCCCTTTACCTTGGGGATGTGTCCGGTGTATCCTGCTATTGGTGGACAATCGGGGGATATTTCCTTAGCTGTAAACAAAAATTAATTTAATGTGATGAATTTTAACTATCTATCTGACTTTGACCAGTTGCGCCTAGATCAATGATGAGGCTCCACAACAGCTGACGGTTGGACTGGGAGGCAGGGCAAAGTTAAAGTTAATGACGAGGTTCTTTAATTAATCAATATCAAAACTAATTAAAACTTGCCAATGTCAAAGGTTGTCAGAGCCACTCAGGGTTAAGGTCGCTGACGAAATTATATCAGGTGGTTCAACAATCGATGTGTATCAGGTTATTCAGGAGGTTGTAAAATTGATGTCGGTCAAGGGATATAAAAGCCTGGAAGGTGCAAAATGGACATGAGCATGTGCAAGTTAGCTTTTAGTAGTACTGCTAACATTTTGAATTATCAAAGCTGAAAACGCAGATTCTGAACAATATGAACTCGAACTTGATCCATATATAATCAACAAAATATTTTATAAAAAAAAACGCGGAAATCGAACTATTAATCTTTTGTTAGTTTGGATCTAGAAAGCCGAAAGTTGGCTGTGAAATGGACATGAAGGCGTTATCGAAAGATCACCATTCCACAGCAAACATCCTAAAATTAAGCTTAAAGGAATGTAGGAACTTTTGCCTTATTGCTAGAAACAATTTTCTGATATATTTGCAATAAACACCTTTTCTGTTTGGTGCAAACTTTTTGTCCCACACTATGTATTACGTACCGCTAAATTTACATTTTTCCTCGTATTCTTTAAGTACCCGATTAACTTCATCTTCTTGCCGCAGAGGTCTCATTTTCGGTGCAGTCGATGCTCTATACATCCTTTCCTTGTTTTGACGACCTTCCTTCAATCTCCTTAAATTTTCCGAAAATTCGCACATGCTATCGTCAGCTGAGCGTCCGTAGGATTTTCCATAACGAAAATTTAACGTTGGAATGAAACCTTAAAACGACACGACTCCTTAGATGTGATTATTACTTTGAAATGAATTGCCTGAATACCTGTATATCCGATTATGTATTTTGGACATCTATATTTACTAGCTAAAGCATAGTCCTTCATTTGCCCGCCGATCCTTTCGATTGGGCGAAGAATAACTTTTCCTGGATCGTCATGCCTGTACGGTATCCTTTGTACATCTTGTAATACGCTTTTGTCCCGTAATTCCTAGAATTCTCTAATCATATTATCGAATGTACAATGGAAATGTAAATCTTACCGACAAGATCTCTTTTGTTTTCGCACCATAACAGGTTCCATAATGAAATCTTAAAGTTGGACAATGTCCCGTGTATCTATAAAAAAAATTGTAATAACAGCAAAGTATACTGCCTAATTTGTATATACCAGGGTGGTGCAAGAAGTTCTTAGCAAATCTAAGAGATGGCGCTCGTAGCATCGAAAAATGACTTTTTTCTAATAAGGATCATTAGTCACTAGACAAGCAGTTATTATCATCACACGGTTTAATTTTTATTGTCGATTTAAGCAAAGAATTTTTGTTTATGTAAACAAATGGAAAAAAGTGAATTTCGAGCAGTGTTAAATGTGGCCGTACATCCACAAAAGATGAACATCATTCTGGACGTCCAGTGAAAGTGACTACCCCCGAAATAATTGACACAATCTACGAAATGGTTTTGAATAATCGACGAATCAAAGTAGGTTTTTGAAAGTGAACAAGTTCCGAAGAAGGCGAAGATAGGTTTTTTGGGATGCAACAACAACTGGAAAGCATTATGCATCGTTATTGGAAAAAGAAAAAAATCCTCTTCCATCAAGACAATGAACGGGTGCACACCTACGCAGTTTCGATGGTAAAAATTATGGAAAGTTCTAATTAACACAGCATCCATCATATTCGCCGGATTTAGGCCTCAGTGACTTCTTTTTATTTCCAAATTTGAAAGAATGGCTTGGCGGACAACGGTTTACATGGAACTGCCCGAACAGATGCCTATTTGAGAACCTTGCGAAATCCTACTTTTTGCAGGGTTTAGAAAGCTGGAGAAACTTTTGGAAAAGTGTATAGAGTTAAATGCAAATTATGTTGAAAAATAAATAAAAATCTACAGAAAATACTTTGTTTTTCTATCATTTCCTAAAGACGTATCGCACTAACACATAATAAAATATAAAGATAATATTTCTAATTATAAATTTGAAGGAAAATTTAGAATATTTTCAATACAACACCTAACATGTGAAATTATCATTATTTATATGGTTAAAATTGTACAGGGTAATTAAAGGTATCATTTCAATTTATCGAACAAGTTACGGGTAGCATTTAAGGAAGTATCGTGAAATTTTGTGCCAGGTACGGCAAGATACTGCCGTGCAGGTTCACTTTTCAGGGGAAAAATAATTTTCAATGAAATGCAATGCTTGGGAAACTTGCGTGGAAATTTGATTACTTCAGGAAATTTACTGTAACTATGGAATAAATGTTATTAAAGAACAATATTTCGTTTTAAACTGTAATTAACTAATTACAAAAGTTGAGCGCTAGTAGAAAACTTTTTCATATTTAATATTTAGATCTTTTAACTTTTTCCATTTATAATAATGCAAGATATAAAATACTTTTCGAAAATATTTGATATACTGCAACTTTACGCTTTTCGTTAAAGAATTTTTTATTTATTTAAGAACGGCAAATTTTGTATTATTTCTGCAAGGTCGCCTCAAGATTAAAATTAATAAATTAATAAGTTAAGTCACACGTCTTTAACCAAAAAAAGCTTTGTCGGATAAATTTCTAAAATTCTTAGAAAATTATCGTTCAAAACGTTTCAATGGTAGGTGGCTTCCTTGGACCGGAACAATTTAATAACTTGCAAACATCCGAATGGTTAAATAAACAAGTTGACAATTGATACTTATAGTTTACAGTGTTGACAAGTGCGTGAAGCAATATTTTGCAATAGGTAGATTACAATAAGTAACTAGAAACAATAGCAGAAATATTTCGCGGATCTGTATAGATGGACATAGAGAATATTCATGAAAGTTGGCATGAATTGAAGAGAGGCATCCAAAAATGTAACAATATACAGAGTGTTCTATTTAAAAAATCGTTTATATTTCTATACTGTGCAGAACTTGTCTCCGAATATTTCTTTTAGTTTGAAAACTTTTTCCCCAAATTGCTCATTGCTATCCATGCGCTGGGTGGACACGCTGTACATCAAAATTAATTAACAAGTCATAGACGCTAATTAAGACGAAGTAACGGTATCAATGACAATTGCAATAATAACAGAGATACCCTATTTTTAAAATAGACGTAGTAAAAGTTGAAAGCCGATTTACATTAATTAGCATAACAGTTTTAATCGTGCGGCAATTTTACGACACGGAAAGACAAAAATAGAAAGAAAACAATCGCGAAAAACGCGACGTTTAATTTAACCGCAGGTATATAGTACTACAATAGATTCGCACGGTACGAAATATCTACTAATGAAACAAGTGACCTGTTAAGTAGGCTTTTAACGGAACAAAGTTTACAGGATGTGTCAATTTAATAATTTATTAGATGTGTGAGTTGTAGATGACATCGCGAAGAAATATGAGGGGAGTAATTTAAAGATTTCTTTTAGTTTCCATTTTGAGTAAAAGAAAATAGGTTTGGGAAGCGAGGTTCAATTGCTTCGTCTCCAATTTCCCCAATTTGGGTTTTTCATCCCCGTCTTACACATTGAGTAAGATAGGTTTTGTTTAAAAAAAAGTCCATTAAACAACTTATGCTGCGAGAAATCAAAATTACTAAATTTAAATCAATATCACATATTATTAACATTTCTCAACCATATCAAATGCAGACATGTATTCTGTTGCTCGTATGTAATAATCAAAATAAATTTCACCATCACGGTAACGCACATGACTGACGAGACCATACAAGAATGTCCCCATAGTATGGCAAGACTTTTAAGTTTTTTTTTGTTTTTATGTCAAGGGTGTTTTGTGAATTATTCAATATAGAAATCTGTGGATGGAGATAAAAATTCCTCGAGAAAAGTTACAATTAAAATATTTTGATAGGACCTTCTGGATAAACAGTACCATTAAACATTTATTTACAAAACTCCACCACCAGGGGGTTTGGATTTACTCGGACCCGGGTTCGCAAGGATCTCACTTTTGGGAAGGACTTCTGGGATTTGGATTTGAAGACTAGGACATCACGGGTACCGAAAAATTAAACATTAAACCATTAAGCTGTACAACAAACACTACAAATCATATTGTAAAATTATACAGCGTGTTCACTTAGTGCACGAACGAAACATAATAGCAACTTCGAGAAAAAATTTTCCATGTAGCTCTTATAAGTTTTCAAAATTTCTTGTGTACTAAAAATACAAAATATTTTGCATAGCCATATAAATCATAGCAATTCTTCTTTATCGATCCGATCATGCTAACGGCTTCTACAACAGCCTCTCTATTTAATTTTATTATATTTTCACTCAATTGATTTCCTTTCACGCAACCGCAATACTATTATTACCAATCTGTTATTCTCTAGATCCGTTTTGAAAACCTATATATTCTCCGATTTGTAATGGGTATATAAAGAATAAACATGGAAAGTACTTAAACTACAACTTATATTATTACCTAACATTTTATGGTGATTCACTGCTAAGTCATTATAATATTACCCTTGTATTTCGTATACTTTCATTCATTTAAAATTTGATTTATTGATGAGCATACATTATGTTCATATGCAATTTTGCAAATTAATCAGACGCAATGCGTTTGTTTATTTAGAGCTGCTGATTTGCAACTTGTTTTGCAAATTGGATAATATCAGAATGTACATTATCTTTTTATAGTATATTGATTATATTATATTTAGCAATAAATAAATATTACGACGAAAATAGTAATATTGATTGAAAACATATAAAATATCTACTTCTTGAATGAAATCCCGAAATCCTTGAATGCCACCGTAGTAAATAGTAGAGTATATAAAATATACGCAGGTGCTTCCAAAGCTCTATTCATTTATTGAGAGGAAGCATTTGCTAAATGGTGCCATAAGACATGTATTTTCAGCAGCTTTTGTTATGATAGCCAAATTTCATTATACAATTCAAAAATTATTTTTAAACCTATATTCTTGCATAAGTTCAACGTGAAACGAACTCAAAAGATTTATTTTTTTAGCCTAAATAAATTAAAAGTTCAAACAAAGTTTTAAGAATAAAGACACTGCTAGAGCAACAGTTGAAAGAAGCTTCTTTGAAATAAGTTTCAACACCGATAAAATGTATTGCATGAATACCATTCTACATTATGGTTTCCTATTTTTCTTATTCCATACGGCATAAAACATAAAACAAATCATCATTTGTGCTAAAAGTACCAACAGAAAAGGCTTACCCCGGAATAAAACACCTCGAATTTTGCCTGAAATAGTCGTTTTTCTCTTTTTCAGTTAACGGCACGAACATATTCCCTCGAACACTCTTAGGGCACTAGATGTTCATAAAATATTTCTCTGCACATAATGCGCGTAAAATATTCTAATCGACTCGCACTTGCAGCACGTAGCCGAACACCTGAGCTTAAAATGTTCCGCGATGTGAAGCCCCATCGGCACAGTTTGTGCTGTAAACAATGATATCGCTGTAGCAACTGTCGCTCCTGCGTACCGCTCCCCAATACACTATTCAAACTTATACTTGCTCCGCTCGTACTGCTGTATTGTATCCCCAAAACAAAGCATTGTTCCTACGTGTATTGTCCATAACTATCCAAAAATCGAAGAAACAAAAATAATAACATAGTGTTTACATTATATGAACGTTTTCATTTTTTTTTAACTCACCAATTAAAAGCAGTTTTGAATTTGATCTTGAAAATCACAAATGTTTTTTGCGGCAATTATTATATATTTATATAAAAATTTATTAAAGAAGAAAAAGATAACATCCTTGTATTTAGTGATCTTATACAGAAGTCCTAAGTTGATAATAAATAATGATAGCAAAGACTGTGGAGTAGTATGGCAAACACTAAAGTATCAGCACACTCCTCACCAGTCAATTGTTTCGAGAATTCGTAGAATCCCGAAACAATTGTTCGCTCCTCTTATATATCGCTTGTTTAAGACCCATATTAACCATGATCAACTGCTTCTGCAGACCTTGGAAGTGTTCCAAGACGGAATGCTCAGACTATTCGCGGGGACCCCGTGGTCTGTTGTCCGAACATAAGATGAATAAAGGCTCAACCAGATTGAAGATGGATTTAACACATAGCCTATCCGGTCAATGCGGGTCAATGCAACTGATGCTGCTATATTTTTACCGAATTCCAAATTCGCCGATTTAACGAATTAAACTACGTTTGCCCAAAAAGGATTTTGAATGGATATAGTCCATCCAATCCTGCCTGGCGGCTGATGATTAGATGCGCCGCAACTATACTGGGCAGCAGTAATCAATCAAGACGCCACCATGGCAATCGTTTCGATGGCTGTTAGTACGCTTTCTGTAAATGCCTAAACCAAGGGACATTCTGCGCAATAACATCCTCCATCCGGCAGGAAGGATTGGACAGACTATACCTTTCAAATTAATAATATATGCAAATATTATTAGTGCTATCTAGGGAATACCAACAACAACAGCTTTAATTATTTAATTATCCATGAAGACAAAGGATTACTGGTTGGTTCAACTGGTTCATTTTGAATTTAAACTATAAGACACTATTTGCTGGTGCCTTCAAGAAGAAATGTATTTTTTTAGCTATTTATTACACATTTTGTAAATATGCCGTTGTTCGATTTTTTTCTGATTTATTCTAAATTGTCTTGCGTTTTTTGTTACCAGTGTAATGTGATAAAGACACCTATTGCTGGCAACACAGTAAAAAATCGGGGTATAAAGAGCCCTCTTTCTCTATAGGGAGCAAGTCACTCAATGCGCATACACACGTTGACAATATGAAAAATAACGTTAAAATATAACGAAAAATTCAATTTTTTTACATTCTAATTTTAACCATTGCAATAACTACAATAAAGCATTAACAAAAGAAAAGTGTCAAAGCCTGGAATTTATTTCCTCTGATAACAATCCTCAGCTTTTCCTTGAATTTCAACATTTTTATTTGGTGATAGCGTTGATAAATCGATGGTAGAAGTTTCATTTTCAAAAAATCTGGTAACCCTGCCTGTAGTTGTAGTGAGAATATGTTGCACTTTTGTATATTGCAGCCGTTGACAAAAATAATACAATCAGATAAGTGCGCATCTAAAAATTATAAAATTCTATGCTGGTCGCCATTTTCATAAATATCCTCAAAATTAATTTTAAAATTCCGTTGAAAGAAAGGATAAAAAATAAAATAACTTGAAAAACCTACCGATGTTAAATCTTGCACAACAAAACAAGTTTGGCACCCGCGCATATTCTGAATAATTTTCAATACATTTGTGATTTTCTTTCTTTATGTCTATTACCGAATCAAACTCTGTTTTTCCACTCTTAAGCGCATAAAAACATTTTTAAGAAATAGGTACAAGGAAAATGCATCAATATTCCTGCAGTTCCATCAATTCATAAAATAATTCACCGCATCAGTTATTTTGGTGAAAAAGTTAGCTCTAATCCTTAAGTTTAAGACGCAGCTCACTATTCTTGGCCTAAATATTTTACTTTATCCGTTGATAGAAACATATAATAGCTTTTATTTATTTTTTTACTTGTTGCTACATATCTGTTTTGATTAAGCTTCGAGGGTCCCACAAAAAAATTAATTGGACATTTTAGGTAAGTGTATTTGTACCCACTAAATAAGATCTGTATATTGAGCTGCATACCCATCAGCAGTTATTTTTCGCATATTTAAATGTAAATTTTAAAATGTCCTAACCGAAAATGTTAGATAAACTGTGAACATTTTTTTTATTTTTTATTGTACAAGAATCTGTCCAAATTTTCGTGATACATGTAACTTTGTACAAATTAAAAAAATATTATCATTTAGACAGTGGGTAGAATATTTCATGAGCCTTTACCGGACCAATTTTGATTAACGTAAGTAATGTTAGGTTATATGATTTTTGTCCAGATTTCAACAATTTTTTGAAAAGTTGTATTTGCTTATATTTACTTTGCAGGACAAGTACAATGGTTTGGATTGCAAAAGAACATCTATCAACAATACAAAAAAACAAATGTATAATAACAATCCAATTTTAAAATGATAAAATGTCAGCAAAATCTAAAAAAGTTGATCCAAATCATGTCAGCCAACGAGTACAGCAGACCAAGAAAGAAATAGAACAGTTAAAATTAGAATTACAAAAGCTAATAAATCGAGGAATTGATTCTGAGAGAGCAAATATTAATACCATAACTGTGTCAGAGAATAAAAATGAAAACCAGTCGCATGAATCTAGAAACATACCTAGCATTCCATTGCAGTCAAGTGCTCAACAATCCTCCTATGTCCTCAAGAAGCCACCTTCAACTTTTATACCAAAAAGAGACTATAGTAAAGATGAAAAGAATTCAGAAGTTTCGCCAAAAAAAGTTAAACATTACAATGTGGAAGAAGCAAGAGAATATATGAAGAGGCAAAAGGAGAAACGTATGGAGAAAATGAAAATGCAAGTGCAAGAGTCGCAGAGTGTTATTGATAAACGGAAAGAGAAGCTGAAAGAATTACAGAAAAAGAGTCTTGAGTTGGTACAGAAAAATGTGAACTTGAAGAGGGACAGGTCTCGTTCGAGAGACAGGAAAACTTTGCCAGAAACACAGATTTCTCAAAACGAAATTAAACCAACGAATAGAAATTTAGAAACTAAAAAGAAAAATATCGGTGTGATAAAAAGTTTAGAAGAAAATTCTCATAGAGTGCCTGATGTGATTGTTAACAATATCAAAGACATTCCTTCTATTTGCTTAAATAAAGATCATGATATTCAAACAGAATATGATTCTAAAAATGTCAACATTGATAATTTAATTAAATTCAATGTTTTACCAAAGCAATATACTGATTTACATCAAAAGGCTGCAGTAAAGATTCAATCTTATTATAGAGGATATCGTCAGAAGAAATTGTACAAGAAAAGCTTAAAAAGCAGGAAGAGAAGGTTGAACAACATTATAAATATCGCTAAACCTGCATTAAATGCTGAGAAGCCTAAAGAAATGGAAGATCCGACCAAAAACAACGTCCCGTTCTGGCTTCAAACTGCTATTCAACCATATCCCTACAATTTCATAACTGCTGTGAGAAAGAAATTGAATTTAGCTACAAATACGCCGATAAAAACTAGTTCTGATATTGGAATACAAATTTCAGTAGAAGAACCTGAAAAACTTCAAATAAAAACTAAGGAGGAAATTAAAAAAGCCATTACTGATTCTATAAAAGAGACAAGATCTATTGCATCGCATAAATGCCTAGATCTTAGTTTAAAAAATATCAAAGACCTCCATTTATGCAAGGAAAAGCTGCATAATTCAGAAAATGACTGTGATATTAAAAAACATTCTGAGAACTATTTTATAAAGCCCCCACATTCCAAACCCAAACATAAGAAACACGTAAATTTATTAGATAACGAAGCAAGTGAGTCAGATACGTCTAAAAACATTCCAGATATATCGAGTGAAT
Source organism: Oryctes borbonicus (assembly GCA_902654985.2). Lineage (NCBI taxonomy): Eukaryota > Metazoa > Arthropoda > Insecta > Coleoptera > Scarabaeidae > Oryctes > Oryctes borbonicus. Next base: position 998,674 of record LR736857.1, on the reverse strand, counting down.
CTACTATATCAACTACACATTCCAAAAATCCAGATGAAATAGATACCACTTCAGAATATAACCTAGATATAAATGTAGATAAACTAAAAAATTTAAAAGTTCGTGAAAGAAAATTCGATTCTCTCGAAGATACCATGTTCCTTCTAAGTGATAACAAATATAAAGAGGATAAAATATTACTGAAACAAGTGCCCCAAATCAGCGAATATACAGAAAATTCTACCAAACATTCTGCAACCTTTCAGGTAAATCTAGGCAGCAGTGCGAGTTTGAAATCAAAACCTGCTTCGAAAGGATCCATTTTACAAAGCAAACATTCGAAATCTCATGAAAGTGTTAGACATCATTCTGCTAGCGAGCAAAGAAAAAATAAATCGGATACTAATATTTCGAATTCAAACTCAATTAAATCTACAACGAATAATGCACTTTCACAGAAAATGAGTAGATCTGAGAATCATATCGTAACAGATATAGATATAAATAAACTTAGTAAAAAATCAGCTAATATAATCCCTGTGAAATGTAGTAAATCTGAAAGTAACGTTTCAAAATTATCAGAGCAAATGAAATCCAAAAAGTGTTTCCATAGCGAAATAGAATCTGATGATAATTTAAAAAGCTTCCTCGAATATATGACTAGTGTAGAGGATTCTAAGAAATCTAGAAGATCAAGATCTCTACAGAAGAAATCGACAAGCCAGAGGAACTCAAATTCATTTAAAACGTTGCCTAGTAAATCTGAAAAAATTTCAGAATCAACAGATAATTCTACGAAAACTGAAAAGGGAAGTTCGTTAGTTGAGAATTACTCTAGTAACTTCTCAAATTCTTCCGCTACTATATCATCATCAGTGCCTTTATTACAACGTCCTTCTGTTACCTTAACTACCTCTGAACGCATGGAATTACCTGTAGAGGAACAAAATAGAAATTCTATTTCGATTCGACCTGGAGAAGTTAAATGCATTGAATCTAAGGTAATGTATTACATGTAGTATTTGTATTACTATAATAATCATCGTACAATTCGCAGACAAACACAAATCAAATCCATTTAAAATTCGAAGCAGAACTTCATTTGTTAAATGACTTTAACGAATCTCTTAGACAATTTATGGCTGTGGAAAAGGTATGTTTAATTTAATTTTGATTATTTTGATATCTACGAAGAACCTTCCTTGCTATTTATGGCCTTGTTTTCTAGTCTTTATTTGATCTGCATGGAAAAAATCAGCAAAATACGACGATTTATCAAAATCAAGATACTCAAACAACAATCCCACTTTCACCTACAATTCTAAAAAAATCCGATGACACAGTCGATACGGAGTCGGTACGATCGCAAGTATCTGAGAAGATAATATCAACGATTAACTACAGAAGAGGTTCTGACATAATGGAAGTCGAAGAGAAGACTTTGGATATATTGGAGGACTTTCCGCAAGATAGTAATCTTATAGAAAACGGTCAGCAAGAGATTAGTAACTTCACGATTAAGGATGATAAGAGCATATTAACCGGGTTGGGGCTATCTCAAATGAATGAGTCGATGAATTCAACTATGGATGTTACTGCATCCAATGTGTCAGTTCCGGATGTTAGTTTTAATAGTAACGTATATGTTGGATTTTCTATAGGGATGGTAAGTACATACGTATATTGTAGAAAATAGGGGAGTAGTTCAATTTTCTTGAAATTAATTAATAGACCGACTGCTCATTGCTAAGTACTGTGTTATTTAAAGACAATTGTAGAAATTTGAAATTACTATAATCTAGTAACTAATGGATGCCCAAAAACCCATTAGCATAGTTCTTCTCGTGATATAACAACCCCAAAAGGTATCTAGGCAAACGTAAAACGGCCGGAACCAAGACTAGTCCTTGCTATGGGCAATATCGTGTACTGGCCGTATAAAAAACAAGTTCAAGCCTATAAGTGTAACACGGTGAGAGAATAGAGTTAAACTACTGAAATTTGTTGCGCAGAAACGTTAAATCCATTGCATCGAGTTTAATCCAAATAAGCGAAGACAAGAAATAGCCAAGAATAGCCAAGTCTTACATGTGTTTGGGCATCATTTAGTGTGATTGAAATTGAATAAGATGAGGCAGTGATGTTACAGAATGTGAAATAAAATTAACGGCGTTTTAATTGTCCATATATTTATTTTGCTGATAAAAAATTGATGATGACATTTAAATATCACGTGCTAGTCTGAACATGAGGCCTTATTGGAAACAAGCAAATATTGCTGTTGCACAAATTCAGTTTCTTTTGGAGGGATGTAAGTAGACTTGACCCGATCCTTTGGTAACTGGAGTGCTGCTTTTGGCAATTATATTACTTACAGGCATGTAGCAAATATTTTCTCTTGAAAGTCAGTGAAATGACAAAGCTAGGATGCATTGTTTTTACTTCCTGCATTGACGCTGTAATCCCAAAAAAGATCGGTGATTCTAATAAACACATGCTACGTAGGTGTTAATGTAGAGTTCTGAAAACCTTATGGTAGGAACTTGTTCCTCTGAGAATTTTAAACCTAATATATATAATATCCAAATGCTCAAACAGAATCTTCAAAACACTAGAATTTAAAATTGCCTAAAATCTCCTTAGCCTTTAGCCGCCCATCACTCATTGCGACCTCCTCGACCAATTGATGTTTTCTGGCGTCACTACAGTAAAGGGCTCTCCTTCACGAAGATTATCTTCAAGAGATTCTCTGCCCCAACGAAACAATTTTAACCAACATTTGACTGTGGGATATGATGGTCTTTATAAACCGTTCCATTCACTTTTTGATTTTGGACCATATCTTTCATTCCAAGGTGATAAATTTATCACTGCACCAGGTTCAATTTTGGACATTTAAAAATTCACGATGCATCGCTCAACTTCTGATTGTCTCACCTAAACACACCTAACTGAGCAATGCCTATAAGCTGCTAAAATTATAATTTGAATGTTAATTAAAGACAGCAATGGTGGGCAAATAACTTTGGACACAGTGTATATCTAAAAAATTAAACATAAAACGTATGTTAACAAGTTTTTAAATTCAATTCTGCTAATTAGTCGAACATATTAGATAATTAAGAATATAAATCAAATTGCTTTATGTACTTCCTATAATTTTATAACCTAATTATATATATTTATTATTCTTCCGGAAGATCTATTTAATTTGTTGTACTTTTCGCATTGAGCAGAGGTTTCTGTGTTAAACAATCGCTTCTATTATCTTTATCGCTTCCAATACCTGTGAAATAAAATCCGCCTAGTTACGAGGTGCATCGTGTTTACGCACTTTACGAATCCGATAACATTGTTAACTACGGATTCGATTTGTATTGTAAAATTAACAGGAATTTCAGGCATCTAGAGAATGCGTGCGCTTTAAACAACAATAGATAATGTACTTGTTTACACAGTCAGATAAGTGCGTGACATCGAAAATAATTTTTAATTATAACGTTCTGATATAGTTCGATCAACTCATCAAGGATGAGGACGCTAGAATCGAGAATCTTAAGACTATCCTGAAAATAAGGGAGAAAGCTCTGCTGGACCGCACCAAAGGCGAATTGGCTTGGTTGGAAATACAAAAGAAGTAAGTTTCTTCCCCGTACGTTACGATAAATTTTTCTAATGATAAACAATAAATTTAATCGATAGGCAATTGATAGAAACTGGACAATTACACGAGGCCTCCCTATTGAAAAAGAAACAGCGAGGAATCATCATCAAGCTTCAACATGAGAAACAAGAAATGCAAAGGTAACTCCAATTCTTTTACTCTGCTGATTATGTTAAACTTGTTCCTTTTTAAATTACGCAGACTGAAACAAATCCAAAAAGCTGCATCGAAAGAACGAAAAACAATTCTAAAAGAGCAACGTAATATGATAAAAGCGCAACTATCCAATAACAATCAGATACCGAAGATTCGCCGATCAGTTTATAAGGAGCGAAGACAGCTGGGGCCAGTTAAGGTATATAATCTTCACAGGGAAACTATCAACACTGAAACGTCAATATCTAGAAGAAGTTCGGTCGCGGAAGAGATTATTATAACTTCACGATCGGAATCTATTGTAGGTCAAATATCCGAGGAAGGTGCTGGGGATCAGGACGCTAGTATGACATTGAATACTTCGTTTAAAGGTGCACTGAATAAGAGAAACGAAGAAGCGAAGAAGTAAGTGATAAGCTAAGCTCTTTTGATTTAAAATCAACTCATTTACAGTCGTAAAATTCTTAAGATTAATTGAAACGATTCTGATGCAAAATGCAGCAATTATCCAACGCAGTGTAGCCAATATAATAATATGTACTAGTATCTAAAAAAGTCATAATATTTAGGTACTTTCATAATGGAAAGAAATTATTAGCAATGCCTATTGCTAGTAACAAGTCCAATAAAAATCATTTAATTAATTCAAAATACTTTGATCTGTTTGAATTATCCAAAGATTATAATTATTGGAACACAGAAACTCCTATTTTGGAAGAAATGTTAACGTTTAAAATCATATTACGTGTAATATTTCTTGAAAAGTTAATTCAGCAGAAATATCATTAAAACAAGAAATAATTAAACCCGATAAAATCTAAACTTCACCATATTTCTCATCCTCTTCTACAGCCACATCTTTGTTTTGGCACCGCTTATATTTTGATATGGCGTAATAGTTTAACCTATATACATCAAGCGGAGGCGCTTTATATAAAATAGCGGCAACAGTTCATTTCCAACACCTATATATTACTCCGAATTACAACGCCGTAGAGTCATTAACCATGTCCATTTATATATACGTTTTATCAATCGTGGGTATAGTTTGCTTGTATATAATCTACGGTAGGCGCCTGCATCTATAATACGGGCGGAAAGAACGTACGGCAAGGAATGAATGGTGCAGGTTCTATTTTTAATGTTAGACGTAGCTCCAGTCAGTCGGATTTCGTAAAGAGATGAGAAGCGAAAAAAAAAACACGCTGTTTTATTTTTAGCGTCAAAATAATACCTTGTATTTTATTTAAGTTGGAGCGGAGCACAGACGTAATTAACTGATTAATTTAGTCGTTTTATTGAGACAAATTATGAGTTCTAATTTCATCGTAGTAACAGAGGTCGTGTCGATTAAGTAAAATTATTTTTCTAGAAAATAGGTGTAGTAATATGGGGTTGTCACAAAGTATGGGGATATGCTTTTAGGTTCTTAAACTTTTGGTTTTTGGGAAATTGAAATAATTGTATAAATAAAGTAGGAAATGGATCCTAGTTAATAATATAAAACAAAAGCTAATTTAGTATAATGTTAGTATTAACGTGGTAGAATTTATGAGGATTTCATACGAGAACGGGTTTGAGAGCAGGCCCCTCTAAAATGAAGACGTAGCAAATTTGAAAGACCAGGATATGTAATTGATCTCCTGAGATTACGAAGACCAAGGATGAGCGATGCCCAGGTTGCAGAAGTTCTTCAAGAAAATTAAAATATAGCCAATACCGATTTCATAGTGTTAATGCCATATTAAAACGACTATACCACGGCTTGGAACATTTTTCACAAAATCCTAAAAATGTATTCTTATAAATTACAACGACTTGAAGGAGGTAAATTTGGCAACAAACATTATTGCAGAACGTGGGCGCAATTGAAAACATAATTTTTATGCTGAATGCCCAGCTAACTTGTTAACTGCTGTTGTGATAACCTTTTTACGTACTAAATAAAGATTCATTAATAAATAATAATTAAGATATTGTTGAGAACTATGCACTAATTGAATGTTATTGAAATTATTCAATTGTTCAAATAAAATAATTAATATAATTTGGCTTCTATCGGTGAATCTGTACTTTATTTCCGACGTAATTAATTCTTTTGAAAAAAAATCTCATCCCAGTAAGGAATTGAACATGACATCTGTTTGCCAGACGGGTGTACTCACCACTATACCACAAGGACCTTGGTCCCGGGAACGTTCCCTTTTCAATACATAGAAGTTATTTATATATAATATTTCGACGGTTAATTTTTATTATTGTGTGCCAAGTACGCTAATTAATTAATATGATTTGGCTTCCGTCGGTGAATTATGAAAACCTGGAGTTTCTGACCTAATTGTTTTGAAAAAAAATTCAAAAAAAATAATTTCTAAAAATAGAGAAATCACAAATAATGAAGTTGAACATTTACGCGTCTTAAAACTTTAAGAAATTCCTAATTCACGATGTATTTCATAAAACCAGAATAAAGCATGCGCAACAATTCAAACTGGTAAAGCAGATAAACAAAAAATTTAATTACTTCGTGATGATTTTTGCCAAATTCACCTAATATTGAAAATACTTGATTTATCGTGCATGGTCCATGCTGGTCCATGGTCATTGTAAAATTAACAAAATAAGTAACTAATTAAACATAAGCACATAGTCCATCAAAAACTGACAACAATATAAAAGCAAAAGAAATAACAATTAACAAAACAAGTAAAAAAATAAAGAAAGTAGCGAAAACAAAAACCAAAACAAGTGAAAAAAAAAGGAAGTAGCGAAAACAAAAATTAAAACAATTGCTGTAATTATCTTGCCTACCAACGAGCCGTATGGATGAACTTGGCGTCATAAGAGACAATTAGGCACTCTTTCCTAACCAACTTTGCATAGCGACAAAAACTTTATTGCAGCATATGGTAATATTTCTTAAGCTAAAATATAATCATTCAATTCGTCTTTCGGTTACCTTTCCAAAAATATAAAATTATACAGTTAGCTCCGCTTCCGATAACATTGGAAATGCCGATAACGCTAAAAGTTAGATCACAAAAAATAAAAATCGACCAATTTTTTTTCTAAAAAGATGCGTGGTTCAAAGTTAAATGGGTTGTAATTCTTCAAGGCATCACTATATTTACCACTATTTAAATTTTTGATCAATAAAGAGGTAGGAAGTAACACTTGGTATTTTTTAAAATTAGACGAGGTTACCATATGTAAATAAAACAAAAATACGTCAGAGGATAATTATCTCTTCAAAGTGACAATTGTAATTTGTGTAAATATGTGATAAGTGGGTGTTAAATTACAAGAGAAGTCACTTATCAAATGTTAAATTGAAGATCTTTAAATATGTATTGTCTTTCCCTTGAACTTATGAATTTACTCCAGTTAGTACGAAACGCTACGAGCTAGATAACTAATAAGCGTTTCTTATATTCTCTTAGCCATAAATTTCAGCAATTCAATTTAATAGATTAGTTGACAGCAACGAATATACACTTAATTTTTAAGCCATGAACATGAGATAAATAAAATTATAGAGAATATAATTCAATGTACAACAATTAATTGCCTAATCTTAAGTGCACACTCAATGCCTACAATTGTCCTAGTTGAAGTAATATGATGAGGAATCTGCTTTCATTGTTTCACTCACTTATACCTAGAAGACAAGAATGTTATGGTCATCTACAAACATGCAGTAATAATATACGTTTTATCATATTAAAAATTCGCAAAACCTTTACATCACTTATGTGCGTATGTAATCAGTGCTCCTACTCGGCCACGCTTTAGTTTAATAATAAATCAACTCGTTTACATTAAAATCTATATTTAGACAAATTAGTCCTGACACTTAACAACTACAACACGCGTGTCTACAGGAATAACGCATTAATTTAGTTTATTAGACTTAATACTGGCGATTTGGCGAAATTAAAACGTTCTCGCGACCGAACTAATTTCGAGCTGTAACTTATGAAAGTCTTCCCTAATTTAACGTTTCAATTTGTCGAATATCAAATGCTAATCATTTGAAATATGAAACGCATCCATCCTTCCGTCATGCAGCAACCGTGTCATTTCGCGAAAATCCAGTCGCGGCTTAATTCATATTTTTTTTTTAGAATTTAATAACAATCACATGTTGAAGGTGTAACCATTACAGAAATGATTAAAAACAAACTACCTAATATTAGATATCCTGTTGGAGTCGTTCCAAAAACGTGTTTTTACATAGGAAACTTCCTACTGAAAGGAACTACGTTTGAAATTGCCATCATAGCTATATAGTCGCGATGTTTATAATGTTTACAAACCTCTTGACATATTACGTCGCGCAATAAACATGAATTAAACGAGGTGCATCTTAATTTAATTTAATCATTGATCGGTACGGTGTTTTTATTTACCTTCCGAGTTCTATGTTTTTTTATTATTTTTTTTCTTTTTTAATTTCCAGATCATTATTGATGAGAGAAGCCGCTTTGCAAAAACGGAAAAAAGCAGCAGAAGAGCTATTGCAATGGCATCAGAGACTACTGGAGGAAGAACGAAAAATTGCGGAATTAGAAATGGCAGCGAATACGATAATCAAACAGGTGCCGGTACATGTTGGAGATAGTCTCTGCAAAAGTGACGATGAGAAATACGATTTTAAAGGCACCCAATTAAACTTCCTCTGGACCAATATGACCGGGCGAAAGGAAAAGAAATTTAAGGACGAGGAAACTTACTCTTTAAATCAAATCACCTTAGAAAAGTTCTGCACTGACGCTAAAAGAAATATAACTGATGATAAACACTCTTCTGAGAAAGATGAAAAGAGTACCACTAGCATTAGTAATAATTCTAGTATAAAAACAATTGTTGATGATTTAGCAAAGGATAAAAGTGATTTTAGATCCAATTCTCTTTCAAAATCGACCAGGATTGAAGATACTAAATCTAGTAGCGATTCTACCGAAACTGAAGGTGGAAGATCTATTTCTAATGTTGATAAATCTAACCAAAGTCATGAGATTACTTATAGTTATACGTCCGAATTCGATTCTCCAGAAATTATCGATGTCGAAGAGGAAAATGAATCAAACGCAAATAAAACGAATACTGAAATATTAGTGAACGAAATCGATAGATCTAAATCGACACTAAACGAAATTATGCAAAATATAAGCAATATAACCGACGAAATATCAGCGATATACAAACTATCTTCTGTCGCAAATACAGTTAAAGACGAATCCGTCCTTCCGACTATACAAACAGAAAATGGTAACGTTAAAACGGAGGTAACAAATAATGATATAATTAGAAAAGACACCGACGATACTCCTCAAGGAGATGAAAGCGAAGATGATACATTAAAATCAAGTGCGCAATCTGAAATTGTTAAGTCTTTGACGGAACTAATTAGCTCTCAAGATGCATGCCAAGACATTAAATCTGAACAGAAACACAACATAATTGAAACACCTGAATCTGTGCGTTCTAAAAATACGCTCACTGATTCACAAGGTACTTTAGCGTCAAACATTGAATTATGCACCAATTCTAATAAGCCAAAGGGCGACACAAACAACGTTGTAACAAATGATGAGGGGAGTGTGGTGTCGTTACATACAGATTTAAATAAAGAATTGCCTCGAGAAGATGTCAACAACAGTATTGTTAGTGTTCAAGAGGAGGAAGAGTACACGAATAGCAGTAAAGGTAATACAGCAGCTGTTTCAACAAGCAAACGATCAGGTGATATTATTAATGATCTTCGCAAAGAGAGTGATAATCGTAGTGTCATGACCGAGATGTGTTCAGTAAACGATACCTCAAATATTATTAAAAATGATATTGCTACGAGTAATGAAGAATCTCAAAATAATGAAATTAGTGAAAGTATCTCATCGAAAAGTGAAAATCAACATATATTAGATTTAAGTTATGGATTTACTGGTGTTCGAACTAATGTATCCGAAACAATATCATCTAAAACGAAAACTAAATCAATCGAAGGCAAACTTGATGTATTAAACGAATTACCTTTGGAAAATGGATATTATAATGTAGATGTGGAAATAGCTGATGATAACATAGTTGAATCAAATGAAAATTTTGTAAGTAAGAACGATAAATTAAATGAAAATGAAAATCAAGTCAAATGTGTGTTAGAGACTAACATTAAGAATAATTCCATTAGTGATAAATTAAGTATTGTAAATAGTATTTATAGTCATGATCTCAATGGCGATTCTAATAAATCGCTTGACGAAACCACCATATCAACCGAATCTGGTTTTGAAAAATCCATCCACGCAGAAGAAAAAAATTATGCAGATTTACATGAGGAAAACTCTGAAAATAATGTGGAAGATATTTTGAAAACAAAATTATCTAGTCCTGTAGAAAGTAGCGATCTTATTATAAACAAAAATAACAATGATAAAAACTTGATTGATAAATCTGAAATCGATGAAGATAATCTCGAAGAAATTATTGAAGAAAAATCCTCTGTAGATGATATTAAGCATACTGTTAATGAAAGTGTTGATAATAGTTCCGAATCAATCGACATAAATGATATCATAAATTCCTCATCTCCTAAAGAAATCGAGAGTATCGTCAATACTGAAGATGAAAAGAATATTTCTGATTTATCTGGCAAATCATCGGATAACAGTGAAGAAACCAGCCCTAAAATAAATCGGGATAAGATTGTATTAAACCTCGAAAAATTATATGATATTAACGTAAGTTTAACAAAGGATAATAATGAAAGTGCGGTAAATGTTAAGAAACGAGTATCTGAAATACTTGCCGATACTTCATCTGTGAGGGAAGATAAAAGTCCACGATTGCAGGATATTTACACGACCACCTACGATATATTATCGCCAGAACATTCACCTGATTTAGGTAAGGATGTCTTTAAAAAGTAAATATTAAAAGTTATATTGTGGTATTTTTTTTTTTAAGAATCTCCAGCGAATAGCGAGAGGAATATAGCTGTTGTCACTCAGTTGTATGATGAGGAAGCTGAAGCTTTGTTTAAGAAACAATTAGCAATAGAACAAGAGGTAATTATCCTTATAATTTATTGCTTTTGAAATTTTTTTAACAATTATTGATTAAGTTATGCAGTTGTGTGCAAAACACTGTTTAAAAGGTAATTAGATGTTTTTAATGCTCATAAAGATACATTTTTTCGGACACCAAAAAACCTGTTTGCAGAATTATATCTTTACTAATCAATTTATGTATAATTTACTTTTTATTAATGTCGCCATTGCAATATTCTTTTTTCTGTTATATGATGGACATGCAGCTATTAAATCAGGTTTGATTGTCAACCTGTATGTATATATAACGTCTTACTTCCGATATGAAATAGTAGCCTCTCTATAGGGTCAAATAAAAAAAATTACTTTACTTCCTGTTCTTTTCAGATTAAACAACTCGAACAACAACAGAAAGAACATATTCCGTATATTTACATGCGAGAAATTCCAAACAAACCACCTCCACCATACACGCCACCTAGTAGTCAAATTCACGTCACAAGCGTGCTGCCCTCGTCCGTTGAACAGCTCCAATCTATGATTTCGATCATAACCGATACATTATTTAAAGCGTACGAAAGCGTGAATCTCGAAAGTACTTCACCGAATACTTCCGAAGAATTAAAGCTTTTATCCAGAACAAACGTCGATAAGGAATGTTACGAATTCGTCTTTGATTTATGTAAAGAATTTGCCATCGAACACTACAAACAATTCGTCGAACAGACCGGTCCCTCTTGGATGGTTGTAAATCAAAAACTCTTAATTAAACAGAAACCGTTTGATAAGGATGAATTAAACGCTTACTTGTTTAAGAAAACTAAAGAGATTTTAGGATTTGAAAAGGTTGTCTTTAAAGAGAAGATGATCACGAAATGGAGTCGGAAGAAGAGGGACCACGTTGACGAAATATTAGTAATCGAATCTCAAGCGGAAGAGTCCGAATGGACCAATTATGACGATGACGAAATGATCGTTAAGAATGAACTCACGAACGATATTATGAATATGTTGCTCACGGAAACGGCAAACGTTATTAGTAAAATATTAAATAAAAAGATGAATCTTTCTTAGTGCATAATATGCTCATTATTGTTTTTGATTTGTACGATACCAGTATTTTATATTGTATGTTGATTTTACTTGTATTTTGCATAAGGTCGTCATGTATTTTTGTACTTCTATCTATTTTTGTCAATAAACATTTTTATAATAAAATAACTTTAATTTCTCAATAGCTCTTAGCTCTTGAAATTAAATTAATTAAATGGTAACAGGTGCTAATCGGTCAAGTTTGTTTGTTTCTTCAGAAATTGCAACTAAGCAATCCCAACATATCCGATTAAGTGAACAAAATGACAAGCCAATGTAATTTTGGTGGCTTGGCTACACGCATGCTACTGACAAACATAATTGTTTATTTATTCTTTGAATAAATGTAAACAATTGGTGAAGCTATTGGTATTAAGTTAACTGAACCGGTTCTTGGGAATCAGTTAGTCGTTCAATGTACCGGTTCTCTTAAATGAAATGTAGTCCTTAAAAAGGAATTTTCAGGAAGGCACTAAACACTATGCGTGATCACGGAAAAGCATAGCCAAGGATAACAGTCATCTGCATGCGTCAATGGATAATTGGTTGCCTATCTCAAGTGTAAAATTCTATCGTTAATAAGATTATCGCATCCGTATATGCTCATTTTAATGTATGATATGGATATATCCATTATGTTGTCACTGCGAATGGTTGGGATACGTAACAAGCGTACTGTTCTTCAACTTTCCTGTAGTCAACTACCTTCGTCCGTTTGGCTTCCTCCATACTTGAATTCTATGTCGTCTCATATATGTTTAGAATATTTTTCCATTCATCCAAATTTCTCCAAAATTGTATTCAAGAAAATTATAATCAACTAGTTTTATCATTTTGAAGACGTAGACTGGAAGACAGGACATCTCAGCTTAACACCTGTTTTTAGTCTTCGTTTGACTGTTTTCAAAAACATTAGATTGCCTTAAGTAGCTCATTCTTCAAATGTGTAGATAATATTGTACAAGGAGGGCCAAATTCGATATTTTTAGGGAACTTATATTTCTAAAGGAATGACACAAAAACTGACCTAAGATTCTCGAGCTCGATTTTAAAGAAAATTCGATTGGTGAATTTTTATATCTTCCTTAATATAAGAGATACAGGACGTTTTCTTAAAATTTGCAATTTCTAAAAACCCTTGTAACTTTTTTATTTGTGAAAATGCTTAATAAAAACTATATTATGGCGCTTTTTGACGCAGAATCCTATGCACTATTTTTTTTTAACTCCTATTTTTTGAAATATTATCAAGACTTGTGTTTTTTTTTAATATTGAACACCCTATATGTTTTTACACTATTGAAAAGCATATAAAATTACCTTTAAAATGATATAACACATTTGATATTTTATTTAAACAATTTTTTAATTATTTGTTTTTCTTCATTTCACATTATTTTAAGATGGCTATGGATGGTGGTAAATAAGCAAATAAAAGATTTCGACAAGGCAGAAAAAAATTGTTTTAATATTAAATGTTACAAATAACAATTCAAACAAACTAAACTTTCACAGTTTTCATACATTTTTGAATATTAATGAAAACTGACATTTCAGAACATTTAGACAATATAAAATAAATACGTGTATTGTTTATTTATTTCACCAATCGATTTCTCTTTAAAATCAAGCTCCAGAAGCTTAGGTAAGTTTTTGTCTAATTCCTTTAGAAATATAAGTTACCTATTAAAAGTATCGAATTTGTCACACCTTGTACGATTTTGTACAGATTTAGGTGTAAAAAATAGTCATCAACTGGCTAGGCGTTCCATTGGAAAATAAAAATTTCGGCTGAATTGGATAAATACATAAAAATAAGCGATAAATTGATTAGTAAATAGATAACAACAATTTTCTTTGAAATAATTCGCAGAATGTGTTAATACACCAAGGAAATATTTATAATTCATAAAAGATAAATAATGACCCCGCTTCTATATAAACGCAGCAACTATAGCAACGCTATCATTACACAATATTACAAGAATTTCTAGAAAATATATTATACCTATACGAATAATGTAACTTGATAAGGGATAAGTAAGTGATTAAATTATAATTAAGCAACGTCTTGTTTTTCATAAACAACTGAGGATTCTGAGGAATATACTTAATTGTTTCCATTATATAAAGTAAAAAAGCAATAAAAACGTATATTTATGCAAGGGAAACTATAGAAGCAAGCTTTATTTGTTTAAATACAAAACGGATAAAAGTTACTATATTTACATATACAATGTATTTGTGTATTTTATATATACAGAGTGAACCGCTTAAAATGATACTGAGGGGGTAGAGTTATTATGCACGATGGTCACATTTCTACGACAATTTTAATTATTTAACATTGCGTCATTTACATTTTTTTTAATGGAATGTATATTTTATTTTGCTTTTTTTTAAAATCTACGTATTTTTATGAGTACGTTGGTATAAACCGTAATATTTATTAATAAAAAATAAAAATCCCTGATTTTTAAATATCCCTAATATTCAAAATTGTTAAGCCCGCGAATGATGTTTTGTGTATCCGTGAGTTATTATTAGTTTATTGTCTTTGTTTGGAATTTAAATCAGTATTTTTCAGTGCTTAACTTAATAGAACTGGTTTACGTTAAAGGCTGTAGGAAAAGAATTAAATTGCATGCTGTGTATATATGGTTACATGCTGCTCAGGCGCTGTATTTCACCGTATATTATTTATCGTACTATGCTTTAAACGGCGGGAATAAACATATTCGGACTTTAAACGAATTTAAGAAAAAAAACTTCTACATTAAGAATTAATTTGAAAATGTACAATGTATTCCAAATAACGGCCTCTTTCGATAAAGGCACAAAAGAGATTCTATTTTAAAAAATGTAGGTTGTGTTTCGTGTGGTTCACCCTGCATATATGTTTTTTTAAATAAAATATTCGGCATGCATGCAACTAGGATACGCATTTATTAAATAAAACTTTGTTTATATTTATTAAAAAAACAATAATGTTGTCCATATGCAATGTGTAAATACCATTAAAGAAAAACAAAATGATATCGCCCCTGTGGCCTAATGGATAAGGCATCGGCCTCCTAAGCCGGGGACTGTGGGTTCGAGTCCCACCAGGGGTACACAAATTACTTTTTTTGTTCTATTAAATTATTAAACAAATATATTAAATATATTTTACTATTTGGCATATAGCATTTAATAATTAATCGTTATTGTATCTAGAATATTGAATTAACGTATATAAGCATCCTACTTGATATTTCTTGAATATTATAAATATCACATATTAATAAAAATTGTATCATAATATAAATAATGGTTATAGCGATGATAATGATAATTTATAAAAATTATTATCAATAGAAATTGAAATTACAACCCGATTAAATATTTTATTGTAGATTTATGACCGTTTGCACTCTACATCAAAATCCACTTACAAAATTCAAATATTTTGAAAAGAATCTTAGGTGTTGGTATTATTACAATAGATCAAAATAAAAAATTAAACGATTAAACGATGAAATATAATGAATTTATTTTTTTTTTTTTAAGAAATTGGGGTACCTAAATAGAAAAGTCTTACGTGTGAGAACGATCTGGCACAGTTGGGTCATTCAGAAATTGTGTACGTAATGAAATATAAAATGTGTGTTACGTGACCATTCTCATCAACGTCCAACGCAAGTAACATAATTATAAGCAGCCAAACAAGAAATGTAATTTTCCACAAATTTCTTTTAGATTTTTATAAATAATCCATAACATTGAAAGTTCCAATAAAAAGTAGAAAGAGTAGAGAGGGAAAGTTATTTTAATTGTTTATTATTTGCTTAATCTAGAATTTGTTGAGCAATTTATGTACATGTCTGTCTATACATATCTTTTCATTATCACTTGCCTTTTATCTTTTGTAAATGAAATGTAATTTGGAAAAAGAGATAAATTTCATCATAGGTTGTTCTAAATATCGATATAGATAATAAGTGTAGGCATGGGCGTAGTCAGAAAGATTTCTGAAATAATTTCATTTTCGTTTTTTATTGCCGGTCATACAAAAGTCTCCAAAATGTCTGCCTGCCCCTCCCCCTCTGCCCCTTTGACCAAATTCTGGCTACGCCTGTGAATACAACAGATAATTTTAAGCTTTCTGTAAAACCGAAACTTACAACCTCTTTGGAATCTCTTAAATGGAAGAGCAGACGTCTCTATGGAATGGTCTAAACTCCGCCAGATTTCTGAAATGTATCTATTTTATCTGTAATCATTTATACTCTGTTTGAAAAATAAAGTTACTATTATTATTAAATTTGCCGATGATTTAGATTGGTAGTTTTGGTAATAAAGGACATATTGGCCAATTTCTTATCATGATGCATGCGAATATGATCTCTATTGCCGAAATTACCAATTTAAATTATCCGCGGAATTTAAAAAAGGCAAAGGGGAATACCAGAATAAATAGGATTTTAAAACATTTTGTTAAACATAAAAATAAGAAAAATAAAAAGTTACGATTTATTACCATTAGGAGTACTACAATTACGTTTTTTTTTTAATAGAAAATTCAGGAAATTTATTTTAATTTTTTTAAAATCATTTATCACACCTTTTATATCAACCTATGAAGCAATATCCAAATGTTTTTAATCACCTCATTTCATGGAAGCTGCAATAATATTGATTTAAACAAATTTGTTTTCCTAATCAACAATATTCATTTATGGAGGTTTCTAGAGGTAGAAAAAGTATATGTTATAACTTTGCACGATTTAATTAAAAAAATAATGTGTACAATAAATAAATGCTTGTATAATAACAGTTTATATAGACACAGTACAAAGATAATTGTAAAGGTACAAATTATTAAAACTTGTACCTAAGTTCTCGCAGATATAAAAAAAAATAACCAAGGTACAAATTATTCACAATACATTAAGTTAATTATTACCTACTGACATGCAAAAATAAACAGTATTGTTCTGTAATTGCTTATTTAAATATTATGTAATAACATAAATGAACATTTAATATATGTAGCATGTTAATACTTTTCTTATACAAAATACTATTTTTTATTATTTTTTTATATTTGTCACAGATCACTCGTGCTTCTTATTGGAAAAGTATTGATTAGCCATTGTAACTATAAGTCCAACGGTTAATGCACCAACTGCAACGCCCTGCGCTCCTACTCTCAATTGCATGAGGAACACGCTGGGGCTCATTTTCCCTCGTTTATTGAATTTGTATGCTCCAAAGGCAACAGCAGCAACTAGACCACCAATCGCTAAACAAAACATTATTGCCTATAAATAACAAGATCCTCGTATTATATGAATATATATCTACCTATTGGAAAAATGGGTGCTTCTTTCGATTTTCTGACTAACCTGTCCTTCTGGCTTTCTTCTTCGTAAGTGAAAATTGGTTTATCTCCCATATTTGTATCTGTCGATTAAAAAAAATAAATTAATAAAAATAAAATATTGTAACGCATTAGGGGAAGGTCAACGTAAAGTCAAATTACTAAAGCACACACTTATTAGTTAAACTATAAGTAGGTGACAAATCAAAGAATCAACAGAATTGAAAAAAAAAAGGGGGAAAAAATTCACTTAAACTCATATTTAATTAAAATCAATATAAGTGACCAATTACCAGCTAATAGAAATTATAACAAATTTGTTACATGTAAAAATACGGAATTCTCTGAATTCCCACCTTTACTCGACAAAATGTGGCAGACTTATTCAATTTAAATTTGGTATCTTGCCGTGGTTGTGGAAGGGTACACCCAGCTACATAGTACAATTCACAGACTGTGACCGACTGTGACAAACAGTGATCTCTAATCACGATTATTAGAAATCACGAGGTTGTTGACATTGGAGAGGGGATGGATAGCGGTTCAATATAGAAGCGAAGTTGCACACGAATTGTGTAATATTGCGTTATTAATTTGGGCATGTTTACATAATTTTTTTTACAGACGGAGACGTAGACATCAACATCAATTACACCACATAATAATTGTAAATAATCCATTTCATTTGTTATTTAATTAACAAAAAAATTTCTATGTTCGTTTAATGGATTTTGCTTTTGATTTAAAATTTGCTGGCAATGAGTTAACAAAAGCTTTTACTAATGTTAAATATGTTAAATGATTTCGTAATTGTGCAAGATTATCTCTACCTCAATATGCACTATGAATAGATATAGGGACCTTGCATCTCTTATTATCCCTCTAACGTACCAATATACCTATCTCTATTACCGCTTGCTGTGTAGCCAGATGTACATGTTTGCTTCAACCGCTTCATACTGTCACCTGTCAGTCCGTTTATGGTTGTTGTGGTTTTAGTGATATTAAATCTTCACCTTAAATCATTAGAATGATCATATACCCAATATAACCGTTCTTTTCATAGCGCCTACCGACTCCTACAAGTGCCTACCTTGCTAGCACTTGCAATCCCTTTATATTCTAACATTCGTAACCAACAATTCTCAAAAATGGCATCGCTGCGCAAGGATAACGCGTTACCAAATCTGTTACCACGCTCTTTATGTTTATTCAATTTTAAGCTTATATTCATATCCAAGAAAATATTTTATGGAAATGTTTTAAACTAACGTTCAATAAGAAAACCAATGTTTAATAATGTTTTGATACTGCCAAATGTCAAATCGTATAGCGGGAGCTGCCGAAAACGCGCTCGAATATACCTCATAAAGAATTGGCAACCGTGTACCCTACTCCTGTAAGAGCTGTACTACATAATGGGGTTGAGACGGACCATAGAAGGGGAGTTATATGCACTTTAATAATCAGTATTTGATAATTTTGCCTTATTTTTATGCTATTTCCAGAATTATGTCTTATAATATTTAATGAAATTAAATTATGTGTTTTTTGTTATATTTGACAAAAATTGGTGAAGTTCTTAGTCAGTATACGTGCATTCCCTTTTCAACCAAGCGTACAAGTAATGAATTTATCAAATGATAGACTAAATCACAGATTTTGGGTTGCAAAGACAATTTGTTAGATTGTCTAATGAAACAGGGTATAGTCTGTCCGCAGAACACTTATTCAATATCACTCCATCTTCAGAGAAGAAATGTAACCCAACTCTTATAATGCCTTTCGAGTACGAGTGATTTACAGGGACGTATTCACAAGAAATATATTCGTATATATATGTGTACTTACATTTTTAGGATAAAAGATATGTTTAACACTAGAATTAACTAATATACTATTATTAATACATTCCTGGAATGAATTGTACCCTGTAGATTATATTAAACAAAACATAACTGCTTCTCTACTTAACAAAAACCAATTTCTCCAAATACGGCCCACTATCTCATTTACATAATTTCTCGATATACCTGCGGCACCGAGTAGTTCCCGAATAAATCAATAATAGAAATAAATCATCAAAAATCGAATAGTTATATCAATGGACATACTATACCTGCGTATGAAAAGTGTACACTCAAGTCAAATTGATATTTCCCAAATTATTCATACAGATATATGATAATTAAAAGACGCAGTTTACCAAATTAAATTAAATATTAATAATTGGTTGATTCCTCACGGGTACTTTTTAACTGAGATTTAAAAATTATCAAATTGGGCAAAATTGCCAATCTAACAACTGCGCCATCTAGCAACTAAGACTGGAACCTTTTACCTCAACGGGGGGAAAGTCCCATTAAAGTACTAGCAATCATGCATGACTACAAATGTAACTTCTCCAATGGCAGGACTTCAAAAAAGAAAGAAGTGAATTTATTTCTTTTCATTATTGCTATCGAATGTTATGGAACTTTTGCTTAAGTTATTTAGTTATGTGCTTAACGCAAATTATGTCTGCCAATCAAAGTTATCTTATTTCTCAATATTTTTATTGCTCAGTAAAAGGAATTATGTTTTTCTAATAGCTGTATGTTTTAACATCAGCAGATGTAAATAGTAGAACCTTGCAAAACAATGCATGCAAATAGAATATTTTATTTAAAAGACATATGCTTGCAATGCAATAGTCTACTTTCAGAACAACCAGTACCAATCGTATAAATTGCATTATAGGAATTAAAAGAAATATCCATAAATATATAAAATATTAAATTATGTTAAAAGTTGCATCATATACGCTCTCCATACAACATACAACAAACAAACAAAATCTTTTTTTTCCGAAATATAGATAAACTTATTTTACTGATACCCAAAGTTAATACCATCGCATACATAAAACATCAAAGCCAAAATATTGAACAGTTCATACAAAATTACGTTGTAAAACAACAGTATTGACGTACAGGGGCAGGGATTAATTTTCGAACGAAACGTGAGGTGAGCAAGGGAGAAGATATCGCCTTCGCTCAGAAATTAAATGGCAAAGCAAACCAATTTGGCACTTATGAGCACATCTACCATGTCCATCAATATAACGATTCGATTTTTGATAATTTAAAAGGACTATTGGAAACTATCCACTAGACCTTCAGTATAACAATCTTTGCGAATACGTCCCTGTGAACCACCCTTGCTCGAAAAGGACTGTAAGGGTTGGGTTACATTTCTTTTCTGAAGATCGACTGCTGTTTAATAAGTCAAATCGTTATATCTGTGGACAGACTGTAGCAACTTATGTTTTTTTATAATCGAAATTACCAACATAAATTGCCCCCCATTTTTAAAAGATATCAGGATATCGCAGATAGTCTTCCATTAAAAATCAAACACATGAAAGTGTATTACTTATTGTTTTCAATGAATAGGCGTGAGAATATTGATTCAAAAAGTTCCTTGATTTTTGTTTGAGATATAATAAAAAAATGTAGATATATACATCGTTGTTAGGGTTATCAATTAAATATCGATGATAATATTAAGTACACAAAATACTCATCGAGTAGCTTTTGTTTAAAGAGAAACAAAAACTATTGGGATGCAGTGTATAAAGTACAATTGCTAAAAAATACAAAAAAAATCAAATAAATTGATCAAATTAATATTGGCATTCTATATAGAAGATAAGTACATTCAAAAAATATACATTTATGTTATATAATATGCATAGTTGGTAGTCGCTAAGTTGCACTGTGAATGAAACCGGTTATCTAAAACAAAAAAAAAACAAATGAACAGACCTGGTGATTCAGCTGAGTCCAAAGGTTTCTGTTTTTATGACGTTAGTCGTACTTAAATTGCGTCACGTAAATGTTAAACTCAACGTAAAGATGCTTAAATTTATAAATAAAAATCCAGGAGTTTACTAAAAAAATTATTTATTTTATTTAGATGTAATAAATTAAATTGTTACAAAAGTTCACAATTTTCTTCTTTCACTTCTCAGTCGTATCTGTCTGTAATATACAGACTTTAATCACTATTTCTTATTATTCCCTTGCTACATATTCAAAAATAATTAGGTCTATATAAATATGGAATTCATATATAAATACTATGCTTGAAGAGCAAACTAAATCTTTAACAATTCAAACACCATTAACCACAAAACGCCATGCAATTTAAATACAATCACTCTTCCTCATTCATAAGGCTGAGGTATATCACTTATTCGCATTTCTTCTTATTTCACTCATTGTTTTTTCTTCAAAATGTGTTCGTTGACCATCGTGTAAAGTAGACCCAAAGTTAAGGCGCCAACAGCAACCCCTTGCGCACCAACTCTGAGCTGCATTAGGAACACACTTGGACTCATTTTACCCCTTTTGTTGAATTTGTAAACTCCATATCCAACTGCCGTAACTAGCCCTACGATTGCTACGCACAAAAAGAAAATTGTAAATATACTAAAAAGAAATTGAATTTCATACGAATTTTCGTACCGATAGGGAATATTGGAGTTTCCTTGGATTTCCTCGCTAATTTTTCAGATTGAGACTCCTCTTCGTACATAAAAATTGGCTTTTTCATTTCCATACCTGTAAAATTAAAAAGAACTTATTTTAAATTTGGTGAGTTATATAAAACGGCAGAAAGAAAGGTCAATATAAAATAATATTCTGAGCGTGTTGTGTGCCAAATACTATATTTATACTAAACAATAGTAAACATTTGAATACGGGGGTAAAATAAAAAAGAATTATTGTCATAAAATTTACTTACCGACACTCATGATTGAATCTTTTTTTGTACTTTAACACTATTTCACTTTTCGTAGAGCTAAAGCGCGATTTAAATAAACGTAATTCCGCACGGCTATGTTTTATATAGAAATTTTACACGCCAATGACGTAGCGTGTGCGCGAAAAGTGGAAGAGCATGAGATTCTGACGTGTTGGGAAGCACGAGCTACCTCATGCTACGTGCACTAAAATAGGACAAGTTCGAGATAATTTCACTTGTGAAGAGAGAATAACGAGAAAACGCACGTTTATTCATTTTTTTTTAACTCCTCCATTTTATTTTTGGAAAATTTTAAGGTTTTTGCGTAAAACGGAATGAAATTTAGTTTTTCCGATTTCGTAAAGCCTTATGTGTGTTTTTGTACATATTTATATCATTATTTGTTTTAAATAATTTTATTATTTATTATTTTTGGGGTACTATTTTTTTGTATTTTAACATTAACGTAATCGAAATTAGAAAAATTTTAGTTTGGAATTTTTGGATATATTGCTTGGAACAATCTATTTCCATTAATGTCAATGGCAAAACATAGGAAATCAATAATAAATAAAAATAAAGGTTAATGCAATAAAAAAAAATAGGGCACGGTTGCAATTTAATTTCAATGTCAAGTGATGCCATCTATAACACAATAATCAAAGTGTAATCCACAATTTTCCAGTGTTTTTTTGGTTTAACAATCTGTTGAAGATAATAATTTTATAAATTGATATGAAAAGGAGATATTTGACCATTTTTATAAAGAATTTTCAATTTAAATTTAAATAAATGAGTTGTGTTTACCATGGAAAGTTCAGATTATCAAATGGCTTTACTTCTTCAAAGGCAACTGCAGTACGAATCTTCCTTTCGCACTGACCATTACCTAGCCCAGAAATTACAAGAAGATTTCAATAAGGAACTATCAACAGAGAATCCTGTTGGTTTAGCTTACGAGAACAAGGAGAAGAAGAAGGATGACACAAGATCTCTAGTCGATCCTTCTTGGGAATTAATAGACCCAACACCAAATATATATAATTTATTTATTGCATTTAATCAACGTTTCTTCTGGAATAAATTATTAGCCGTCTGCGTATCGTGGAGTAAAAGAATGACGAGTTGTGCTGGGATTTGTTCCTATCAAGGAGGAGGTGGTATGTGCAGGATAACCTTAAGCGAACCACTTTTAAAATTGAGACCTCGAAAAGACCTTGTTGAAACTTTACTTCATGAGATGATACATGCGTACTTATTTGTCACACATAATAACAAAGATAGGGACGGACATGGACCAGAATTTCATAAGCATATGTATCGGATCAATGAAGAAGCTGGTACAAAGATAACCGTGTATCATACCTTCCATGATGAAGTAAGATTGTATCAGCAACATTGGTGGAGATGCAATGGGCCTTGTCAGAATAAAAAACCTTATTTTGGAATGGTTCGTAGGGCTGTCAATAGGGCACCGGGACCTAATGATTTGTGGTGGAATGAACACACAGTGACATGCGGTGGAACATTTATCAAAGTAAGAGTTGGTTTATTTTCTATTTTTTTTTATTCATTTGGCTTTATGCACTTCCCATTTAGTTAATTTCCATAAAGCGTAATGAAACTAACCAAGGAATATTTTAATTTAATTTTCTAACAGCTATTAGAAAGTAAGTATTATTGAACAAGGCCTTCCTGTTAGAGTTACACTGTTGACATTATTTAAGTGTTTATCTATTGGCCTTTAACTATTCCTTCTCTGCTTTTCATGGCACGCAATGTTAGTACATCGAGTATGTTCTAATTACTACTATTAAAATCCATCAGCAAAAGTTTCTTAGAATAAATGTGAGAGAAATAAAATTATATGTTATACCGTGTGTTCATCTAGTGCGTGCGCAATTTAAAGAAAAAGTTTTCAAATAAAAAATATTCTAAAATAAGTTCTGCACAAAATAAAATTATCTTCATGTATACCGGATGCTTACTTTCCGTTTTCAGTTCATGTCAACTTTCTTCAACGGTTCTTAGATTCGTCTAGCTTCGTTTTAAGATAATTGAAGTAATTAAAGATTTTTGCCAAACGTTTTTGATGCAATATTTTAAACGATTTTCATGCTATAGAATTAATATTTCTCTTTGTAGCCTTCATCAGCGGATGGAAAAAAATATTTACATTTTTTATTTTTTTAATATTTAAAATTTTTTAACATTCTTTACATAAACATATTTTATAATTATTATTAACTTGATCAATGTAATAGTAAAGACTCTGTATGTATTTTTTGATTAATTGCAACTTTTCTATAATTTATTATAATGGCTAAAGTCCATTTGTTTTAGGTAAAGGAACCAGAAAAGAAAAGTACGTCAAAGGGAACTGCTAAAATATTCAATAAAGATGGTAGTGGCGATATCCGTAACTTTGTAACAGTTACAAACAAAAACAACACTGGCAACCTAGATTCTCCAGAGAAGACTTCAAAGATATCTTCCATTACTACTACAGGAAACATACGTGAGTTCACAAATTTGGCCAGTCCACAAAATAGTGTAATTAAACAGATATCAAACGGAAATATAACGAGAAAGAATAATGTGATAGGAGCTACAAAAACTAAATCCAACAGCAATTCAACCATTGTTATAAATAAGAAATCTAATGCAGCAACTGATACAAGTGTCGCTACAAAAATAATAAAAAGTACAACCGTGTTTTCTGGAACAGGAAAAACATTAGTGTCACCTGACGCATCGCCTTCTAAACAAAATAAGAATGATTACTCAGTTGTGAGAAGTCACTGGGCAAACAAGTTTCCCCTGATATCCTCTCAAGTTAATAAAAGAAATACTCAGCAATCTTCTCCATTACCATCTCCCAAGAAGAAACAAAAGATCGAAGAAAAGGAAAACCAAATTACAGTTACAGATATAATTAATTTAGACGATTCCTTAGTTACTTGCCCAGTTTGCGAAAAACAAATGAAAGAATCGTCTCTAAACGAGCACCTAGATCTATGCCTCTTGGATCAAGATAAAAAAGAAAAGCAAACGCAGCAATGTTTTGTTTGTAACAAAGAAATTCCACAAACTCTCTATAGAGACCATGTCAATGAATGCTTTGGAAATAACGTGAGTGATGATGAAGAAGTGGAAGAATGTGAAATTTGTAATGTATGGTTCAGTAAGAATACGGTTATAACCCATCGCAAAATGTGTATTCAAAATATCTTAGAAGCTTCGTCCCCAGTTAAAATTCTTCCGGGAACTTCTGCAGTGAAGGAATCCAAGTCCGGTTCTAAATCTCATTGTTCAATATGCGATGATTTCATAGATGCAAATGAATTAAATGTTCACAAAGGACTTTGTGTTTTGAGAGTATTTGATGAGCTGGATAACAAACATGGTTTTAATAAAAACGCCGAAGCAGGTCAAGAAGTTTCATGCCTTGTTTGCAATAAGAAAGTGTTAAAAAGTGAATTAACTGCTCATCTGGATGAATGTATCAGTGGTGTATTTGATCAAAATAATGACTTTGATGCTCCTTCTACAAGTACAAGTACGAGTAAGAAAAATCAAGAAAATCATGACTGTGATAATAAAAACGGGGTAAATGATAAATTTAATTGCCCGTTTTGCATGGAACTGTATTCTGAATTAGATATGAGTGCACATTTAGATGACTGTCTTATTGATGCTTGTAATACTGGTGATAAAGCTATACTAATTGATTCCTTTGCAAGCGATGAAATTTTATAGAGGAAAAACTTATTTGATATCTTATTATTTACTTTGTACTGTTGGATATTTATAAGAAAGATATTCTTTAATTTTTACAAATACGTGTTTGGATTTTTGTATTGTCTACGAACTCCTCCTTTAAATTCCAATTTCAATGAAGGAAATGAGCTGCATTTTTTCCTGTATATAATGAATTGTTATACATTCACCAGAGCTGTTTTAGAGGTAAATTAGTAATATCTCCAACTTTGATATTTTAAATGAAACACTGTATATTTTTTGTATTCTGATACAGCACAATACTGCAATTTCAAAAATTTAGTTTTCTATACCTTCTATGATTTTCTACGAAATTATTAATTTCAATTTGGATCAATCAGTTGCCACGTAAAACGCAAGAAAGATAATTACGTTTCCGCATTTGTGCACTAGTTTCTGTTTAAAACGGTGCAATTAAGTGAAAGAGAACGAATTGAGATTTTCATACCTTACCGTGGAATGATTTAAAGATAAATGTCAGTTGAGCGAAGCAAGCCATATTTAGTCCAAAAGTAGCAACAGAACAATAAAGCGTAACATTCGTTAAAAGAAGTACCGGAAACGTTTCTAAAAAATTGCCATATATCCACGACGCTGAATAAGAAGAATAATAAAAAAGAAAAAATACATTTAAAATAATATTGGAGATATTTTAGGTGTTTCCTGACTGTTGACCATATAAGCCTCTCTGGTTAATAAGTTTTTAGGGAAGGTATCGTTGTAGAGATAAATAAAACGGAAACAAGCAAACACACAGTTTTATTAAAAAATACCATTTAATGAAGTTTAAAATAAAACTATTTACAATCGTAAAAATAGAAACATCTTCACTACATGTCATGGCTAGAGACAGAATTTATACACCAAAATATTATATTTCTTTTAGTTACAAACAATTTATTAGTTTTTTTTTATATCTTTATATTCTACGAATAAAATAAATATAATGTCTATTTTGGTATTGTGTGTATTTTAACTGGTATATATTACTTCTTCTGTCAGTAAAATTAAATTTGGATCTCTTTGTACTCTTTGATTGATTTCTCCTTATATTTATCGTTCAATATTTTACTATTAGATAATCACAATGATGAAGCGAAATATAGCCTTGTTCTTACCATTTCAAAATACTGGTTACAACAAGCACTACGAATGATATCACATATAACAGTATTTTAATATCCTTATGTGAATATGAAGAAAACAGGAGCATGATACACCATATTTAAATCAATACAAATATGTTTTTTTTTTTTTTATAATATATAGAAGATATTCTAAGATACATGTGATTACATTTCTAGTAGTTTAATATGAAAAAATATCATGCAAAATAAATAGCGACTCTTAAAAATTTAAACTAAAATTATTCACATTGTACTGACATCCTTATTTATAATACATCTACGTATATACACCTAAACGTGTAATGATCTACGGTACCCTTAGCAAATACATGAAATGGTAATAGTTGATATGTATTAGAGATAAACATTGATGGTTTATGTACAGGCGATAGATATTTTTACGCATACATAACTACATAATTGAATTTTCTATTTTGCTAAAAACAAAGCCGTCGTATTGTTACAACTTCAATTGAAAAAAATACGAGAATTACAATTAGTTATATTTTTATACACTTGCAACAATTTTTAATATAAAGTATCGTTTTTTAGCGAATTAAACTATAGTATTTTGAGAATTAAATATCTCAGAAAAAAATTCTCTAACAGATCGCTGCTTTTTGGTTTCCTTTGTTAACGTTTACTGTTTTGCTTTTTATAATATCTGCACATATTAAATGCACAGGGGAAATACTATAATGACACTCAGTTTTCAGTCGGCAAATTTCTCAAAATGTAAAATGCGCGTGACAACTAAAAACGGTCCTCCACAATGAGCGATAGCATTTCAAGGCCACTAAAATTAGCCGACAGATTTCAATAATAAATAGGCCAGTGTCGTTAATGTATTTTCCCTATACTGTGGCGAGAATTATATAATACGAAATTTTACATGGTAGCACTGTATAATTAGCGAATATTGTATTTCTTGTTTTATTGATCATGTTTACTCGTAGCAGTAAAGACTATTTTATAAGGCGCAGAATTATAGGCAAAATTGTGCTTAAGGGGATTGTGCATTGTGTAAGGCGCGAATCAACATTTATGTACATAAAAATTGAGGATGCCCTATGCAAAGTTCAAACAAAAAGCGCAGTAGTATGCCCATACCTGTGATAGAAAATATGAGGCGGCGTGTTCGTCGCAATTGTTGAAAAATTCAATCATAAACAACACATAAGTATTGGCAACCTCCGCACGACACAGGTTTAATTAATTATATAATAATCAATCCGGGACGGCCGTTTCGAGGACACAAATGGTCCTGTCCTCGAAACGGCCGTCCCGCATTAATTGTATAATTAATTGAATCTGTGTCGTCCGGAGGTTGCCGATACTTATGTGTTGTTTACCATACTACGCCACAGTCCCTGCTATAATTATTCAGTCAGAAATATAAACATTATTCAAATACATATTTGGAAAATACAGTTCGGATGCCTGCGTACAATAGGTTGGAATGAAATGTTTGGAACGCCATGAAATTGTGGCCTTTTGTCAGGCATAATGTACGCGGTTTGCAACGGAAATACACGAGGGCACCAAAGCGTTGTCTTTGTGTATTCTGCAATTCCGCAGCCACAGTGCATCAGCCGGCTAGATCGTGATTGGTGATTTGGTTAGGCGTCGTCCCATTGCAATAGGGACCAGGGCCGTAATTTCATTACGTCCCAAACATTTCGTTTATAAAATCCTTTTATTTATTTGAAATAGAACGAAACTATTTTTTTAAAACTGATTTTTTACAATAGAAAATTTTGATCTAGGTACTATGTATACCTGGCGTACACAAAATAATCAAATGATCTGATAACAAATAGATAATTCAGAAAGATAAAACATTCAGGGACTACCAATAATTTATCTTTTGTTGTAATGATTTCTTATATATCTTTGCGAGCATAATTTTGCTCATAGTTATGTGCATAATTTTGTAGTGAATCCTGCGCCGTGTAAAACAGATTTAAATAAACACAATGAATAGCAACTCAGCGTAGCCAATGGATATATAATTCCCTAGATTTGCCTAAATTAAAATTTGCATCGATTTTAAATTGTCAAACCGAAATATTTCAATGTTACTTGGTTTTCTTTCGCGAAGACTTAAAAATAGTATAAAATCATTCTAAATATACTATTGTATGATACATTCGGTATAAATTTATTTTTGTTAGGGTAAATATTGTACTAAAATTGTTATTCTGTCAAGCGACTGTTATACCGGACAATTATACTTCGTAAATTGTTGAATTGCGTGTGCTGTGTTTTGAAAAACACAAGAATTGGATAACTTAAACTCCAAAAAGGTCAAATAACTCCAGACAAAATATTACGCTTACAAAAATTAACAAGTAAATTGCCATTAAATTATTCAAAAATTATTAATTTCTAGGTCTTTTCCGATTTAGTAAAAACTAACGACTTTTTCCTTAAATTAGCAACGCTATGATGGTTACTAATTTTACAAGAAAAAATCAAGTGCTATCCACAAAAAAAAATATTACTGACCCTTCATTTTACACATTTTACAGTAATCAACATGAATAAAATAATGTCTTTACACAATTTGCAAGATAAATTTTCATTGACAAATTTGGCGACATCCAAATAGTAGAAGGTACAAATGACTAGAATCTACCAAGCAAACAATGATTTGCGTATTTTGGTTGGGAGATACATTTTAGTATTGCAAGGTCTTAATTTAACTTGATAAAATTATTTTAAATCGTACACTATGTTATTTTACCCTGTCTATTATGTTGCATTGCTTTAGCTTTGCCTCTCCAACTTATCGATGATAAAACCTCATCATTCCGTCATGCAGAATGAATTCCAAATAGGAGACGATCAAATATGTATTCAAATGACTAGATTATGCGTTATAGACCTCTATACTTTTCCTAGTTTCTTTGCCTTGTCGGTCTACGGTCGTTGTTGAGGTAGCATAAAAGACGTTTCGTGTAGATTATGGTTTTCTGCTTGATTACTTTCCTTTTCGATATCTAGGCATGGAGATTTTTCATTCTGAAAATCGAAGAAGATACGGTAGAATGCCCCTCGGTAGAATTGGATGTTTCGACGCGTAATACTAAAGGAAGAAAAGGTTTCTATTTATTTTTACTTACTGGAAGGTTTCCGTTTGAATAGTAATTGACTTGCATGTTTTTCGATAGCCCCCCGGGTAATCGGTCTGCACTCCATCGAAGCGATACTTCGTGCCAACTTCTGACGTTGGGACGACAAACATGCTGCTTGTTTCTTTCTGTAGGCGAAGAAGTACGGAATAAATTATTACAAAATTAATGGGTTGCGACGATACGTTATTTTTGTTTGTGTTTTTGGATACAGTTAGTATTTTTTAAATGTTATATTGTATTTTTTAATATATCGACGAGAGCTTTCGTGTAGCACTTATACAAGCGTTAAAAACAAGAGAATGTCATGCGATGTTACACGTATATACCTAAGTACAGTTATTTCGTATTTATCTTTAAAAATATTTGTTAATGATAACATTGAGAAATAATTTCTAAGAAACGTTTTAAACTTTGAAATAATGTGAAATAGAGAAGCAACACGAATTATTTAATAACAATGAGGGAGTGTTTCAAGAGGCACTTTAAATATTTTAGAAAGTGATAGTAAACTCCAAGGAATACACAATCGAATAATATTGGAATCACTCTTCTAGCATCCTTAATGAGAAAGAGTGGAATTTCGCAAAAATCGCAAATTATCTTAGTTATCTCAAAAACTAAGATAGATGGGTATACGGGAATATTGAAAAACGTTAACGTGAATTGAAAAGAAGCATGCAAAAAATGTAATAGTATACAGGTACTCCTTTTAAAAAAACAAACTTGTATCGCGCTGAACATGAACAACCTGTATACTTGAATATAAATTGTTGTGTTAACCTTTTCTTTCTAAATTGCCTAAAAGAGGAATTATTCTCTGTCAACACACTAGGTGGACACGCTGTATAAATATATATGCCCAATTCTCGACGGTTAAGGAAATATAAGTGCTTGTGCGTTGCTTACAAAAAGTTCATTAATTACATTTACGTTAATTAACAATTATTATGTTATTTTTATTAGACTTAGTTCGTATCTTGTCATGTCACTCCTACTGATTAATTACAGGATTTATACGGTGTTGCTAAATCTACACTTCTCAATAACCCTTATGGCTTAACTAATAACCATACAACTTTTTTGAATTTATTAATTATTATTTATTAATCATAGAACCTCAGAAAGCGTGTAACAGTTTATTCGGTTTCGGGCGCCGATAAAACGGAAATTTTAAAAATCAAGTCTACAACTGTGCGTTGTTAGCCAACCGAAGAAAAAATTCCGAGGATCTTCATTGTGACGAGATTGAGTTACACAGTTCTTTATCTTGTTATGTTTGCGTCGTGGCGTTGAAAGCGCCTTTAAATGTTTGTATATGCCGAAACAATGTAAAGAATAAAAAATTATTTATATTCAAATTTTATAATTATTCAATATTTAGAAGTGTCCCATTCTCTGATTGCAGGATTTCAAAATTTGTTACGAAACTTTGTCGTACTTGCTATTTGATTGTAAAAATTATCGGAGAACAAGGCTGGATTTGCAGATAATGGATTCGAATTAGATGTTTCGGACAACCGATCTAAATCCCAGGTTTCGTATAAATGATTCAAATCTGAGGTTTCGGATAACGGATCCAGATAATATCAAAATCCCGTTAGTAAATTCTCCGGATCCAAAATTATCTGGATCCAGACAACAGCTCTAGTTTATATGCATTCATCAAGTGCACACATGAAGTCTAAGAATTTCACAAATATGTGCAAAATGTATGTCCTAAATTTAAAATCATTTCTCCGTAACCATTGAGAATTGAGCATATCATCTTCTAAAATATTTATAATTTCTCTTAAAACATAGTGCACACTCCGTACCACACGAATTCCCGGAACAATTGTTCCTAATTAATGAAATAACCTATGTGGTGCTGAGTGTGCCGATACATTAGTGTTCAAGTAAAAATTTTGAATAGTTTTGAACCTTATATATTTAAGGTTTTCTGTTCTATCATTAAACAAAACAACATTTAGTACATACATCGTTAAAATAAACAATGAATCAAATTACAGCAGCTTTCAGGATTGTAATTTACAAAAAAATAAGTAAAAACTTTGAAAGATAAAACCTCAAAATGGTTTAGAACATCGATTTTTTGCACACCTAAAATACCTACTTACAATTAAGTTTATGTAGTAGTAATCAAAAGCACCAAAAATGCAGTTTATCAGGGGCATGAAAAGAAAAAAAATACATGAGGCATATATGTAAATAACGATGGCGTGTGTTATATGGTGCAAAATTTAACCAATAACTTTCCTAATATATTAATGCACTTAAATGCATGCCTCACCTGGTATATTTGGTAGCTTGCTTCTCGATGTGTCCAATCTAATTTTGCTGTTCCTGTGAGTATTAATTCCGTTGTTATATAAAGAGCTGCACGACATGGTGGTACAGACCGATGGTCGTCCCCTCCCAGATCTGTCCAAACGAGTACTGTCGATTATTTTTGTAATTTCTAGCTTTACATGTGAGAAATGCTTACCTTAAGTACTTGTTACGACATGGGAAAACGTATTTGAAAATATCATGCATTGCCCATGCTGTTAAGAATGCGTGGACGTGGGGTTTCAGTTCCGTTCTAACTTCTGCGTTCAAGAAGCAATAGAGAATTGCAACAAAGAGGCCCTAAAATTTAAAGTAAAGAAATAAAAATGAAGGATGAATTTAGTATGTTTTTTTGATTCTTCTCACCTGAAAACTGGCAAATAATTGATCACAAAGTAACCATATTGATTCTATGACGGAATTCTGATTGATGAAATAAGACATTCCCATCAGAAGTGCGTAATGTATTCCAAAGAGTGGTACTAAGACTAAGGTGGATTTTGCCCATTTTTGATATCTGCGCGCTTCCTCGTAAATAGGTGCCTGAAGTTTACTGTAGATGACTATAGTTATTCTAATGAACAGGAAAAAGTTTATCTAAAAATTTGGAAAAACGATTTTACACAAGTGCATGTATTAGAAACCTCTTTAATTACCAAAATTGAGATCACTATTGGAATTCTTATGATTAAAAATATCATTTTCTCCTTATGTGTTGTCCAACAGAGTGTATCATCAAAGATCAGTCTTGTTATAATCCAAGGAATAATAACCAGCACAGGTAATCCTGAAAATAAGCGAGTGAGACCAATTAAAGCGACATCTATCAGTGATACTGCTACTAAACGCAGTTGCCAAATTAATAACTCAATTTGATGGATACATACCCCATCCAAGTATGATGTATTGTATTATATTTCTGCTGGAATCAGCAAAGAGAGCACCGAATATCAAGTTGTATAAGTAGAGGCCTTCCATTAGTATCCAGGAGTAATTAGCGACTATAAAAAATTCCCATAAACTGATGACAAACTTGCAAGTCCAATTATTTGACTGCATTAAAAAATATTTCAATTGGTTATTTTATTTCATTTAGATTATTGCGTTGAATCTACCTCTCGATCCACAAAGAAGTACTTTTCTCCATTTTTGTGCCTTATATTCGATTTCAATCCAACACCTTCCACGAATAAAAAGTCTTTCAATAATGTGAACACTATTTTCAAAATGAACGACGCGAATAGATGCATATGCAGCTTGTTTTTGGAACAATGAAGTTTCCTAAAATATCAAAGGAAATATTATTTTGAAATATTCTTTTATTTCCAGGAAATTGTAATGCTCCTTCTTGAATACGTACTTGATAGAAAACATAATCGCAAATGCTATAAGAAGGGCAAATAAAGAAAAAGTGTATCCCGTTCTGGAAATACCTTTGACTAATGGAATGTAAAACTGTAATCAAAAAAGAAATGACCAAAATTGCATTAGAAAATCGTAATATGAAAAACGTACATCTGGTAAAGCTAAACTAGTTTCATTGAATGATACAACAACTGTAGGTTGATCGCTTTCATAGCAATGAGAGTAATTTGTCCAATATGTTTTGTATTCCTCGTGCAAGTACCAATATCCATATTTGGTGCAATTCCTCGACGCATTGCGATTCTGAAAATTGTTTTAATAAAAATAAACATTTTAAATAAGATTTTTAAA
Organism: Oryctes borbonicus; assembly: GCA_902654985.2. NCBI lineage: Eukaryota > Metazoa > Arthropoda > Insecta > Coleoptera > Scarabaeidae > Oryctes > Oryctes borbonicus. The sequence continues at coordinate 964,496 of LR736857.1, read as the reverse complement.
AACTTTGTATTACAATTAATTTTACGTTGTAAAATTTTAGAGAACTTTGTATACAATATTTAGCGTAACCAATATGTCATACCAAAAGTCCCTATAATTGTTGCGTATGCGCATTCATGAACGTCAAAGTGTGACGAGGTTATGTTCATTGACAAACACATGCCGGGCATGTAAACTTTCTTACTCCAATTAAAATTTATTTTAGCGGAATTACTTAAAGAAAGGGCATATAAACATGCCGAAATCAAAACGTGATAAGAAAAGTAAGTATAGAAACTAGATAATTGTGTTCATTCTCGATTATTGATTATGTTTTTAGTTTCATTAACCAAGACTGATAAGAAGGGTCTTGCGTTGAAGCAGAAAATTGTTGAAGACGTTAGAAATTGTGTAGAAAAATATAAAAGCATCTATGTATTCACGTATAAAAATATGAGAAATGAAAAAATGCAAGATATCCGACAAGAATGGAAACCAAGTCGTTTTTTCTTTGGTAAAAATAAAGTTATAGCAATAGGATTAGGTAGAACGCCCGAAGAAGAAGTACAAGATGATTTACACAAGGTTTGTAAACTTCTTCTCACATTATAAAGGTTAATAAAAATCATTCTATTTTTATTTTTTTAGTTATCGAACTGTTTACGAGGTCAATGTGCACTTTTATTCACAGATAGTAAAAAGAAGGAAGTTACGGAATGGTTCGATAGCTTTACATACGATGATTATGCGAGATCTGGTGTTAAAGTCGATACCACAATACAATTAGATGCTGGTCCATTAAAACAATTTTCACATGCTATAGAGCCATATCTACGACAACTGGGGATGCCGACGAAATTAGAGAGAGGTATTAATATTCATTTATGTTAAAAATGCTTTGTATCATAATAATTATGTATATTTTTAGGTGTCGTAACCCTAATTAAAGATTACGAAGTTTGTAAAGAAGGGAGTGTATTGACACCGGAACAAGCTAAAATATTAGAATTATTAGAGTTTAGGCTGGCAACGTTTAAGTTGATATTAAAGGCATGTTGGAGAAAAAATAAAGGATTTGAGAAGTTGTTAACAGAAGAAAAGATTGAAGATGAAGAAATGGAAGAAAATGATGAAAATGATTGATTATACTATATTTGGTTTATAAGAGTTGGTTATTTTTTATACAAGTTGTAACTGTTAAGGAATATAAGAAAGTATGATGCTAATGTTTTTTTTTTCGAAATAGTTTTTTAATAAAATATGCTCACCTCCAAGAACCCCGCAACATAGATTGGACATGGTTCAATTGCCATCGTGTTGACTGGTGTAGGTGGCCAACAATAAAATCCGTCAAAGAATGGCGGGCAAAATTTTTGTCCTGAAAATTTATTTTGATAAAATAACTTTAAAATCAAAGGTAGCACGTATTGTTGTACGTACATGTATTAAAAAAATTAATCATAACATAACATGAATTTCTTGCCTCACGTGAGTGCAACAACGCTTCAATATCCACGTTGCATATCGCATACATTGTTTGGCGGTAACAACAGCGTTTCAACGTTGAGGATCAGCGTTGTATGCTCTAAAATCGTTCAGGATTATAATCGTACAAAAAGTAAACGCGTTTGGCAATATCGACGTAATTCCATAATTAGGTATTAAAAGAGAACAGGGGATTATTAATGCTAAAATTTTCCAACCGCACTATTTGAAAATGTGTGTGATTCTAGTAAAGGTTGTTGTAATAATTAAAAGCTATTAATGTTTCTTTGTTCGTATTTAAATAACAATTCTAATATTTAATAGTTTAAATTTTTAATTCAAATCAAATAGCCCTCACCACATTCCTCTCCCTCACATGAACCGTTCACAATCACCGGGGATTTTTTCCAACACTGATCTTGAATGCACACCATGTTCATTAAAATCGGCCGACAAATTTCATTTATAAATAGACCTATTGTTATTACTAATGCTATGATAGTAGTATTGTCAATAAATGGTAAACAACACACAAGTATGTGTGTAACCTCCGCACCACACAAGTTTAATTAATTAATTCGGGACGACCGTTTCGAGGACGCGAATGTTCCTCGTCCTCAACCGATGACCGAATGGTGATTCTATTACGTCTAGTACGCTACAGTCCTTGCTATCATTATTATCGATAAATAGTGTGAATTTTCAAATTTGTTTGTATATTTCTTTAATTTGTCAATTTTTCTAGTTCTAAGAAAGGTATTCAGAACAATACGTATATGGTTCGTTTTCCTAGATCTTGGTCAAGAAGGGATCGTTCATCAATCCGCGTAGTGTCTATGTTAATAGGAATTTGAATGAAAATCAACAGGATATGTTACAAATGGTAAATTGAAGATGTGCAAAACTTTACATAAATATAATAATAGTACAACAATTACATAAATGTTCTATTTTCATCAACGTTCAGTTGAACAAATTTCCGCTTTTGACCTACTCCAAGTAGCAATAAGAAATCTTACAGCAGTAAGTAACATGAACATTTATATCAACGCTACTAAAATCAGATGTTTTCAAGATTTGCCAGACTGTGATAAATGTGCGCATTTATATTAAAACGTTATCTTTTCCTCCGCTTGCTTTTTGCGAGAATTGGACGGCTAAGGAATCGTCACTTCTGAGGACGAAGGAAAAATTCTTGTTAATAAATCTTTGTCACGAGAAAAAATTTCATATTCGCACCTCTTACTTTGTTGCTAGACGTTATGGGTAAAGTTCATATGAACAGTTTCTTCAGGAAAATAATAAGTTCTTCCATTATACTTTGAAAATAACCGGCTTTTTTAATAGCGTTTCTTGAATAAACATTTTATTGTTGTTCTTGATTTACTTCAATTTTGAAAAACTTTAAATACTAAGCCCAATCGGTAATTTTTGTTGGGGCAACTACGTATTTTGTTGTAATTTTTAGTAAATTGTTAGTTTTAACATCGAATAATATAAAAGATAGAAAAAAAATTACATGAAAATATCATGGCTCCCGGATTTTCTCCGGATTTGCAGTAAAAAATATCCTGGGATGGGTAAACTACATCTGGTATCCCTAAGAACACACGCCATACACAAAAAGGAATGAAAGTATTCATACATTGAGCGTTGTTGCCATAATATTAAAAACATTTGTGAAAAATAATTTAATTTAATTTAATAGTGTTACTATACAGTAATAGATAGAATAGAATAGAAATTAAATTAATAATAAAAAAATGTAACGTAGAAAAAATAGGAAATGTCTCGATTACTGCAGAGAAGTTTCAGCCATACAAACGTACTTTGTCCCACCTTTCCATGTTCTTTGTTGGAAAGTAGAAAGATTAACACTGTGAGTTGCTTATGTTATAAACAAAATATAGACCCACAGTGTAAATACATTTGGAAAATTTGGGCCAAAGCTATCTGCGTTTGGGGTAACTTTATCTCATTAATTGCAAATCCAGATTTGCAAAATATTACATAGCTTGAAAACATTGGCTTGGTTTATGGTTTACACCTTCTTTAGATAGGCTGAAAATAAGAAATAATGTGGTAGGGCCTGTAGATTGTAAAAAACGTAGTCTGTATTATTGTTAAGAAGGGATTCTGGTGGCAACCTACGAAGTATTGAAAGGCCAAAGGGCCATAGTCGATATGACGAAAGATTAGATTCGTAAAGATGTGGGCATCTCTGATTTCATGGTATCAAACTTTATGCTTTTCAACGCAATCGCTACATTGTAAGAAGTAATAAAGTTAACATGTGCACATATATCGCTTTAAGCAATAATCAAGAACTTATTATTGATTTTACCATGTTCGTAGCGTAGCAGTTACAATACTTTTAATGTAAGCATTTCAATCAAATCCGTTTGAAAATTCATCATCATTAAGAATTGCACTAAAGGATAGAATCGGAAAATGTGTAACACCGAGCACAATACGAAGTTGACATGAACGATCGGCACGCGGAAAATCTCTCGTTAAATAGAAAGAGGAGACGAAGAGTTTGCGCGAATTTTCATAAATAAACTAGCAAATTTTTTCAGATAAAAGTAAGTTTAATCTGTATGCGATTCTGATAAAAGCATATCGGTGTAACGAAAGAAAGGGCCAGCATTGAAATAAGAAAATTTGAAACTCATTGCGAAGCATGATGGAAGAAACCTTATGGCATGCAGGTGTATACTTGTTCGTTTGGAGTTGCAAATTCACTATTCATTGAACGAATAATGGATAAACACGAGTGCTTAAATTTGATGAAACAAAACGCTTTTAAATTGAACATTTCTAGTCATTATTACGTTTAATATGGGAATAATAATCCAAAATGCTTATTTAATTGGGGATTAGTTACTCTACAGCGCACCCACCGCATTTGCTTGAAAATTCTCTTCGGTCACCAAAAGTTTATCTTATCTAGCATTTATTTAAAAGTGATAAAAAAAATATAGGAAAAGTGAAAAAATATTAGTTCATATATGTATTTGTAGTAGGTCGCCTAGCAGTGATTACTGAGCAGATGATTGTCCTACTATGTATTAAAAAAATCATACTTCCTTTCGATGATCGTGCGTTGACCTACATAATTCGATACTTAGTTGGCTATGTACTTTTTATTATTATTATTGTTATTATACTGTTTTTCACTCTGTATTTAGTTAATATGATTATGATGTTCAGGGGGAATAACAGCAGCTTGCTTTGCAAGTGGCTGATTCTGAACACTTTGGCTATATTTATTTCTGTTTAATATTACGTTTTTTTTTATATATTGTATGTTACAATTTATTAGCCAATAAACCGTTTTATATATTTTGTATGTTTGTATGAATGCATGAATACTTATTTCCGCCAATAATTTGTAGGTTTTTAGAATAAAATTTTATTTTGTGAAGCGCTGTTTATTTTTAATTTAATTAAAATATTCAAACATTTTATATGTTCTTAACCTTATTGTCTCGTGTAATATTATTACCCAACAACATTAGCATATGTTGTTTGGTAATAATATTATGTATTATTACCTAAATATGAATGAATATGAATATTTACTTCCCTGGCTGTGTTGTGCATGCCCCATAAGATTGCGTTCTGTTTGCCGCCTATTACTTTTTTCTTTTCACATTTGTACATTAAAAAAACAATTACATATAGGGTTCCTCAGGGTTTCTTGTGGATAAATTAAATCATACTGCAGTGATAATATTATCGTAAATATTATAACAGCTATTATTTCTACACAAAAAGAATAAATATAGTTGAGGCAAGTGCATTTTGTGATTTTTAATTTACACGTTAATTGCGTTATATACAACTCTGTGACAAATGTTCACGATGTGAATTGTAGCTCTGCTTTAGTGTTTTTAAATAGTTCAAATTGGAGTTTTCTAAATCTTACGTTACATACATTATAAGCTAAGTTAGCGACGTGTATTTTTTCCTCCTGCTGTGGTTGTTCCAAAAATTCCACTGATTACACTATTGTGCATATTGTAAATAATAATACACGCTATTTACTATTGATCTTAAGCACACTAGATCTTATGGCTCGTAATATAATAATGAAACTGTTTTGATCTAAACACATAACAATGCAAGATTTTTCGGTTGATATCCAACAAGAAACAACGTAACCTCGTATTCCCGGAGAAGTGTACTATGGAATACGCAATAAAATGTTGGAAGTTCATAGTTTTATTGATCAAGACATGTAAATATAAAAAAAAATTCCAATAAATAACCTGAAATTTGTGGCCTCAATTCAGTGAAGTGTCATTGTTATGTATACTGTAGTGATCAATTAAATTTATAAATTCTACGACACTTTCAAATAGTGCTTCCCAATTCCAATTCTAGTAGTTGAATGTAGGCTTTCACGACCGTAATCCATAGTAGAAATGTCTACTATCAACAGCTTCAATCGCGAAGATGGATACAAGATCAGCAACACGTGAAAGTTAGCACTACGGAGTCGTCATACAATGAACGACGCGATTCAGCGGAAAGGAACGATTATGGATCAGCAAAAATATATAACGAAGAGCAAGAGACAACAACACCAGTTTTTAGAAATCTTCTGAAGAAGCTGACAGCATGGTCAGCGAGACGTCAAGTAAAATATTAACAACGCGACATCACCCGAAAGACATTTCTACTCCAATTCTAGTATTTTCACTTGATCTAATAGCTGACGTCAGGGGATGAGGCCATTGCCGGGTAAAGTGTACAGACCAATTGTGCTATTGAACTGCTTTTCGAAAATTATGGAAAAACCGATAAAAATGTACTGTTATAGCACTTTCATTTCTTAAAAGAACAATAACATACTTAATCGGTACGAATTGCTGCTACTCATTTCAATCAAAGGGTATTTTATAATTTCAGTAACAAGCAGCCAACGTTGAGCTTATTTTACGATTTAAGGAAAAGTTTTAATAGCCTGAAAGTCTATTACAGAAGTTGAAAAGAAATATAAGAATGAAGGTCGGCGATATATTTTCCGGCGAGTTCGATGTGTCTCTTGGGATACCACAGGGTAGTGATTTGGAGCCATTATTTTTTTTGCTTTTTATTAATGATTTACCTGATTAATACGTCGAGGACACAACTTGATACTTGTAACTGCGCAAAATACTGAGTGCTTGTCCGATAAGTTACTGGTGGCGGTTAATTCTCAATGTATTGCATTGTCTTCACAAAAAAATAGTATTCTTATTGGAATGTGCCAAGTCAATGCTAAGTTACTTGCTCTGGTTGTTCGTGCGCAACTCGCAACTACTATGGAGTGGTGTATCCGGGGTTGTTTTATATAAATTTTTGTTTAGTTTGGGGACAAGGTTGTGGTACAAACGGTTTGCAGCGAGTTTCTGTTATTCAAAAGAGGATTGTACGGACAATGTTTGACTTGCATCCCTGCACTATGTGTCTCAATGGAGGCGTCTCGGCGTAACAGAAATAACCGTGAATTTTTACGGGTTGATTTGCCCAGATCGGAGACTCAAAAAATCTACGTTTTATGCTGTAGCACATTATTTTAATCGATTTCTAGCTAAAGTGAAGTGGTCTCAGACATGTTCAAAAGTCGACTTAGGACTTACTCCGTTGAGGTATTCTTTTCTTCTCTTTAACATATTTATATGTGTTTGTGATGGTACCTTTCTTGTATTGTTTAGGTATCGATTTGTGGTGATTTGATTACCGATTACTTGTTCAATTAATTACTTGCTTTCTAACGTTGTAACAGTCCCAGTACTCTTTTTCCAACACTATTATTATTATCATTATTACCGCGTAGATAAATAAAACTGAATTCCACGAAAAAAATACTTATTTTTATGTTAGACTGGAAATTTTTAACACTCCCCTTACGTGAAACAAGAATTACTGTTTAGTGTAAGAAAATGTAATTTCTTCAGGTAACACCAGACGTTGACAAAATATTTGTGCATTTGTATATGTATAATTTTAAAATGCTTTAACAAGGTATAAGTTAATTTTTGTTATCAATACAATTATGTTCAATTCTTTTGACACTCTTTTTGAGGACATGGATGCGATATGCGATACTTTTTGTTCTGCTATGGTAGTCTAGTGGACAATACTTTTCAACAGCGTAATGAATCATCCTAAAAAGAAACCGCACTTGCGTTTGCCCGATATCATAAATCATAACAAAGGTTTGGAAACGATATTATTATATTTAATGCTTAGTCAAACCTATGAAATACAAGATAATATGTGTAAATATTTTTTCATTTTATACTGTAAAATGCCAATATAAATTTTCCCACTAAATGTTATTTATTTAACAATGAAGCATTGTTATTTATTTAAAAGGAATCTTACCTGTAGTCTCGTTGACAAGAGGTAGGGTCGCATTGTTAAAAGCAGCGTTACCGTAAGCTTCCAGGCACTTTTCTTCTTGTTCCTTTATCTTTCTCTCTTGCAGCCGATAAGTGTCCGTCATGATTAGTGCCTGTAACAACATAGTATTTACCACTTGTACACATTGTGCGCTAATATACAATTAAAATCATTGCGAATACATGACCTCTATTGTGATTGTAATAAAATAAACTGTGCTGCTCGTGATTTCATATCAAGCCATGATAAAACTACGGCGTGTCGACTTACACAATCGTTAAAATTCTTCGTCCAGCAGCGTTACAAAATGATTTTATTCAATTTGTGCGGTTACGAGTTGTGTTATAGTTAATTTCTTGGTATCCTCAATCGATAATTGTTCACAATTTCGAAAGTATTTTAGTGGATATTTGACAAAACAAAAGAACTTAACGTTTGAAAGTGCTTTATATAGTAATGTAATGTTGCCTATTATGCAATTTGTTTGTAAATTAATCTTTAACAATTTAATAGATGCAGTAAAAAGTAATTGTTGAATGACCATTGGCTCTTGGTATAAATTAACTTAGTTTCTGAAGCAACGACGAACGATCGAATTACAGTGCATTAAGCTACGTAGCCTCCTTGGCCTTCAAGTAGATGCGCAAGCACATGAATTTCAAATATTTTTTATGAATAAAATCTTCTTCTTCTTGTTTTTTTTTAAGACCCTGGTACCCTAAGAGTGTCGGGTATGAATAAGCTCAATAGGATTAATATTCATCCAATAACTCTCTACAACTTTTACATACGAATCCAAAAGCTCAAAATATTTGCTGATACAGCATCCATAGCTTTGAAGACATAAACAATCTACGCGTGGACTCACAATGGTAAACAATTTTAAATTATCATCAAACATGAGCTTCTTACCGTTGATATTAGATGCTGGGCCTCTATGATATTCCAAAATATTAGCTTTTTTTTTAAATATAACGATAAAATACGATAATCAGCGTCCCTGGGCTTTTTCAATCTTAAAGGTGAAGGATTGTCAGCAATCAGTTGTTCATACAAGCATGGAGCCTTTTTTGCAACCTATAATAATTACCAAATTGTTGGGGGATCCGCTCCCAATTCCGGCGTCTTCTACGAGTGGCTTCTCCACGGTTCTTTGTTTGATTTTGTCCATCCAATGTCCTTTAGTAAAGGTTCTACAAAGTATGAGGAAAAAGTGGGGAGCTTATAAAAACTATGTGTGTACCTCTTCCTACGTCTTACATAATTATCTGAAAACCCATCGAGGAGTAATAATAGCTTTGCTGGTAAAGCATTGGCGAGAATATCAATAGCTTCGCTCTTATTTGTAATGGATACAAACGCCAAAGGAGTTACCATCTTGGTATTCAATGCAAATTGTGGATACGAACTGTGTGCTTTCGTTTACTTTCTTTGGGCAAGTGATTGTAAATCCTGATCCCTACATTTTTCTAATTCTAAGCTAATAACAGTAAGTATAGTGCCAGCAGTGTGTAGATGATCTCTACTTCTTGTAAGGTATCTATGATATTCAAAATGCAAGCTATCGGTGTCTACTACTTTCATTACATAAATGCAAACAAGCGGTAATAAATTGAATTTACGGAATAAAGTCCTAAAGATTCCATGAAATGGGGGCCCACCAACAATCTCATTACAGCTTTCTGGGCCAAGCAGCTGCAGCCGATGAACCCCACAAAGGTGTTCCATATCGTAATCTGGAATAGATTTCCGCAGAATCCAGCGATAGAAGGCACTTCAACATTACCTGTGATCTTAAGTAGCGAAACACTTAACACTTGCTGAAGAGTGTGTAGGTAATACGCGACAATGTTCATTTCAGACCGGACTATTCTCAACAATGACACCCAGAAATTTTGTGGAATTGGATTGTTTGAATTGTGTTGGGTCTATGGATAGGTCCCCAATTCCGTCGTCGTCAATGCCTTGTGTGTATTTAGTTTTTTCTAGCGTTGTGAATAAACTAAATAAAATAAATGTCTTCATTCGTTGTTAAAAGTGAAATCCAAGCTGCGTATGTGGTTAAATAGATATCAGAAAAGAATAGCAATATGTCGTTGATGTGCAGGCTAAACAACACTGGCCCCAAAACGGATACCTGCGGCACGCCCATTTTGGCCGGTAGGACATGAGATTTAAAGAATTTTTATAGGCAACGAGGGAGGGTTTATTGGCACTAATCGTTAATTATTTAATTGCAAAATAAATATAGATTTATTGGATTATGTTCTAATTTATTTATTATTATTATTGACATTTAAGTTATAATAAATTTTGCTTTAACATCTGTTAAAGGACAATTTTCTCTTGCGACGGCTGATCGGACCAACAGCGAATTGGGTCGATGCCAAACTGGCCCTACACATGATGAACCGGCGCGGCGAACTGGCGACGGCTGAATTGTCTCATCCTTGTTCAAATATATGCACTTCTATATTTGAAGATAGCACGTAGTCTTGTTGAGGATAATAATTATTATAATTAAACGTCATTATATTCAATAATTGTTCCAATAACAAGAAAAACTGTTTTGAAAAATCTCCATAGCAGGCGTGTGTGAAAGAAGTCGATAGACTTACTAGTTCATTAGGTTAAACAGGTACTTCTTGCCCTTCTAAATTAGGTTGTGTCCTTTGGGAAGCTGCGTTAGATGGATTAACAGTCAGACAAATGTCGCTCTTGCTAAAACTTGCTAAATATATAGTATGCGTAGTTTAGAATTTAGATCCATTGTTAACGTTAATTCGTACACCGTGACGGGCAAGAGCAAAGCTTCAACGGATTAAGCTGCAAGTTCTAAAACGGTCTTAAGATTTACCGAAAACAATAGATTGGAAAGACTCTAATGAAATACTCTAGTCATTCAGGCGTTAAAGTCCTTGTTGTATTTCCTCTATTCCTATTCGTTCCTCTATTCGTCGAAAAAGCGTTAATAGATTAATTCTTAACTAGAAAATGGAAAAATAATTAGATGTGCTTGTATAATTTGGTGTTCGATAGTTCTCTTGTGTATTCTATATGATATGGAAATTGCAATAACAAGAAGGGTTTTTTTTACCAATCTTGCAATTATTCAAAGGAAATTGATTCCATTTCATTTCATTGTGATGGATCAAGAGATCATGGCTTATTTGATGTTTTGAGGGTTTGATTATGCCTAAGAGTACGCCGACGTGGAAATTATCGCCGGTTGAGCGAATTCGAGGTCGAATTGTTGGCTTGCGCGAAGATGGTTATTCGTTTAGGGAAGTTCATCGGAACCAATTCACCAACATGTGCTGTTATCAATCATGGACTAGAGAGAGCCAGGGAAGTCGCCGAGAAGAGGAAGAACTAATGGCGCCTCATTAGTTGGCACTAAAAGACCGATTCTGCAGTACCCGCTCAATTACTGATGTATGATCAGGCAATGAAGATCGTTGAATCAGGGCTTTTGGCTTGACCACACCATGTGTTTCCTCTTACGGCTCAATGCCGACAGCAACATTTGGAGTGGTGTAGGTTGCGAATACATTGGAACGAAGAGTAACATAGGGGGGTGTTCATGGTGAATCTCAACTTTGTATAGGGATGCATGATATTGTCGTGATATTTGAAAGGCGTGTGCACCAAGCCGTGGAAGTTATAGTATGGAATGCTACAGCATATGGGAGTAGGTCTCAATTGGTGTTCATCCACCAAGTACTCCCAGCGTTACGTTGATGAGGTAGCAGAACTCCATATTCTTTCACATCTTCAGCAGCTCGAAGACCACTTTTGCCAGCGGGATAAAGTCTGTCCGCACATAGCGAGAACTTCTTTAAACCAGTTCGAAGAAGCCCATGTCATATGTTATATACCATATACCATGGCTACCCAGGTCTTCCGAACTTTCGCCAATCGAACACGTGTTGGACATTATAGGAAAAAACTAAGGAAGTTTGCGAATCCTCTACAAACACTGGATGTTCTCCGACAAGAATTGCAGGTCGCTTGGTGCACCATACCTCAAGAGGACATCGACCACCTATTGGAATCAATGCCACGAGGAGGGTGTGAAACTAATAGGGGGGTTCAACACAATAATAAAAATAAAATTAAATTGTGTTAATCCTTTGTTATTTTTTTTTTTAATTATAATAAATGTTTGAAGAGTTATACGTTGCTGCCAAGTTTAGTCACCTGTTCATGATATTGTAATTTTCATGTCGTGTAGTAATATTTTAGAGAGAAATCTACAGACATATAAAATTAATTTAAGTTAACTTAATTTTTATTGGTCCGTAGAATTGAATTAATTATAAAAATATTAGTTCCTTTGTGGGTGTTTGTTTTTTCAATTTCAATTGTTGATGCTCTTTTCCAAAATAAACTTTAGAGAGAAATCAATTTCCAGTAGATACATATTCCATGTAGAATCTATACTTTATATGTGTATCGCCACCAGTTGCAACGCCAAAAAGATAAAATATATGTAGCCATTGGGGAAGTCATCTTCCTTGATATAAAATCTAGGAAGCCTTATACGAAACATATTCATACCTTTGGAAAAATATTCTCATTTATAAGCTGTGTGAAATGAAATGTTTATAAGGTATCTCTCATATACTTTGGAGGAATATTAAATCTAAAAATGAAGTTGTGAAAATATGTTCTAATTTTAATGTTTTTTGGTGAAATATATTGTATTTCAACGATATTATCATGCATTTAATAATTTTTGATTGGGTACTGTTTGATATCCATCAAATTTTAGTTGGTACGTTAGCTCTTGGCAGCCATGCGAAAAATTTTCATGCATAATAATCAAATCAGTACTTTACAGTCAATTGAACGGGGAAAATTGTGCTTTCGTTCTAAATGTCAAGTTAAATACGGCTGACGGCTTTATATAAAATTCCAATTTAACAATTGCCACTTTTAGTCTTTTACTTAATTAAAATTTAATTAAATTAAAAAAAAATTAAGTGCTCGGATTCTAACAATGAACAAACAACACCATAATAATAATAAACCCACTGTAAAATCGGAATAAATTGTCAAGTATATATATATGGGGTGTAGCAATAGTGAGAGATTCTTCTCACCTTTATTATTTAATAGGAAGAAATTTCCTATACAAAAAACGTGGATTAGTAAACAAAAACATCCTGTACATACTTGGCTTCTACTGGGGAATCTAGCGTTACTTTGACCTCCTAAGAGAAAGGCGTTGTCGCATATAGCGTGCTCCTACCGACCAACAGAGGAACTGCCCACACGAATCCGATTCCTCAGTGGAAGGAGACCGGTTGATCTCCGGTGGGCCCTCCTCCTTCCCCCGTGCTTCTCATGTTAAAGAAGATCCCTTCTCAACCTTTGATGGGTAACAATCGGTACCGATCTCTTGGAACCTATCTCACACCTTCCACCGCGAGGCGATAACTAGCGGTCCGTCTGAGCCTAGCCCACTCTTAAGCTCCTCGGAGCCTAGGCTGCCGAGCATTGGAAACTATCATCCAGCGACGGAAACGGAACCGACCGTGATATAAGTCTAAACAACGGGCATGGCCGAGCCAAAAAGCCCTACCTAACTCGCGCCGACGGGATGTTCGTTACCAAAAAATATGGGATTGAGTCAAACCACTACAACTAGTTTGAGGCCCTAGGGTCCACGTAAGGAGCTTCTGGCATTAGATAATGTTTTCGCTGTTATTGTACAAGCGACATTTTTGTATTGTAATTTTTTTAATTGCACTTAATTACCGGAGACGTCTTGCGTGCATTTCCTACACCTATTAGTTTTTGAGATATTTCGCGTTTTAGACTTATTGTTCCGGCGCTCGTAAGTTTTTAAATTTTGCGGACAATTTAAGTTGGTAGTTCCGATAGCAAAGGATATAATCGCAAATATACTACATGCGAATCTGATCTTTTTTGCTGGAGATGCCAACTCATATTGTCCGCTAATTTAAAAAAAATTCTGAAACTAAACGTGTTCCGGGTTTGAACCGTGTCATGTCGTTGGTTAAAATAAAACTTGACGTTTCGCCCACAATCATATGGGGCTTCTTCAGGAAAGTGATGGCAACAGTTACCACGGTAACTCAACGTGCGAACCACGCCAGAGGCGAAAGTAACTGAGCGGGAAGCAGTTGATCACGGTAACTCAGCATGTGAATCATGCCAGAGGCGAAAACCAACTGCCAGCAGTTCACACAGACACGGTTCAAACCCGGAACACGTTTAGTTTCAACTGACTCTGGCCGTGGAAGCCTACGTTTTTATTTTAAAAAAAATTCTGTTTGGGGACCCGCATCAAAAATTTAAATTTTAACTCATTCAAATCACCATTCAACACTTCATTCAAAATCACCATTTTGACGCTGTAATGAGCTGAATAGTGTTCTATTTACAAATATTCAGTTTGAGTGCAATAGCTAAGTTACTAAACAAATTCAAATCGTAATCATTTATTTTGTTGGTTAGTTACGTAAGATAAAATATGCGCCCCACTCTCTAAGAAATCGCTTCAATTTCAGTTGGGTTGGTTCACTTACAATTAGTTATTTTGTAAAAGGAGGACGCCTTAGGATTCTTAACTATTTTATGAGAAAAACGTCACGTAACTCCCGGAATCGAACAAGTCAAATATAGATATCTGCACCGAAACAGTTAATATTTGAAAGATAAACAGAATCAAATTATTATTTCGTAACAAATATTGTTTCAACACATCAGAACCATATAAATTATCACTTTTTCAACAGTGATTTATTACGTTGAGTCGAGAAGGCGGTTGAGCGTTGAGAGCGAATACATCTAGCTATTCATGTGCCTAATTAACTAAATGTACATATGTGGAGCATTCATAGTAATTCATAAAATATAAAAATAATTCACGAAATACCTGGAATATGGGAGAACAAATAATTACATATTACAGTAATTTTGGTTATTACGTATTAGGTTTATAATGTTCTTTTTTGAACAATGTATTAGAATGGCCGCTGGATAATAACTTGAATAAATGTTTGTGCGTATTCCTGGCGAAGTACTAATTTCGTAATTTAGACGTATTTCGTAACCAAAAAATATAATGCTAAGATAACTTAGCTTCCTCATGGTATTAATGGAATAATTCACGGCAAACGCAAGAAAAGGAGAGAAAAAAATTACATTAACACACGGACATGTTTCTGCCTACCTGGCGTCATCAGCGTGGTTTCGAGAGTAATTTTTTATCTCTATCTTCTATCGCTGTTGCCTCACAGTTAATGCCACAACACGTGTATAACATCATTAACCCACTCTAAGTAGTCTATGAACATAGAATGAATAAGCATTAATACTATTAAGAAATATGTATCTGCAGTAGTTGCCATAAATATTCAAATTTAATTTGCATTTTTCCCTAATAGGAAATTTACCAATTTTTGTGGGTTTCAAAAATTAATTAAACACTTAAAATTCAAAAACGAGTAAAACAAGTTGGTTCACTGGTCTCACAATTCTCTCACAATTAAATATTAAAATCGATCGGTTTGGTGTAAAAAACACATCTTCAAGCCAAAATCTAGAACTACGAAGGCAAGATGTCCAGAGGTAAAGTATAAAATTTTTAATTTTTTTTTAAACGAATGGAGCGTTTTTTTGGATTCATGTTAAGTTTCTTCAACATTTCAACAGTTTGTTTGGCTTAGTTTTTGATAAAATTTGAGATTTTTTGCAGAAGATCGTTGTCTCTTGGACGATCGATATCCTTAATGCTTACCACTCGAAGTATGTTTTGAAAATTTACGACAATACATCGGCATTTTTTGTTATATCAAATAGATCTTACAAGATGATCATCAAAATTATTGGCATATTTGATTCATGCTATCCCATTTGTTTTAGAACACCTCGTATATTTTTCCAGAATCTGATGAGCGTTCTTCTAGAAACGTACTTCATTCGTAAATTAAAAGGGAAGCTATGTATCTGCATAATCTGTAAAATTTATTTTATGCCTAATTTATCTACTTGAAGCCATCGCTATTTTTGGATATTTTGTTGTACATTTATCGTTATTTTGAACAAAGCGTTTGAATCTTTTAAAATACTTTAAAATTCCATAGAGAAGAAAATTCCCTGTTGGATTTATGATACAATCTACACATTTCCATGCGAAAACAATTTTAAGTAACACATACGGGTTACGGCGAGAAATTGAAAAGTGTAGAGAGGTCTCCGAAATAAATTTATGGATTTAACGTGTCTTGTCGAATTTCTTCTATTCTGCGAAGAAAGGAAATACAGTAAATAGTTTATTCCTTCTGGATTCTATCAATTGTATAAAGTACGATGTATATTTTTTAATGGAGCAATATCGTTTCGTTATTCACATTGAATTTTATGTTTATGTGCATCGTATGTGCGGGTTTTTATATAAAACGGAAATGTTTGACGGGTTTTATTTATAGATCACGTAAATATACAATGACATAGGAATATAACATGCACATTGCAATTTCCACTTTATACGAGATCAAAGAGGGTCTTCAAATAAAACTTCCTTGTTCGTACATCTCTGGCGTCATATTGTAATAAATTGCACATTCATATTACCTTACGACATGTACATTGACGACAAAATTGTATCTATGCATATCGCGAAACGTTACCAAGAAGAAGGGTAAAATGCTATAAAGTAAAATGACGGATTAACATCCAACTTTTAGACAGTTTAAATAACGCCTTAACAATTAGAGGATGTGCGCGCCTTTAAGTTTTTGCTATTGCCGCGTGAATCGTATTCAAGGCATCAAAGCAGATTTCTAAAATAGAACGGAAACGGATAATTCACCTGACTGCATTTATCCCGGAAAGGAGTATAAAGAGTTAAAGGAAATTAGAGGCTTTTCCAGGATGTTTAACGCTTACAATCGATCGAACATTACTGGAATGTCTTCTATTTGTTTCAAAATATCCACTTGGATTCATAGCAACAATTGTAACAAATGATCATAAATAAAAATCATAAAAAAAAAATAATCATAATCGACGTTTTAGCTTCTACTGGGAGAAGCGTGAAATTTTCCTGTAATTAAAGTGTGCGTCAAAATTAGAGCACCGTTGAAATATGACCCAAATCTGAATTTGGTTTCTCTCGAATTACCGATCCGATTTCGAAATCTTTCTATTAATATTTTAGCACTTAGCATATAGAATGAGCAGCAACGAAGGCAAGCTTTTTCCCTCAAGGCGGGTAGAACTCTGTAGGGTGCTCCATGCATTACCATGAATATTAAATGGATTCAATCATACCCTCTCTCTATTATTAATGATGATAGGAGAAGAGGTCTTCTTGCTTATAAAGCATTTATTATACAAAATGAATATATTACGACTATTTTTATTTCTATTTTGTCGGGATAGTTTTATTTTATTTTCATTAAAAAAAAAAGAAGATGCTGCAACTACACAAATTAAGAATTTTTCCACAAAATATTATATTTTGAATATGGTATGCTTGACCTCGTGATTTGCAAATTATTATTATTTTTTTTTGTTATGAAGTAGGTATTGCTAAATGGGTATGTATGGAATGATAGGGGTTAGATAGAACAAAGTGGCATTATTTTAAATAACGCAGCAAAGGGGGTTAGTCGAATGTGTAAACAAGAAATTTCTCTATTGGTGTGTGCTATAGCTTTTTTGTGCCTTAAACTACACGGAGAATCTTAAAGTTATGCATAAAATAATAAATTTTTGGTACCCTAAGTTGTTTTAATAATACTTCGAAAATAAACAAAAAAATTAACTTGAATTGATGTAATTGTTAACTTATAATCTCAAAAATACAATATTGCATTGGCTCATTGCTTAGTTTGTACAGGTTCAAAACTTGAGTAAATTTGTTTAATTGAAAAATTGTATTTTTTGGGGTTACATGGAATAAGATGTCATTTGAATAAATTTGAATAAATAATAATAAATAAATAAGAGCTAGTTTTATGGCTATGGCAAGCAATATCCGAAGTAAAAACAACAGCGGGTGTATTTTTGGATCTTCCAAAGGCTTTTGGCAGCGTAGACCACGGAATTTTACTACAAAAATTCGAATTAATGGGTTTAAGAGGAATTGTTTATAACTTATTAAAGTCCTACCTAACAATTCGGATGCAGTGTGGTGAATTACTACAGTCTCAATGGCTAACGGCAGAGAGAGGTGTAGCGCAAGGTTCAATATTAGGAACATTTCTGTTCTTTGATTTACCAAAAACAACCAACCATTTCATCAACATGTACGCCGATGACACGTCGTTGATTATTTCTAAATTAAACGACAATGAAGTTCGAGATTAAATCGTAGATGTTATGACGGCAATGGACAATTGGTTTGATTTGGTAAACAAAACAAATATAATTAGATTTGCCTAGTTGAGCTACAAAAACCAATAATTAAAAAGTGATAACCATGTCAAAGTTTTAGAACTTCAAATCGATAGTGCCCTGAACTGGAAAGAATAAGTAAGTGTATTAGCGAAGAGAATTTCGGGAACGGTCTACGCGTTAAGAACAATATCGGCTCAAGTCCATGTAGATTATTATTAGTATTATTTTGGGGCAACTCTATCGACGCTCATCGAATATTTGTGCTACAAGAATCGTGTCTGAGAAGTATTTTCAACTTAAAAAGAAGGGATTCTTGTAAGAGCGCAATACGGCATACTTACCTTGCCAGCATTGTACGTCTTCGAGTGTGCGTGCTTTGCTAGGAAGCATTATGGTGAGCTGTTGCTAAGGCATGAAACTAATCACCAGTGGATGTGAGAAATCCGCCTTACATGTACCACAAACAAGATTCACCCAAATACACAAAAGTGCGATCACACAAGTGCTAAAAATATATAATAATATTTCGAGCGAACTTAAAGCTTTAATAAAATAATAAAAAAAAATTAGTTGAAAAGTGCCTTTACAGTGTTAATAAATTTCTCTGGAACAACAATTTAAACAGAATGAAGTTTTTCGTATTGGGTTGTTATTGTTTTTACGTTGTGTTGCGAGATACGCGTATTCCCAAAATAATTATAGCTCCGAACGGTTTAATAAACATATTGTTTGGCAATATAATTTATTTGACACGTTTTACACTGGTGTAATATGGGATTAAATAAATATTATTATTAGCGACATGTTAATTTTGACGGGTAGTGTATTTGTAATGGCAAAGACTTGTTTTTTCTATTTTTGCATAGAATTCATAATGGCGAGAAGCTAATTTTAAACACGTATCATGTATAAAATTTTGTTTCAGCTTCATACCAAACAAACCTGTTTGCTATATATTATTCAGTAACGTTCTTCATTCGGTCATATCCACCTTTTTAAAATTCGGTACGTTAAATTACATTTTATCGAAAACCAAGTTAACACTACGCACTGTACGTGTATTTTTTTACGTGCTATTTAAAAGCGGTTTTAGTCGAATAAAATTGGAAACCGTCTATTGTTATCAAATATAACTTAGGATAAACTATTTTTAGCGAAATTTCCAACTGTAGAGAGTTCGTTATTTTCTATTTGTTTAAGACACTCTATCCTTGATGTCTACATTTACTGAAGAAGTCGAAATTTATGTACATAAGGGGGTTACCTTTATTGCAAGACGATTTTATTTGCACAGAGGAATATGCTAATCTTCCAACAGGAAAAGCAAGGAAAAGGAAAAAGAGAAAATCATATTTTGTAATAAGATCGATTGCCCTTGGATATATGGTTGTTACTAAATGAAAATTCAACAAGGAAATAGTTTATAAAAAGTGGATTCATTATGTTTGTATAAGAATTATCGTAAAAATTGTATTTACGTACACCACACAAGTTGTTTTATATTTGGTGGGTGGTGATATGTAAATAGGGGCAACAATGTGTAAATTGAAGCGATTTAGTTCAGGTTTTTATTTTATTTTAATAGCAACATTACTTTAATTAGTTTTTTAATATCTTATGGATGTTATATTTCTGTGATCAGTAATATATAAGCAAGTTATTCCATGAAAAAAGAAATAAAATAAGTGCCTATTTATAAAATAACTTTTGAGGCGAATTTTGACTTTCGGGGCTACTTTCTATTGAAGTGGAGTCTTTTGGGTAACAGAAATTCAGCACGTAACAAAGACAAATCCAGAGAGATAGAACCACTTTGAAAAGGACATTAATTTGAAGGCAAACCAGCTTAATTATAATACATCACTGGAGTAATGGAGAGATTAAAAAAAAGCACTGGAGAACAAGGACCAGTTACCTATTACAAACAAAATTAATCTACAAATTTCAGTGTCGGCGTGACAAATCATATAACGTCTTTAAATTGTATGGAGCACTGCTTCTACAGCCCTTGTAGTACGTTATATGAAAAGTTATTTTATATAAAAGTTATTTGGCGATTTTTTAAAATTGTTTTTGGTTATGTAAGCAAACATTTGCGTGTCAGTTTTTATGAATAACGTTATGATTTCATTTTATAACATAGAATGGTAAAACTGCTCCACAAAGCTATTTCTTCTCGTTATAACCTTTATAAAAACTTGTTTTTATTATTTTGGAGATAAGAACCTCCAAATTAAAGAAAAACAAAAAAAAGACACTTTGAAAACCTGCCAGATAGCAGCATAAGATGGTAATTTTAACTGAAACTGAGAGAATAACAATTCTAATGATGGCTAGGTACGGTGATCGTAAGACACAACAGGAACTGAGTCCTTTTCAATGAAGAATATCCAAATAAGAAACCAATTAGCCAATCAGTTGTGAATAAAGCTTTAAAGGGTTTTAGATGTGCTCATGTGAAGACTTCCTCAATCTGGAGCACGAAATATTGCAACCAATTAGGACAACAAATTAGTCGTGATGTCAGAAGTTACCGAAAACCCAAAACTTCATACTTCACTTGTCTTTAAATCATAATGTAAATTGAAAGAAAGCAAGTTCCACCTTGGCAGACCCATCCTACCTCGAGAATTATCTTAATGGTTTTGGCTGAAGTTTGTGAATTTTGCGAACAGCTAGACTTACTGCAGAATCAAATTATTTCGACGCTTGCGGTATAGGTTTGACTGATGGGTAAAAGCTCCTACGGTGTGCATCGCTAAACCTTTATACTCACACGTTTGGCTGTCTACTTTAAACCCATTTATGACCCTGATGAAGCTTTAAAATAAAAGCGAAATATTGGGTGAAATTTGAAAAAGTTTGTCATTATTACGTCATTGAACATATATAACCACGACCTATAATATAGCATTTTAAATTTTACTTAAATACTGCTTTTAATTATTAAAAACACTTTAACTAGGTGTAACTTTTTAAATAGCAGTGCGAAAATATTGAAGCGAAAGAAAATTTATTGCAAGTTTTATGGAAGACTGTTAATCACCAACTATGCTGGGAACAATATTTGAAGAGCGATTTAATTAAGAACGTGCTAGTCCATTAATTAAACGAACTGCAAGAAGTGGTTTTAATATAGCTGTTGTCCAGGAGCCATTATTATTTGACGTAGTGTAAACTCTATATTTAAGATAACTAACATAAATAAATAAATAAATAATAACGTTAGTAGTTTTTTCGCAGCTACGGGTCACAACATCCCTTCCTCGTATTATTTTCCAAATGTAAAGATCTTTATTTTCCAAAAAAATATAAAAATTTCGTTGAATTTATACTTCTATATTGTTTGCCGTGAAGTAATTCAATTTCATCAATTACCGAAGCCCCTTTATAATAGAGAATAAAATGCAAAACAATTTTTGTTCCGAACGTTTCTTTTGCATACGAGTCAAGTTATAAAAAACTCGTGCACCATATAAAAGCAAAAGAAATTTAGAGGTGGTTTTCGCGTTATAAGTATTATAATGCTTTTCGAACTTACGTCTTTTAAATAGAACACATCAGAAAATGCCTAGAAACAATAACCAAAAAATAATAAAAAATAATGCTAAGATAGCTTAGCTTCCTCATGGTATTAATGGAATAATTCACGGCAAACGCAATAAAAGGAGAGAGAGAAAAATACACTAACACACGGACATGTTTCCATTAATACCATGAGGAAGCTAAGCTATCTTAGCATTATTTTTTGGTTACGTCTTTTATCTTACTATCGTACTTCTATCTAACTACAAAACATCCCCTCGTCTACCACAAAACTCGAACAGATTAAGTGGCGCTCGACGAGGTCGTAGACAAACACGTAACATCAAACTGGTACCTTAAAGTTTCACGTTGCACACGAGCCGCAGGAGGCGAAGCAACGACTCCCGCAGAGAGATTTTAAACTCCGGCCAACTGTTGCTGCTGTCGAGATTAAGGGTGCTCCGTGACGAACCTGCGCTTTGGTGGCGCGATATCCGGAAGGGCAATTCTTGACTCCCCGATTCCTATAGGCTAATGCCGCACGCAACGGGAATACACAATTACAACGCTGAACTAATTGTAGTGCCCGTTCGTTATGTGTTTCGAATCGAGTAATGCCCTTTGCAATTACGATAGCCGGAGGTGGTTTGGTAGAAGCGGTAGTAATAATAAAACGTGCCGGGTTAGTATTAAGTGGTTACTCGTTATTTACGGTTGCATTAAAATACAGATAGCTGGAGTAATAAAACCTATATTGCTGATTGCTGCACTGAAATAACGATAACATTGAACCAACTAAATTTATTTTGTTAAAGGGAATTCCATTGAAGCACATATTTGCTTTTTTTGCCAACTATAACTGAAATGAATTATTTACTCTTCAATGAAGCAATGGACGAATTTCCCATTGCAGAAAGAAGAAATTTACATTTTCAACAAGAGGGTCGCTCCATTCATAATGCTAGACTTGTGACGCAATGGCGAACTGAACATTTTTTAAATTTTAAAACAATAAATTACACGTTTGCATTATTGCTTAGATGTAATAATTTAGACGATGTAAAATCGACGCCTTTTTTTATTGAGAATGCAGTTGTTCTTAAATCTGAACTGGTGAGATTTCGAGTGGCCATAGCCACGAAGGTTGAGGGGCAACTAAGTGCTGCCAAATATTCTCGAAACATTTCTCGATTTTGGGACTCTTCCGTCTATTCACGACTTACAGTAATATCGAATAATAATGACCTGTCCTGTTAATTCAGGGTTGATGGTCGTGCCGATGAATTTCCTCGATAGACACGTACCTATAAGCGGTATAAGCTGTCGTGAAAAAGGAGATGCTGTAAGAATAGATCGGATTGTAATCGGATCGAAAACGGTGAATGTTTTGCGCTTTTCTTTGTTAACTCGGTAAATATGGGGGCGTTGAAAACCGAGGGATTTGAATAAGAATTTCGGCTTTTTTTCTGTTCGACAATAACACTGTTTATACTTTTTTTTATTATTTTATCAATTATTATGCTGGCCCATCAGTAGAAAACCATTTTGGAGTATCTAAAAATGAAAAACTTTACCTTCTTTTCAATAGCTTTAATAAGCTCTTAGGACTAATTTTCCTTTTTCTTACGCGCCAATTGCTGTGATCCAGAAATAAAAATACATTTTTGGGTGTCGAAAACCAAGAGATTTGAACTGAAGATATTTTGGCTCTTTTTCGGTCGTTTTTCAATGATTTTTGCATGCACCAATTGACTTGGTCCAAAAGTGAAAATCTATATTGGGGTGTCTAAAAACAAGAGATTGTTGTAACGTTTTTGGTTGCTTTTAAGGCAACTTTGCTTGATTTTAGGTAATTTTCAACCATTTTTTCATGTGGTCAATCTCTGGCGGTCTATAGACATTTGGGTACCTTTGGGGTGCATAAAAATTAGTGATTTATGAAGGATTTTTGGGTTTCTATTATTTATTATTTGATTGTGATTTTCAACGGGGTTTTCGTGTGCCAAATGCCACGATCCAGAAATAAAAATTCAATTTAGGGGTGTTCAAAAACAAGAGGTTTTGTAAGGCTCTTCGGGTGTTTTTTAAGTAATTATGATTGATTTTAGTTGATTTGTAACCATTTTTGTTGTGCCCAATTTTTGATGGTCTATAGATATTTGGGTATTTTTGGGGTGCATAAAAATTTTAGTTATTTTTGAAGGGTTTTGGCTCTTTTTCGGTTGTTTCATATTCTTTTTTGATCGTATTTCATTGATTTTTGCGCGTGTCAAATGCTCTGGTCCAGAAGTAGCATTCTGTATAATACTAATTTAAAGATTTTGGGAAATGCCAAAGAAAACAGTTACTTGCTCCAATTCGCCAATTTTAAACATTTTATAACAACTTCACATAATTCGTTTTTGTTATATAAAATGAATGTTAAAAAATATATCAAAAAAGGCAAAATTGCAATAGTTGCTTTGAAAATTGAGTTAAGTTAATAGAGATAGATGAGGACTTTATGTGTGGCACTGTATATTTACAGTGTCTGTTTTGTTCTGTTTTGTTAATTTTGAGTTGAAATTACATATAATAATTTTATCAGTAGGTGCATAGGGGTCTATATCCATTGTTAATGATTTTGTAAGTGGCTCGATCCGTACGCTAATAATTCAATATGAGGTTAATAAGGAAAATGCACGCTGTAAACTTTGTCTGTTCAGTAATGGTAGTTCCAACGAAGAAATAACTTTCGACACTTTCTATTTAAATAATATTTCTTTTGTAAACATTTACGACCGATGTGCTAATAATAATAAAGATTTATAACGCCTTGTTTCATTTCAACTTTTCATAAATGTATAAAGTCATAGGATTACATGTTTATTTTTATCTGAATAGTACAATTGCATAGAGTCAAACAGAATACCGTGCAGAAACAGCAATAAACTAACAGTATTGGTAACTTTGAAATTATTCAAATAACTAGGGCGATAACAATATTATTATTTAAATCACGCTAACGTTGTAATAGTTGTTCAAGTAAAATTAAATTTTCTGATACGTTTGATGAATTTTAGTTTTTACTTGTGATTGATTATTTGTTTGAATGTTCTATAATACTATGCTAAATTGAGTGTAGGCTTTCATGGATGCTGTCTGCGGTAGAAAAAGCTTCCTGTTCTCCTAGCGATGAAGAACTGACCGCGCTTTGATATTCGGGAACAAAAAGAAGTCGTTAGGGGATAAATCAGGTGAATACGGGCAGTGAGACGTTAATTCGATGTTTGAAACTTTCGATTTTTTCTTCATTAAGTACTCAATTTTATTTCAATCGCTCGTGAGTTGAAAGACCGCAGAGTCCTTTAGAGTTAGTGGTCAAACTTTCTTACCAAATTTTTAAATAATATACACCCGAATGAGTTTGAGTTAAATCACTTTTTATTCCTTTTTATTACAGCTTTTTTGCAATGTCGTCATCGCCTAATTGCAACCACTTAAATTCGTATTTTACGATAACGTCATGGAAAATATATTAATTCTCTATCGGGAAAAAAATTAGAAATCGTTTTAAAATATAAGGTTTTAATGAAAGATTGCCTATAAAAGTTTAATAATCAATAATATAACAATTAAATAATTAATTTAGTAAAACTAATGCGGCTCCACACCTTTAACACAAACATCTCATTCAGTCCCTTCTAATTGGATCCGAAACGCAAGATACACAATGGTTTCTGCTGCTCTCTAGGTTTGTGTGAGATGTAACAAAGCAGGATAACGCGGATAGTTTATAAAAGAGATAAAAGTCCCATTTTCCTTTTACCTTCTGCAAATATCACGAACCAAAATAATGAAGTCTATCTAACGCTTTAGGTAGACTTGATTATTGGCGGTATAAATATAAGGAAATCCCTAAACACACTTTATATGTTTCACGTGTACAGAAAATAGAAAATAGGCAAACGTATTTTCTTATAAAATTGCCAAATGAACATATGGCCATTTCTAATTCTGCTACTTAACCGGTTGAACTTTTCCAAAAATTTCAATTCGTTAATTAATGGCAAATAATTTGATTGCTTATATTTTATTTTATTTATTAAAATGATAAAGCCACTTATTTAAAATTGATCTTTTTTCAATAAAATGATGATTTTGCGAGGAGTTGCACTTGAAACTGGAATAATAAGTGAATGAAAAGATAACACTCTACATTACTATATTTTCAGTTGATGCGAAAATAATTAATATGAATTTGTCACACCATATTTTCTATTGACTAATTCTTAAAACTTGAACAGTTTTTGCAATGTATAACATGATGTGAGTACACACATGCGCTTAAAACACAATTTCTGTTGATGCCCATTCCAATTGCAAGATTCTCTTAGTTGATGTAAGACTGCAACAAAGATTGCATGATACTGGTTCATTTCGGGAGCAGTACCATGATTCCAAGAAATCAAGGTCAGGGTCCATCTGTGAGGTAAAAGAGAGAATTTTAGCAAGGATAGAGCAGAATCTAGAGAGGAGTTAAAATATCACCCGAGATATAAATTATTGTTCTTTGTGTTTGGAGAATGTTTCACGAGCAGCTGCCTTTAAATGGAACTGTTTCATCTTTTTCCACCGGATTCTGCACATTGATGTTGAAGACCCCAATTTTGCTGCCAATATTCTTTTTATCGGTGACCATGTCGTGTTCATATGAAATCGAGTTTTAATTTTCACTATCATGGGATCCAGACAGGTTACTAGGTCCGGTTGTTTTACTAAACGGATTAATGGGTACTGCTTGCCTAATTTTTTTTAAGGCGACATTCTTTGACAATAAATATGGTTCCAGCACGACGCTGTCCAGGGCATCCTTTTATTGCGTCTCCAAAGCATTTACACAGAACTTTTGGACAAAGATAAACAAAGATATAATAATAACTTTATTGTCTATTACCTTTCGATACTATCAGTATAAATGTAAAATATATATAGAAGTTATAAATAATCTGCAGTTTTATCTGTAGAATATTTCACCACAGTCTCCTGCAATTCTTCCATGTGGCCATACGGACGTGCACTATCGAGGAGAAGTCGAACAGTTTGACTTAGCATGCCTTGTATCCTTCTTTAGATAGCGACACACAATTTATGCAGTAAACAGGCGCAATACCCACTCTTTGCCACTGTGTTCTTTTTTTTAAACCAATTAGCAAGATTTTCTTCGAATCTTAGAACATCGTCGTCTTTTTTGGTCGACTGCACCACCTTTGCTTTGCTTGGCCGTTTTTCGTACGGTTTACTCCATCCCATTGACTCTCCTTTTCTAGAGGATCATAGCACAAGATCATTGTTTCATCCCCTGTAACAATGGACCTTTTGGTTGTTACGACAGAGGTTCAAAAATTGCTCTTTTTGACTTTCTCTCAGCGCCGTACGCTCCATTAGAGCAACGTTCTCTTTGGTCCCAAAAGAAATTATTTTTCCCATTCTTGTATTGTGAAATATGGAGACGAAACTTCGCCATACAAGTTGTTCACTTTCATCTTTTTTAATGAAAAATTTAATTACGTCTTAATACTTGAGTTTCAACATTGTATAAAATGAAATTTTTTGTTTCTATGGTGCTAGAACATAGTCAGGCCGGCCGGCGCTTACCTCGTGCGTGAAAACATACAAACGTCGGACCGAAAACGAAAAGTACAAATAAAATAAACAATCCATGAATAAAATGGACAAAAACAGGCGTATCACAAGAGTAAATAGTGAAAAAACAAGAGAAGAACATAAAGGGTAGGAGTAAAATGTGAGGGAATTCGTGTATGGAGTGGCATTTCGCTTTCTGCAAATAGATGCTTGGCCTTGGCTTTGAAATCAGCTTCGCTCATGGTTTTCGTTTTCTCGGGAAGATGATCATATAAAGCAATTGGCGTATAATTTGTAGATGTGCGTGCCTTGTTTATTCGATGGAAGGAAATCACATAGTTTTTTCTACTGCGTGTGTGATAATCACGCGCCTTTTCTTTTTCTTATGCTGTATACAGTTGCTTTTATGTCTACGGACATATTCCAGGCGAAACAGTATATACAGTGACAGTAAAGTAAGTGTTTTGTGTGTTCTCAATAAAATGTTACAGAATGCGGTGTACTGTACTTTACTTAGTATTCTGATTGCGCTTGGCCTCAACTGTATGTCCCAACGCCAGAATGCAGTATGCCATCTTGTATTGCGCAAAGGATGAAAGCTTTTGGGAAGTTAATTTATGTGATGTCCGTAATCCAACGAGTTTAAAATGCGTAAATTTAACCAAACTTTCCCAACGCAGGGATTTTTGGAAGAGTTAGCAGATGTTTGCGCCGTGGCTGTTGCGAAATGAAGGGAAGGTATTTTGAATATTTGGTTTGAGTTTTTGCCTTGTTTGTTTGCTCATACACCACGAAGTCATCCTTTCTCTTAGATATTTCTACTTTTTATCCTGAATTATAGCCAGCGACAATGGTACTTATTTTTCAATGACCGAATAAGGGAATTAAGTTGTTGAAATTCCCATCACATGTCGACGGTCATGTATAGAGTCTAAGGAATTTCATTAAAGCGTCTGTCGGTTATAGAGGCAAACCAATCCTGGTCGAATCGATGCGAAGTTTCCTAGATTTATAGATGCGGGTGCTTAGTACCGGTTAGTTAATTTTGCGGAAGGAATTGTACGCGTAAGGCTTGAAGATGAATTCACACCCGACTAACTTTACGTATCCGCGCTTGAAACGGATATGTTGGGATATTCTCCCGATGGTAAATTTTGGATATTGGTTACAACGAAATTGACTTTATTGAAATGTTCTTTTGAAGCGCATTAAAATTAATATTTGGAATTTGCTTGAAATGGGGAATAGTGAAGTATAAGAGCTTGCTAGATTTAGCTGCTTTTTTACAGTTTTAATGGAAATGTGGAAACACCTTGTATAATTTGAAAAATGTGAAAAGAGCACTGCTGCTTTCTTTACTTTTTTACTTTACGCTTTCCCGGGCTGAAATATGCATGCGACAATAACCCTTTTGCTTTCCTTAAAAAGGTTTTAGAGATAGGTTTTATTAATTTTTTATTCTTTACTTTGATTTAGGTTAGTAAATTGGTTGCGGAGTTTGCTTTTTGCTCTAAACCACTTTGCGTTTCTACAAAATTAACAGCATGAATTGTTGAAATATGTATTAAGAAAACAAGGATATCATCAAAAATTTTTAGGGCGTGAAATGAATACATTTATTATAGCGAACTTTGAATCATTTTTTCTTTTTTGATAAACGAAATATAGGGAAAATACTTTTGGACAGATTCATGATGAGTCCGCCGAGTGTTATAATAGAAAATAATCTTCTTTGCGATCTAAGCATTTTTTTTTCAATAATTGATCCGTCTACCTAAACAATTGTTTTGTAAAAGAGTTTTTGCCTTGGATCGTAATATCATTGTGATCAAGGACTCTGGATGTTTAAAATACAGGAGGAAGTTTACACTCTGGGCTTTATAGTCCCTTTAGGTTCCATACTCGATATATCTAGTGTTGTGTAGCTTCAAAATTATGCTGGACACTACACATATCAGCAAATTTAAAGGAACGGTGATAAACTCGAATTTGCTTCGTTATTATCATTTTTTTCTAACAAATTTTAATGGACCGTCTTGTTGGGATCGTATGTCTTTGAAATCAACCTTATCTAAATTTGACCACAAAGAACATGTTAACATCAATCGGTATTGTTTACCAGTCCGATCTCGTTATAGAAAAAATGTGGTCCAATAGTGCAACCACACCATACTGTGAGGTTTTGTGGATGCAGAGGTTTCCCGCGAATCTCTTATGGATTGTTTTTACAAAAGCGAGAATTGTCTTTGTTAGCATATCCACTTAACCAAAAATGAGCTTGATCTCAGAAGATAATTTTTTGCTCAAAATTATGATCCCTTTCAACCTGCTCTAAAGCCCAAGCAGGAAAGTCAGGGTGCTTACGATGATCCAGTGAGTTCAATTCTTAGGCCAAAATAATTTTTTGCCTATCCAATCCAGAAACTCCAATCTTTTTACAAAATACGTAGCGTGGGAGGACGATCAAGAGACCTCATACTGGCAAAATGTTCCAGGACTAAAATAGGCGAAAACATTCATATCAGGCTCACCTAAGACAGCAAAAATAGTGCTATCGTTCAGCAAAAGATTGACGGGATTTGTGACAGGTCATGCAGCCCTAACATATCACCTATTCAGTCTAGGAATAGCTGAAGATGAAATATGTATGTCGTCTATACCTAGAAGACCTGGAGATGGTGAAATACATTTTATGTAAATGTGTTGCCATCAATTGCACTCGACAACAACACTTCAGTAAAGTATTCCTGACATCTACTGAATTGAGGGACGAAGATTCTAGAGTAATAGTAAGATTTATTAAGAGCCTCTATCTTCTTTAATACATATCAGGGCATTTTGTTACAATTGATCTATTAAGGCCGCAGTGACTAAAGGCACCTTGCCCAATAAGACTAATACTAAATACTAGTACGTCAAATTGGTGTTCTTCTAAGCCCTTTTTCTTGAGCACCATAAAGAATCAATAAATTTGGAACCTCTGCACCAATATTTGTGTTAGTAGCAATGTTTTCTACAATAACATTTACATTTCAACATCTTGTTGGTGTTTTCTCGTCGTGAAAACTAAAATCCTTTTCAATTTTTACAACGATTAAACGGTTACCTAGCACAGAAGTGCGATTAAGTAGATCGTAGTTTTCGTAAAGTGCACGTTAAGTATTCACGTCTACCTTCATCAAATTTTTGGATAATAGACAAACATTCTTAAAGCGTGTATTTTACAATGATATTGCCAGACTATAGTACACATATAAATGATAACTTGTGACTGTTTAGACATGGTTGTCAATTCATTTAAAAATTACACCGTTTTTACTGGAAAACTCTTTACAAAGTTACTCCTTCAACAAATTAAGTTATTAAACGCTTCTAAAGTGCTCGGTCCGCTAACCTTCATTTTAGAAAGAGGTTTTCGGTCATAAAGATTTTACTTAGGCCGATAATACATATTAACCAAGTGCAAGAATAAAGGTATAACGGTACAGCGTTTTCTTGATACTAAATAAAATATATAAGGACCCTGTTTTACGCGATAAAGGTTTATCACGTGCTTACTTTGGCGATAAGCGGGTAATTTATTTAATGTAAAAGGTACTAACGAGACGTTTATTGACATTATTTATGCTTAGGCATTTAATGCAGCCAGTATAATGTTTCTACCAAGTTATGAATCGTTTCGCAGAACAAATTCCGTCTGGCGAGAAGCTTGTAGACAATTAAGATTAAGGGGGAAAATTGTAAAAGTTTTTACAGGCGCCATTTTATAGGTTGTAAACGAATTGAACGAATTTGCTTAGGGAATCTTAATCAACTGTAAAATATTTAGTAACCGTCGTTCAGGCTGATTGGTTTATTAAAAGCATAATGATTTAGCTGATTGCCAATTGACCTTCTTCATTAACTTATTCACGGTATGTGAATATTTAGCATGTCGGTTTCCAAGTTTACAATTTCTACAGTTCCCAACAAGTTCGGCAAGTTCTGCAATAATACTGCGTGTATAATCTAAATAATACTCTTTATTTTGTAACATACAAGTTACAGGAAAAAAGTAAACAGCGTGAAACAAAACAAGGCAAACAAAAAAGAGCAAAGAAAATCAGTGCTCCAAAAATTCTACAACTACAAATCTAAATTTCTTAGAACCTCCAGTTCCCCTTATCTTCTGCTGTAAACCATTACAGAGTCTAAGGTCTTTCTGAAAGAATGTGATGGTATGGCGAAGAGATAAGAGATAATTGGTATTCTTTGCGCTGTAGTCGTGATATTTGCTAACATCGAATTGATCCAAATGCTTAAAAACAAAACAAACTATCTCTAGAATGTGCAGGTCGTATTTACTCATTTTAAACGTGTTTCGAACAGATTCATAGTGACCTAAATTAAAAATAGTTCTTAGTGCTCTTTTTTGTAATACAAATATAATTTTGTAAATGTTTTTTTTTTGTGAATTTAGTATTAAACGATTAATATGTAATTACCTAGTTATTTTTTCAAAAATAGTATCAGCTCTAACTGTAAGTTCTGAAAAAGTAGGGCCATTAATAATAAGATTAATGTCGTCAGCGTATAAAGATGTAAAAATCGAAGGGTTTAATGTGATTGATCAAGTCATTTACAAATATTAAAAATAACGTAGGATCCAATACCGAGCCTTGTGGAATTGCGACATTAACAACTCTGCAGTCCGAACAAAAATCATAACAAAGAACTTTCTGCTTCCTATCTTGAAGCCTACGGTTAACGCAATCAAAAGCTTTTGACAAGTCGATTCACATCGGTGCCTGTGTTAATGTTTATAAGTAATACTTTGACTAAACTAAATAGCGTAGTATCAGTCGAGTGATTACTTCAAAGAAAAAGTTGAAAGTGCTGGAAATAGTCCAAAAGTTTTCTATTTATTATTGTTTTAGCAAATGGAGATAGTAAACTAATGGGTCGATGTTGTTAATATCATTATGCTTTCTGCCTTTGAGTTGCCTTAGAGTAGCATTAGTGTCAATACAGAGATTGAATAGGTAAAGTAGTGGGTGCAAAAAAAGCAGTGTTCAATAAGAAGAGAATAAGTATTTTCGTAGCAATATGAAAACGAGCTGTTGAGCTTGAAAAGTATTATTCATTGGTTCGAAAAGTGAGTCTCTCAGACTAAAATCAATATTATTTGAGTAGATTTGTTCTTTTAGAAGATCAGGTACTAGGTTAGTAAAAAAATTGTTGAAAATATTGGATATGTCATGTTTAATTAAATCAACATCGGGTAACGTGACTTCCTTGGAAGATCTATTAGATCTCTTGTTAACTAAGTCCCAGACCGATTTGTTAACATTGCTACATTGCTGTACAATGGATAAATCATGGTGCTCCTTTTCTTTTCGTATCATAAGTACGTACGTAAGCGACGTAAGATTCTTTAAACGAGGGCTTATTTAATGGTAATTTTTTCAAAGATTATGAAAAGCAGGAATAACATTTTGGTCAATCCAGGTATTGTACTCATTTCTTTCAGAAGATTTTATTGACAATAGAAAGGGGGAATAGATTTAGAGAAGGTTCATATAAAATAATTATTTTATGTGGACCTTATATATAATAAATATTTAGGCGGACCAAATAGATTTATTTTTTTAATTTGTTATGTGGACGTACTGGGCCCGTGTGAGAAATAATGAATACCTGTGAAATTTATTTATCGAGGGCCGTATTTATATAGATGGCTGTAACCAATTGCGGGCCGGCTCAAATCATGTCGCCGGGTGGATGTCGTCCGCGGCCCGCCATTTCCTCATCTGTGGTCTAGTAAATGCTAACCTTAAGCTAAGGTAAACGAAGGAAGTGAACATTGTCTCACAATGAAAAAACAGGGCAACATTAATGGTACAGCCTCTAGATATTTATGGAAAAATTTTGTAAGAGCGTCTTGAGATGAAGTGGTTATTATGAATTACATTAATTAATAGACCTACACAAAAGGAACAGTATTGTTCAATTACAATCTTTCACTCATAATCAATTGTCATTGTCGAGGTTCCTTGGTCTACTTAAAAAAATGTATGTGCTAGCAAAGGCCGCTATATAATGAAAACTTTGTAAGTTTTTGCTTTGTAGAAGAATGAAAAACTACATCTCAGTGCAATATTTCCGGTCAAGCTGCATTTATTCAAATAACCAATTGTTGACGAGCTGGCATTGTCATGCTCATAGGAATATATCCAAGTTTCACACCTGTTACTATGTTGCGAAGTTCCTTGAGCATTTCTTTACGCCAATTTACACGAGTCTCTTCCTGGGCTTGGGTTAAATTATGTGGAATACCTCGTCAAAAGATCTTTTTTGTACCTACCAAAATGAGCTTTACGAAATTCTGCAAACCGGTTAAACAGTTTTTTCTGATTGTGATTCATTAACAAAAGTTGAATGAAGCGATTTGAGGCATTATTGTTGCGTTGAGCCTTGATTAAAATTGTAAAAGAAACATCCAACGAAAATCTTCATGTGAAATTTTCATTTCTTCCTAAACTTTTTTTAAATGCTCAGGGCAACAAACTACTCGGCCGATTCCTGTGCTGTTACTACTTCAACAATAATAAATTAAAATTTAAAGAAATTAATAATGTCAGATCTTAATAGTGACACCTAGTGGGCTCAAGACGCTACCCTCGTATAAATTCAACATAGTTCTTACGTCCATTCTTACATTTCGAAAGAATTAGGAGGGTGGGGGGTTGACTCCATAAATTAGTAGTAGTTGGGGAAAACGGACGGTTGACCATATAAAAAAATTGCCACACAAAGCTTTATTTAAATGAGGACACTAAGAAAATTAGTTGCCACTTTACGAAATTAAAAAATTTCATCGATGACAAATCGCTAAATTATCCCTGCTTACAGGGATTAGATTAGTAAGTAAACGGATACTTTTCCTCCATAGGTCTTCTTCATTCATTTTCTTAATTCATTAAGTGCTGACAGGTGGGGCCGTGTTGAAATTAGAAGATAATGAATTAGTAATACGTCAACGCAACGAAATGTGGCGTCGGTATTTACTTGATAAGTGCAAATATACCTATAAACGAACGATGCGTCAACGAGAAAATGAATAATGGATACCGAATTAGCGCTAAACCTGAGGGCGTTTGCAATAGAGCGGTAAACAATCAGCTAATTGTGATCAAGAAAAAAAAAGGATCTATTAGATGAGAATTTATATGTATAAGAAAAAAAATATGGAAAATTAGCTTTCGTTATTAAGGGTCTAATTCATCGGTAAACAGCGATATGCGATATCGCTGCTCGATCGACAAGTTGTATGCATTCAACTATGAGCCTGCTGCCAGTATTCAACGAACGGATTACATAGCAAAGGGTTGGATCATCCGGTCTTATGGTGTAATTAATTGTAGGATTAACTCTAATGTGTATTTTAGTAGATAACCGTGAATAGTAAATTTGTACAAGTATTAGTATTCACGTGTTTATTGGACCCTTTCCCTAACTTGATTGCATTTTCAATGATGCATGACATGAGAAGCTAATTAAGTCTTTTTAATGTAACACAATTTTTTTATACTAGAATATGTGACACATTGTTCATTGATTTCGAACTGAAATATTGTGATTCTACATGATATACTAGATTAATAGTATAATAACCTCCATGATTGTCCATGTCTTCGGGACCACGAAATCTTCTTACCCAAGGTGGTTGTAGTCAATACACAGAGTTATATGTCCAATTAAATGATATTATTCTAAATGTTAAATCTCCTGTAAACCACAAAATCTTCTTATCGAAGGTGGTTAAGGTTTATAAGACAGGTAACATATTCAAACATTAAATTTTAATAAAGAAGGTCAAGTGGTGAATTACGTTTAGAGACGTTCAACGTATAAAGGTTAAATATCCTCAGGACTAAGAAATCTTCTTCGTCTCAGAGGTTATCTGTCATCAGCGCCACCCACACATCTCGTGATTTCAGTTTCTCCACTTATCCGAAGTAGAGGTCTCTCAAGTGGTTGAGAGCTCGGTTTTTAGAACCAAACTGGTTTTTCTGGCTTATTATCTTTGGAGCGTGGGTGGTACAAGGAAGTTAAGTCCAGCCAGCGACGGTGGTGGTGAAACGAGACACTACCTTCTTCTGTATTCCATCGTCTCATTTTCTATAACTTCTAAATTAATGTAAAATCTTTCTGTAATGAGACACCAATTGAAGTGAAACTTAGGCAACAATCGCTCGGTTGATCTTCAAATCAATTGTCGAAAGAGTGTTTTAGGGACACTCCCGATTTCCACGACCCTAAATTTTATCTACGTAATCGTTAATTTTCCTCTCGTAAACATTACAATATGTATATGCAATGAATATATCAAAAAAATTAAGTCTTCAAAATGAAAGTTGTTTTACTCGTACAATAACAGTTAATTTTCTGAAGCCCACATCTTATATTTTGTTGCCTAGATTTTCCTTTGGCATTGCAACCAAATCACCAACATGACATACATCATAAAGTAAATTTTTACTTCATGTTCGTTCAAGAGGAAGTGCGCTACTTAAAGATATACTTACAGATGAAATTGGCTTATTCTTTTCTACTATGTCTCTAATATCTGCCACCATCGATCTTAATGCGACAGTTTTGTCATCCCTGAACGTCTTCACCTCTGTTTCCTCGCTAGCCTCGGGTATCCTAAGCAATCGCCCAGTAAATGGCAATCTAGCCAGTTAAATCTCTCAAATACTTCACGTAAACCGTCAAAATCCCTAACTAGTTCCTCTCGGGTCATAAAACTCGCTTTAATTTCAGCTTTTTCGACGTTCAAATCAAAATTGAGCGTCTCATACAGAAGACCATTACGTTGCTCGATTTTAAAGCGTAAATACTTTAGAGAAGCAGTTACGCTTAATGGTGATTCGATCTAGCCGGTTTCAGTTTACGAATTTTTAATTAATAATTTATCTGGTGGAAATAACGAAAGGAAATAGCGAAAATTTAAAATAACTTGTGCTTTAGTTACTCACAAAAATTAACATGCTACAATAGTTTTCTCTGTATTCCAAAATTGTTTCTGTTCTACTGAAGTAAAAATCCAATAATGCATTGTTATTAATAACACTTGACTAAAACACCTACCACAACGCACATTTCGTTGCTAAGCTAAGCTGCCATTTTCAGCTGTAAAACAATCAACAATCCAAGCGAAAGCTAATCTATTTACACATTTTTGAAGTTACGGCACACTGATCGCGGTCATGCTAGATTTAACAAAGTGTAAAGGATGGCATTTGGGGGTCCTAAATCTGAGTTAATCAAAATATGTTTGTTCTCCTAAATTTCCGTGCCTTCATAACAATTTAATTGCACGTTGCTTCTTATGTTCTTAACTAACTATATATTATCATCATTATGTTTCCTTTCAACCATACGTAGGGCAAATCTTGATTTGTCAAGCCTATTGAATTTAAAACGAGCCAGATGCTCTTTGTACCTAATTCTGATTGATCTTTTTGACTGCTCTATACATATGTTATACATATTACATATTCAATTCTATTTTATTTTCGGGTGCCCCACTCTTTCGTAATAAATCTTATTTTCGTATATTTTCTTTTGAATTTATTGCTATTAATACAATACAAGACTATTTTATTACCCCATAACCGCGCGACCTGAGAGAGCTTCATGCTACGAAATATTAAAAAGAGTCTCAATTAAGTATATTAAAAATAAGCATTATAAAAGCAGGTAGTCATTTTATTATCATTTCATTTAGTTTGCAATCAGCCCGGTGTAATTTCAGCATCTATCGCGGACGTTCTATTATAGTTGGTGACCAACGTGGGGTCAGCAGCTACAACCATGGCAAGGTATTAAAAAGTGATTTTGTTCCTGACATAGACCTCGTGGTGTAGTGATTAACGCGCCTGTGCGGCAAATGAGAGATTTCAGGTTCGATTCCGTAGCGGGATTGAGAATTTTTGAAATATTTAATTACGTTGGAAATACAAAAAAAGTCATTGATTTTCACATTTCACCGACGGAAGCTAACATATACGTTGACTGGAGATTTAATTTTGAAAAAGATAAGTGGGTATTATGTAAAAACGTATTCAACATTTCCAACGCCATGTTGAAGCAGGTTAAACGAAATAAGTCGGAATTTTGGTCGATTAATGACTGCAGATGCACCAGTACAGTCCTGAAGTCAAAGCATAGTTGAAGCAGTGGACGGGGAAGGATGGATCGGTTTCGAAAAAGCCTAAAACTATTCAATTTACTTGGAAAATGATAGCGACTGTTTTTTGGGGTAATCATGGAGTTGTGTTAATTCACTATGTTGAAAAAGTAAAAACAATAACGGGAGCATATCACGCATCATTACCTGGGAAGCTGAAGGCAGAAATTGCGAAAAAACAGGTATATTTGAGGGAAAAGAAAGTTTTGCTCCAACAAGACCAAGACAACAGTTGAGTGGTCGCCATGGTAAAGATTCGGGCATTGATAGATCACCAGATCTGTCACTATTTTGTCATCAAGTTTCTTTGAAAGTTTGTAACTTCGGCACTATTAAAGAATGTAGGCTTTCACGGTCTACGTCAAATGAGAGCGGTTCTTCTGGACTCTGCAGCTGTGGTCCGTGGGAATTTCTTCCGGAAGAAATTCTTAGGGACCACGGCTCCAGAGCTCGGAAGAACAACCTTCATTCGATTGTTCAAGTAATTTTTTGATCAATGGCAATAAATTATTATTATTGTTATTAATTTTTTGTTGCACGGATTCTTCTTTATCTATATCTACGACCATTGGACAACAGAAACAATTACTAGGAATCACAAAAGCGCACTGTAAAAGATGAAAGAGTACTTATTTTTCGCTTTTCTATTTGGAGAATTGTCAAATATTATTATTTCTAGAACAGATGGGTTACAAGTAGCAAAATTATAATCATAAATTGTGAGCAATTCGTACCGAAAAGCGCAATCATGTAAATAAACTAGAAAAGTACTAATAAAGCCTGATTGATAAAGATTGATACACAATTCTATTATAATTTCTATCATTTTATCATAATTTATCAATAATTCTTTTATTTATAATACTTATCGTGATCTATGGTTGCCATTATCTTATTTATGATCGAAAATACAAATGGAAAATTTTGTTGCCTAGCATCAGATAACAATTGTTTGGTACTACCATTCATGAAATATTCTTGTTTCTTAGTCTACAATCTCCTAGTTGTAATGTCATAATATTTATTATAATCGATAAAATCTTGTGTATCGACAATTATAAAAGCAGAACAATTGAGTTCTATTCACTATTATTGGCCTTACAGTTTCAACATTTTTTTATTATTATCTTTTTGTAAATAGCATAATAGACAATAAAATAAAAATAAACTACGATGATAACATTATATATCATAATTGATTATTTCATTACATTTACATAGGATTTCTGAACTCAACTTGATTTATTGCGGATTTATATTCTGATTCATTGTGAGATTTGTTGTTATGTAATGAAGAGCGGAGATTACGAGATTTATTTTTTTTGTGTACAGTTGAAAATGGGTTTACACATACATGTATTGATTGGCGCCGATGTGGTCTGGCATGCTTATAAAATTACATTGTGCGTGTAAACATCAAGTGTCTGCTATTTGCACGCCTATTCATCGGTTACTAGTTTCTATTTGACGTTGTAGAGAGAGTGAAGGTGAAGTTTCATTGATCTTCAGTCGAATTTTGTTCTTTTTATTTGGTGCACGTTAATTTTAGCTACTACTACTGAAGGTGTTGTCTGAATGCTACTTTTACGTTTTTCCAATCCTTGACGTGCTTCTATTCATTTCTTGAACGCTATTAGATGTACAGAGTAATAACCTTTATCTACTTTCGAGTTGCCAATCTTGAAAATTAATTTTTATAAAAAGTATAATATTTATTGGTGGCAACTTGCAAATTACAACATTAGAGAGGGTAATGTAAGGTCCGGTTTTTTTTTTTTTAAATTCATTTCATCTAATTTTATATGAATCAAGATTTTTCCTATAGTTTTGTTTAATAATTAAAAAATAAAACTAAAAAGTGAGAGCAACAGGACGATCATTTGCAAGTAAAAATTTAGCGCCTTTTTTTATAAGCAGGTACTAGTTTGGCAGTACTAAGAAAATGGCTCTGTTCAAAAGTTAAAATAAGTAGCTGGGGTAATGCAGATACGATTGTGTAAACTGCATGCAATATAGCATGCAATTTAGTGGCAGTTGTTTTATTAAACTTTAGAGGAGCTTTTGTAAGATATCTTTGAAATGATCAGCTACAAATATAGGTTTTTTAGTTACAGAACTAGAAAGATTCAACTTCAATTAACTATTTTTTTTTTGGTAATGTAGATCCTTTGTATTATTTACTATGCCATTCTTTTTGGTTCTTTTTGGCCAACTTGTGTCACCTAATTCCAGGCACTTAAGATAAAGTACGAATTTTTTCACCAAATACTCTTTGTGCATATATCATTTTTTTATGAACAGCGTTGACGGAGCAAGTGTGACTTTTGCAATATTTTATTTTGATAGTTTGACTGCGTCGATCGTTATAGGCTTTCCTCTAAGTTATATTTATATCACACTGTGTTCGCGGAGTGGCATATCACTGGTGTAATACAAATTTGTTTCACTTGAATGCAAATAAAACCCAAGTGGTCCGCTTTCACAACAGGCAGAGGAGTTGTGCTAATATAGAGGTGATTGTAGGTCCTCAAGTGTTGAGCATTATTTATGGATGGGATTTATCTACTGAAGCTGATCAGGGTCTTATTGTCACAAGAGGATCATTACAGTTATTCATCGCTATCGAAATTTGTGCAGATGGTTTCGTATTTTGAGTCTGGCGTGGCCTTTTTATGTAGTAGTTGTTTATACTCACCAATAAACACGAGTTTAATTTAATTAATATCAACAGTATTTCAGCCAGCCAGAAAGCAAAATAAATTATTTATACCTCAGAAGAATATGAAATTATGCGTAATTCTATGTTTGAAAATTTTTAACGAACTTCCTAAGGAAATACGTGCTTAAAATAGTTTATCTAAGTTTAAAACAAAACTACCTAGTCGATCGCGCCCTGCAAGCGGTTGGAGAACCAGTGGAATTGTGGTTGTGTATTTACATTGTTTGTAGGTATAATCGTTTAATTTGTTATTTACACATTTTAAGATTGTGACTTGTTTTATATACACTTATATGTATCACGGGACTAATAAATTATTGTTATTAATTAATTGCGTTTAAATTTTGGTAATAACGAATTTTTTTAATTTAGTGCAGTGACGGCTGGTGATGGCGTAAATGTTTATTACAACGCTGTGCATTTTCGATTCATAGCACAATGTAGGCACAAGGAAATCGAAGCGTCGCAGCCACATCCGTCAGCTGTTGATGATTTAGTGGCTTTAATCTTTAATATACTGTCTTCCCGAGAAAAACATGTAATACCTCGTATTTATAAAATTAAATAATCTATTTTTGTAAAAATGTTTTGCTCACAATTTTTGAAGAAATTCTTGGAGAAATTTTTAAGTATGTTACGTGTTTTATAAATGTCGCTGCTTTGTTTTTGTATTAAGACCGGTGCAAAACCTGCGAAGGATCATTGAATAAAAAATATCTAACGTGAGTGCCATTAATGGGTATAATTAGATGCAAGCCACGGGTCTATAATTCAAATTATACTTTGTCTGCTAAATGACAAGAAAAAGTATAGTTTCATACAAACGCTTTACTGTAAATTTTGCGATTCTCTTTCAGAACTGGGTTATTATAATTACATTAGTAAAATGAGGATAGCTAAAAGAACAATAAAAAGTACTGTTTGGGGTAACGATTAGGATAACGTGATGTTTAGCAGAGCCGCACGTAACAGGGATTGTACGTCGGTTAGCATTATTTAACGTTAATGTTCCGTTTTATATTACGTATTAATATTGTACATTATTATTCCAAATAGTATTTTAGTAGGTTTACGAAGTGTATTCGAGAATACTGTTTATAACAAGAAAGCAGCGAATGCATATGCTATGTTCTACAAATTCACCCGGACAAGAAGACAAAAAATAAAAAAGCCACTGCTTGTAAAACAAAGCTAGTTATGTTAATGAACGTATTAAAAGAATATTAAGAATATAGTAATAGATACGTTCGTGGAAGAAAAATTAACTAAAAAATAGTTATAAAAATGTTCTCGCATCACAGAATTACATTTTGTATCAGTCGTTAATAAATTAGTCAAATTACACTACTGAAAGACGCGAATTTTTTTTTGTCGCAAAATAGATTTCCCCACGTTATAAGAAATACTACCACGCTTATAAACTTTACTCTTTGGTGAAATTTCCTCTTTAGCCAGCGAAGTAAACTTAGATATCAAAAGATAATCTTACTAAGCGAAATTAGCTTGTGTTTACTAGATACGTTTCACTGAAAAGTAAACTTGGCCGCAGCTTTTACTTCCTGTGAGCAATGTACTTGATTGGTAGAAAAATACACAACGAGAGTAAAATTGCCTCCATTTACTTAAGGAAAATTGCCCAATTTTTTTTTAGAAGATTTTCAGAAGATTCCTTGGTGGCACTAGAATCAATTTCTGTTCTAGAACGATGTTATATTTACATATCAGTGTAAGGCAGAAAATTGTAATTTGGAGAGATTTAAAATGTAATACATGTTCAGAATTTAGAACGCTATTAAGATAGAAAGGTCAGGCTAAATATACATCACATAAAAAAATCGCTTACCTCTGGATAGTAATCCTTCTCCATTTCTTACTTCGTAGAGACAAAATGAATATGTTAAATGTTTGTTTACAATTACAAAAAACCAGTTTAAGTAAATAACATTCACTTCATTCATTACACTATCAAATATCTGCGTTTCTCGCGCTTATTTTCCCGCGCGGGATTTTTCTCTTAGTAAACTATTAAAATATTTAGAAAAACAGTTAAAACAATCAACGGCAAGCTACACGATCTACATTCGAATCGACGTTTGTAAAATACACGCGTCGCACACACGGAAAGACAAATTGGAGTCGCC
The DNA here is from genome assembly GCA_902654985.2 of Oryctes borbonicus. Classification (NCBI taxonomy): domain Eukaryota; kingdom Metazoa; phylum Arthropoda; class Insecta; order Coleoptera; family Scarabaeidae; genus Oryctes; species Oryctes borbonicus. The sequence continues at coordinate 922,015 of LR736857.1, read as the reverse complement.
GAGCGTCACAAAAATAAGACAACGTGTAGATTTGTGGATGATTTTAATATATTGTGTATTTATTATGGATTGCGTTATCGCTTAGGAGCTGAATTGTTTTTGATTAGATATAGGGAACGTTGTGTTGTAAGTTTTGATTTTAAAAGTACAATGGTTGAAATACTGTGTATACAAAATACATACAAATATCTATCTGCAGATTACTTTGTTTACAAAAAGGACTATAGATATTGTTCCATATGTTGATATAAAGTGAAAACTAAATAAGGAAGTTGGTGAATTACCCAAATTCTAAGCTTACCTTCAACCATATATAAAGGTAAATTTTGCTTTCTGATTTTTTGGCTTTACGCTGTGATTGATGGTGCAAAGTTTATTAGATTATTTTTTGGGCTCCTGGAGTGGAATTACATTGTTGTGGTCGCTTTTACCCACGTTTCTAAATATGAGCGATTACAACGATGAGGTTCCACCTCGGAAACCAAGGAGATAGAACGATTGACGACCGTGGAAGCTTACCTATCAATTATTTTTTATTCTGTTTAATACTTTTTATGACAAAATTACATTTCTTTTTTGAGCTATGGTCTGCAGATGAAATAAAGTTCGGCTAGTATAGCTTGTGGCATTGACGGAATTTCTGATTGGTACAGCTATTTTTTCTAATTATAATCGTTAAAACAAAATTTATCAAAAATGTTGCAAAAACAAAAGAAACAACATTTTGCACCACCTTCTGCACTAATTTCTGCAAGCAGTTCCCAAGAATTTTTCTGTCTATATGTATTAAAGGGAAAGTTGACGTAACAGACATTCCTCTATGGCTGCTGTGATTTTGAAATGTCCGTTTCTTGATTTATTTTTATAATATTCAGTAGTCTCATACCTATTTGGTTTCTCTGCCTGCCAATTTGAAGTAATTCTCAAAGTAACATCTACTTATTTTACAATACTATTTACATATATTTGTGAAAATTTACAGATGCTCCGTTTTATTGGCCGACGCTGTGTTTATGGAATTTAGTCATTTTTATTTCTTATCGTGCAATCAAAAATTGTTTTGGTCAAGGAATGTCATGAAAGGAAAAACTTCTGCCTTTGATTGTACCTTGCATTCTAACTGATTCTAATCTCAATTTTTGCTGTTCTTGTAAATCGGACAAAGGAGTTCTGAAAATCCTGCTTTTCTTTTTTTAAATAAGGGAACACAAAGTAATCCAGAACAGATAAAGACGGAGATTTTGAAGAAAGCTCGACTTCAGTGTGCAAGCTTATTAGACGATTATCAAAATAATCCCGAAGAAAAGCAACTGCTTCCTACTGAAAGACATCATTGTGTAACTGATGAAAAAATTCAGTTAAGATGTACCTTTCAGCATCAACAGTAAAATTAAAAGACACAAGTTCAATTATTTTTCTTCGAGAAACCGTTATCCAAACGTTAAGTTTTCGAGGAAATAAGGAAATTCAATAAAAATGCGACGACTCTGACTGCTCCACGTTCTGATATTTTGAGAATGTAGAGCAGCGAAAATTCACGCTTGACCGGAAAACGTTAAATTCAGCAAGTAATCATTCATTAAATTATTAATAAACCATTGGGAGTGCGCAAGACGAGTACGCTGGCGAAATTGCTGGATGGCGATGCATCTTATAGGGATGGATACATCGCTAAATAATTTTTACCAATAGTTATGCACGTGACAAACGAAAGCTCAGTTTTTATAGAGTTTTCTTCCATACGCTCAGCAGCGTCATTAAAGTCTTTTTCAGTCAGAACTGAAGGGCTACCAGCGCTCTTCTTGCGGGCTACAGACTCGCTTTCGTGATTAAGACAACTATAAAATTGCTCGAGCATTACAGCAAGGCCTGGGAAATGCTATTGAAAGTCGTTTAAACACAAACGCTTACTATATTGCCAGATGCCATTAGCTTGGAAATCAGTTCGAAAATAGTCTTTGTTGTTCGATTTAGTTATATTCGTTTTTTGATAAATAAGAAAATACAGACGTTTTCACTTTCATGGCACATCCTTGACACAAATCATTTTTGATCGCATAGTATAATGTCAATAATAAAGTTAAACATTTGTAGTAAGTAACAACCTTTTGAGGTATTTTCCCTTTTTCGTAGAATTGGAGACTTGATAAGTAGAAATATTACAGAGATTAACAGAAATGCGAAAAAGCTCCAGATGGCAGATAGTTATTTACCTTCTCCTGAACTGTTTAGACATTATGATTACTTTTCATTTTCAGGAAAAACTGATTTTGGCCTTTAAATGTTTCTATACAGTAAATCGAGAGGTGTTATTCAACCATTTTTGTAAAAGAATTGGCACGGCTATTTTTATAAGGTGTAGGATTGATAAAATCTAAGTTTATAATCGACTAAGGGGCAATGATTAGGGCGTTCAGGCGCGCTTCTCTTTCTTGAACGCATTTCTTGCTTAGACGTTAAATGAAAATGAAAGAATTTTGAATTCCATTTTGTGTTTGAGTTTTTTTCACAGACTTGTCACAGAGGCTTTGACTGAACCTTAAGGTTTTGCGGGACACATTTTAAGAAGCGCTGATCTAGCGTGTTACTATATTTGAGTTGAATAAATAAATTAAAAAGCACTAGCTAAAGATTTAATATTTTACCAAATACTAGATCGAAAGTTTAAATTTACACAATAAATTAAGGTCACAAAGAAACATCGTATTACGGTTTCTAGGTCGGTTATTTATTTTCTTTGTTCCACCAAACATATTCAGGCCATTATTATTGTTATCTCTATAAACCAGATTATTTCATATTCTACTTCGTATGCATATTAATTATAAATTAATGCAGTATTGCTTGAGCTATTTGAGTTGATAAAACTAGATATTAAGTTATAAATCTATTAGTCGTTACATAAAAAAACATACTCGGGTTGAAGACATTTCATATATTCCAATATTCACCGTTTAAGATTACTATTAAGATAGACAATAATGATAGCAAGGACAGTATGGCAAACAATACAAAAGTATCGGTACACACCGCACCCCACAAGTTTAATTAATTAATCCGGAACGACCGTTTCGAGAATGCGTGGAATCCTGATTAATCAATAAAGTTAGAATAGACCTCATGCACTGTTTGTTTTCATGGAAAGCGTGTTGAGCCTACTCATCAATGAGGCTTTATTTCTTTTTTCTCTCGTAAACCTGCCTAACCGTGGAGTCGATTCGATTCTTTCAGGTCAACTATTTGGTCGAATGTGGCTTCTAAGCACTTTACTGGACCTTGGCAAATTAGGGGACACCTCGTTCTTGTGAATCTCACAGCAATTAATTTGGATTAATTGACATTGAGCCTCCAGAAGTTAGATCAGTCCAGCAGATCGTTTACCACATGCTGTAAATTTCTTAATCATTGGTATATATTGCGTACTGCTGGATCTCTCGTATAGTCTATGAAGAGGTCTGAGAGCCCTTAGCACTGCTTGAGAGGGGTTTGAAGATCGTTTTGATGTTTTGTTTTTTCAAAATTTTACTGATTCTATCCGTTACCTTGTGGATATAGGGAAGATAAGCCGTAACTAGATTGGTGGTAGTGTTATTGTTCGTTAGTTTACTGGTTGGATGAAGATGTTTGTTGGTGACTATGTTGGTATCCTTGTTGTGAAAACCATTGTTCAGGTGATTTAGCTCGGTAGGAAGATTGTTGTGTTCAGAAACTGTCACCTCTAGGTGAACCAAGGAGTTGATAACTAAGCCTGCAGAAACGAGTGCACTTTCTGCGCGCTTCACGAAATTAGCAGAGACTAGACAGACTCGTGTTTTGTCGACTCTCGGGGAAACCAGTAGGCAACATTCTCATGAGACGTTAAACACGAGTTCGTCTAGTCTCTGCTAATTTTCTGAAGCGCAACTCGTTTCTGCAGGCTTATTGATAACTGAGAACTTTTGTTTATATATATTTTGTTCTTTCAGTATGTGTGGGTTTTCGATAAACGCAGTGACCTAAGCTACCATCGGAATTACGTGTGACCAGTACGTCAAGGAACGGGAGAGCACAGTTATGTTCTATTTCCACAGTGAATTTTATATCTGGGTGTTGATGATTGTGGTGGTCTAGGAAGTCAGGTAAAGAGTCTTCGCCATGGGGCCAAATGATGAACATGTCATCGACATATCGGAACCATACCTTAACTTTCAGATCTGCCAAATCATGAGGCACTATTCACGACTACGTTGAATTTACTGTACAGAAGGTGCTTATAATGTTTTCGTAAAACCAAGTTATTTTATTTTACGTCACAAGTTTTTACTAGGTATATGTTCTATGTGCGATGCAGTGCATTCCCGCTGAAGGACCCCGCGCCTTCCTTTTGAATCACTTTGGTGATGGCTAACAGGGAGATAAACCGACAACTACATACCTCAATGCCATGAAATACATTGGAGAGAAGAACCAGGAAAAGTGCATTCGTAGGCTTTCCCGGTAAGACCCTCAAAAGACAACGCGGAGAAATTGCTGGCTATGAGTAAATTCGATGTTACAATGTCGACGGGCACCGTAATTAATCACTGAACTAATATGCTGCTGTGAAGTACACAATAGCATTGGACACAGCAGCTTAAGGGTACGAAAGGTAGACCTGGGAAAACCCCAAATATAGCGCTGAAGAAAAGTTTTTAAAAGATCGCGGAACTCCTACGGAATTAAATAATTATGCAAAGGGGCATAGGTTGCTCAATCACTAATTTTGTATAAACGAGTATTCGACTATACATGCAAAAAAAAATTCCTAAAGCTTTTCAAGGTCTTCAAGTGTCTGTGCATTGGATTGGTGCTGGCTGTCGGGATTTAATTTTTGGCGAGAATTCCTCGTGACTATTGCAAACTAGTGTTTACTCTCACTTATATATAAGTAGACTCTTTCGGGTTCATCAGGATGAACATTTGGAGGGCAGTAATGGATCAAGAACGTACTTAATTTAATAACCAGAATCTATTTTTGGTATATGGTTATTTTATGTGTTAGTTTTGTGTTCATTTCATCAATGACACTGTATTTGTTCGGTGGCTTTGATAGCATTTCTAGCAATATTTTCAACGTTCAAATTGTCACCGGTTGCAGATCTACTAATAGGTGTGTATACAAATATGTTTTACTTTGAAACACGAAGGTTTTTTTTTTTTAAACTACTTTATTCCAAAGTTTCACACAATACTCGAAGTTTGAACGTTACAAGTACTATCGGGTAGCGATTCGGCAACGAACTGCTCGAGGTTCCCAAAAATATAGATATTTATCTACACTTGTGACACTTATCTTAATGAAAGAGTATCAAGTTTCGTACTAATGACAAACTAATAACATAAGTTGTGATTCATGCATATGTAAACATGTTAGTCACTATAATGGTGTTTATTTTAAATATCATAACTATACATAAAATGTTTTGCTAACTTATTTACTTCGGCGCAGAGTCTGAAAACAGTGCGGATACTCCTTATATCTCTTTTCAGACAATTAAGAGTTTCAGTAACAAAAAAAATTCTGGTATGAAGATTTGGTGGATTATATTTTATTGCTTTATTACAAATACCAAAGCAACTCTCGTCAACAAAATATGGATTGCTGTATTTTATTTACATTTTTCTAGTGTCAGCGCTAATTACATGTTTCTGATCATCAATCTATTATTTTTTAATAAATATTACAATGCATTAAATGTTTATCTGATATAAGCTCAGATGATCCTGATAAAATTGATATTTTTATTACACCAGCCGATATCCATCTTGTTAACCGACAAGATTTATGAATTTAGTGCTTGATAACCAGTTTAAGTGCCAAAGGATGTAGGTACGCTTAAACTCTCTGAGTTGGGTACATGGTACGTGTATAGAATTATTATTTTTAACTTGCAAAATAATGTCACATACTTCGGTTATCTACACACTCGGCGAAGGTCGCCGAGGGTATAAAAGTGGATTTCTTCAAACGTATTTCGCAAAGCTCTTATTTTCAAACGTTTCTATTTCTTTTTTCTATTATTTCTTTTTATTGACATATAATAAAGTTTCTATTAAAATGTCGATGGGATTGGATGAGATTTAAATTCGGTAACGGGCGACTTAGAGGAAGGTTACCTTAATCTGTACGATGTATCAAGGATATGAGATAACTGTTTTGGAAAACGATTAAATATGAATTATGTGCGTGTTATCTTCCGTAAATTGAGTAAATATGTTTATACTCGAACGTGGAGATTGAAAAATGAATAATGATAGTTAAGGATTGTGAGGTAGTAGGGAAAGACTAAAGAATCGGTACACTCCGCACCGTGCAAATTACTTTATTAAATTTGGAAGGATTGTTAGAGAATTCGCGGATTCCAATTGTCAACTGTACGACCAAATGATGTTAGAAAAAATCTTTAATAAAAAGGATACCTTGTTCTATCCTTATTCTAAAAGATATTTATCCGCTTTTACTGCCCAACCACACTAAAACAAAAACATGTGAAATACTTGAAACTAGAGGAAAAGGACCTGGCCTAGGGTACAAAAAGACACGTGTGTTCGTTTTACCCCAATGAATCCATCAACACCTATTAGCTAAGAATTCCTGCTTTTCGGTATAACAAATGTGTATTCCTTTTCATATAAATGGTTTCGTGAGCGTCTAATTGTCGCGAATTCAATATCTTCTCCGGCTTCGTTTACGTGTTGCATTACACCTGATTCAATTCTTCTATAGCAGTAATTTGCCATATGTTCTTTGAACCTGGCAGCGCTTGCAATTTTCTAAATTCCCGAACTTTTCGGTTTATTTTTCGGATTACTTAGTAGGTTTTCAAAGAAGCACACGCTCACATCTCGTTTCTTAGCTTTACATCACTCAGGAGAGTAAGGAGACCTTTGTTTACTGTCAACATTTGTAAGAATATCACTTATTTAAACTAAGAAAAGCTGAAGATCGAATTTGTCGCTTCTGCCAAGAAGGTTTGGAGGCGCCAGAATACATTCTATGTAAATGTGTTGCCATTAGTCGTACACGACCATTTCTTCATCTACTGAACCGGAGGAGGAGGATCCTTTATTAAAAGCCTCAAATTATTCTAATATCCACAAGGGCATTTCGTTACATGCGTTACAGCTGCGCCATGTCCCGACTAATACTACTAACAGAGTTGTGGCAGGAAACTATAAAACCTTGAGTAGCACTTTTGCTCTAAATTGGCTTATACGAGTCATGCGCAAATTATTATAAACGCATCGTTGCCCAGCGATAAGAGGGACAGCTTGCGAATGTGAAAGCTTCAAACCTCGAGGCCTCGAGTTCCCACTTGGAATAGTGGCAGAATAGTGATACAATCCCGAATTTAATTACTATTAATATGCTAAAGGCGGTTTCATTGAATAGTGTTACAAAAGCAGCGTTGCTCGCTGAATTGAGCTACATGAACCAACCGACAACCCCGCTAAAGCACTATGATGAATAATCTGCTGATTTGTCATCAAATCTTCCATGTTATACTCTTTGATATACACACAGATAATTTACGTTAGGAATTTAAGAAGATTTTTTGGGAAAACAGAAAACGCAGAGTGTCAAGTGTCAAGAGTGCTGCAAATTTTGACGTGGTCCTCGTATCTAATGAAATTAAATCATCTGGAAAAATAAGTCATAAATTTTTGCGGTAATGTGGGAGTGGTATATTTGCGTCGGCATCGTGCAAAGTTAAATATAAGAAAATCTAGCCGCCAGGAAACATTGTTTTACAGCAATTAAGGTGCTATTAATACCAGAATATACGTATATAAAAATTTACTTCGGTAATTCATTATCCCTATTAATTTATCATATCCTGATAGCAAATCTCCGGCAGTTATGTAAATAATAAAACAAGTTGTGATTATCAGTCATAATTCTCGCGATTATATAATCTGTGGCCAAAAATAACCACAATATATTCGTAAATTAGTAAAAGTGTCTGCGATGTCCAAGTTTTGACAATTTTAAATTTGTAAGGTCATGCATACGTCTGCAAATTTGTCATTAGTTTAGATATCAATCGGAACATACAATACAATGTGTTAATTGACGTAATAAGCTTTAATTGTGGATTATTTGTTAATAAATAAAAGTCTGGCAAACATCGCAAGTTTTATTGGTCAATCAAGCGATAATATCTTTTGCCATCAGCGTATCAGGTAGAATTTTAATAAAAGTTGATACTTTATCAACATAGTATTGTCATTACTTTTACTATTTTCGTTATTTTCTCTTTACTTGATTAATCCACAGCCTTCTAATTTGATGCTGAATTGGAAGTTAAATTGGCGCAATTTGATTCGACAAAAACGTTCTCGAACTCATTGTAATTTAAAATTGGAATAGCTATCACCATGACGTTTAAGAATAGCACATTTTTAATAACATTGTTCATTTTGACTTACTGCACATACATACAGTGTTCGCGAAAATGTCTGTACCATGCAGGAATCTTTATTATTTTTTTTTAGATTTAAAGTAGCTGTGTTTGTGGTTTGTCTATGCATCATTAGGAACCATTTAGAAATGCCAAATGTTAAAAAAAATATTATTTGGCCAAATATGAACAGATGTTGCTTCCATCTACTCGGAGATTTCAAATCTCAAGTGTGATTGGAGAATGTCCATTTTGGAATGACCGTTAAATGTGTTGAAAGGGAAGGGCGACACTGCTTGAATTTTTGTTTGAAACTAGATAATATGCATTAAATTATTGGTCAAGCTGTTTATTACTTTATAAATTGTTAAAGTCTTGCCTAAAAATAAATTTAACATACAAAATCTAATGTTACTGTCTTTTTTTGTTTCTCACTCAACGCGAAAATTGCCCAAGAGTTTTGTTTTCTTCTTAACAAAACACTTCTTTTTTAATTAACAGTAAATTTGTCTCATTGCAAGGATAGACAATAACTTATTAACTTTTAAGATTGCAAGAAAAGTTTTATTGGAAAAAGATTTCTTGAAGCAACATTTAAAAAATTCTATTTTCTAACTTCTCAACTCAGTATGGCTCTACGATTATCACTTTTACATAAGTTACGAAAATACGAAAACAGTCCAAGAGCGTCCTCAAGTTTCCTACGCAAATTGATTTAATGTGAGAAAATACCTTCTTAATAAAAAATAAATTAAACCTTCTCTTTTTTAAGACGAACCCTCGATTTCCAACTATTACTGATGAAAAAAAATACACTGAAAAAATGCGTATTTTTAACAAAATGTAGAAAAAAACAACTTTAAAACAAAAGAAATAAAAAAAAGTTCTCATATGATGCAGACTTTTCCGTGGACATTCCAGATACGTAGATGATAATCTCTATCATTCATCACAATATTTAATCGTCTTATTGATCGAATTGCCACTTGGTCGTATAAGAATGTATTTCCTGGATATCATGAAAATAAAAAGATATAAAACTTGTTTACGTGACCAAATTCTTTCGGCATTACGTTTATTTTGAGAACACTTGACATTTTTCAGTGGGATGATGTAGCATTTCCAACGAACCACTTATTAAGCTGGGAATTTCTTGATATAATCCCGAAAATGAAACATCTAAGAAAGATGTAAATACAGAGGTACCATATTTAAAAGTTTGTCAAAACGTGATCAATGCAGGTTTGTTCCAATAAATCTGAGATAAGTTTATTTACGTACTACAATGTATACGATGTGCAACGGAAATACACCTTGTCCTCGAACTCTCATGGGGGTCGCCACTAACTGCTACTGGTTTATATGTAAGGATGATTTCCTTGCATTTAAATTTCAATAAGAATATGATGTTTACAGTCAAAAAAGGTGGGAAAACGAAACAGGGGAAAGCGGGAAAGCGAGAAGTAGGATGTTCCGACTTAATCGAAATATGCTGTCAGAGTCGCCAAAACTTCAAATAGTATGATAGTAATAACAATACATTTATTATCCAACAGCAAAAAAAAAGGTTCTACAAAAGCATGTTACGTTACTAAAAGTATAAAAAGAAAGGTTTATTCAATTAGGCAATAACTCAAAAAAAGAATCATAACTAACAAGTTTCTTTAAGCTTGTTTTTTTAGGGTACATGTATTACGGCTATGGCACGTAGAAAGAATAGGGGAGAAAAAGTGACACCTAGTAGAAACTGGGGGAAGATTCCCTTCCCTTCGTAGACTTTTATCTAAAAAGGCTTCTGATATCAAGCACGCAGGCGCAGCTCCAATAATTTCTGAGTAAGGAGCATATTGCTGGGCAATTTGTAAATAAAAGATAACTTTCTCTGTCATTTCGCCAAATTTAGCACCTGGGTTCCAAACTGTAGAACAATATTCAAGCTTAGATTGATTATTGTTATCATTATCATCTAAATATTTTGTATTTCTAGTAAGAAATCTAAGCATTCTTAAAAAGTAAGAACGTATGTCATACACATGTAAATTGAAACTCAAATTTTTGTTAAAACTTACTCCAAAATTTGCTCTTATTGAAAAATAACTGAGCTCTATTTGTCGAGAGCATTCAAGTCGTTTTGGTCTTTAACTTTAAGGTCATCTTCATATAACGAGTAGCGAGATGATATACATACGTACGGCTGGTTAAGTCGTTAACAAAGATTAGAAAAAGTCAATCGGATCTGAAGAAACACCGAAATTATTCAATTTATGACGGCTAGGTCATGCCGAACAGTGTCAAATGCTTTGGTGAAATCCGTGTACATTCTGTCAACTTGATATTGTTCGTCCAACGTTTCAGAAACACGTTGTACGAAGGAGTATAAATTAGTGGAGTATTTCCAGCAAACTCAGTGGCAATCTTTAATAATAAGCGTAAGAACTAGTTAAAATATTGAATTTACGCCAAAGTAGTTATCGCTTTGACAGACATTAAAGATGTCAACAAAAGCTGATGAAAAGCGTGTAACGAAAGCACTGGCAATGGAAATGCTTTTTTCAAAATATGTGCCTGTTTTATTTTTAAGAGTTTGTATGTTAATTTTGATAAAATTACTTACAAATTCTATCCTTCTGCTATGTAAAGTGCGCGTCTATTGTGAAATTCCCTCTATATTCTGTAATATCCCTTTCGGTCTCTCTTTGAATATTCGTGTCTTCAATTTTGTTTTTCTTATTTCTCCAAATTATTTTAACACTAACATAATAACTCTTTCAACTTACGTCTATATTGATTCTAAAGATTATTTTCTTCAACAAGTTATTTTGTTTGTTTACCCGTCTTCACAGAGTGGACACCAATACAAGGACCTGCATTTGACCTTTTCGATGATCTTTTTGATAACCTTCTTGATACAGATGGCATCACAAATTTTGATGACTTGAATACAGACGATGCGTTAAATGTGTTTCTATGTTTTTTGATAAAAAAATTTTGTTACCAAGTTCTGCTGGTGATATTTGTTACTTCCTTGAAGTTAATTTTAGTGGACTTGTAAATGAAACTGTGATGCATACAATTAGCACAATATACGAAGTATCATCCTAATAAACGCTTGAAACTACATAATGTATGGGAAATTATATCATCTGGGTGTCACCTATTTTGCCGCTGGCATTTTTCCAAGCGATGCCTTAGAGTTTCTACTACGCTTGCAGGAGTAATGGCTTTAATCTCCTCCTGGATACGATGTTTAAGCCGAATCAAATTTCAGTATGCGGGGCTTTGTTAGATTAATAGTAGGTGCTTCGTTGACGTTGTAAAGAGCATAACGAACACGAAGCCGACGCCGAACTGCGATGTAAGAATGACTTAATTCAATGTTACGACCACAAAATGTACTTTGTTGGACATCAAACTGTTCCATTGCGACACGATATTAACCCAAAAGCTTGCTTTATTCATTACAAAAATTCTAACAATTATATCTCAACAAGCTTTAAAGCTATAGATAAAATAAATAAAAGTGCAAAACTCTCTGAGGCAACTTACATAAATCATTGAAATGCTAGAATTCAAGTAGTAATAGTAGTCTATTTAATTTAAATTTTATAAAAATCCATAACAAATCAACGCACTTTGTAATATAGTGCACTTATTTAGATTCTATTATTATTACCAAGTTTCATTACTTTCTAAATGTGACCCCTTGTAAGAATAATAAATTTTTAGTACATTTTATGAATAGATTCTAATTTTAATCTCATTGTTAGTGAAGTATATTACTTATTCAAAAATAGATCGACGTACAAAGCTGTAACCATGTTTATCGGAAATTGTGGCTAAATGAAGTTGTTGTTTAATTTTCGCCTTATAGATATTTCATACCTCTGTGTAATGTACTTCCGAACAGCTCCACAAGGCAACCGTGTCTACTAATCGCTTTCGGCACAGGATGAATAATTAACGTAATTTAGTGAACTATCGTGTAGAAGCAAAGTAGATTCGCCTTTTGAAGATAATGTAATGAATACTGAATTTCGAGTACCTACGTATCTCTACAGAAGCATCTACGATCTATGTAATTTATATCTTGTTAGAGGTAAGTAATTGAATCATATGACAAAGCCACTACAACTACCACTTCGCACATTAAATTCAAGTAGCGGTTTGTCCTTTATGTTTATAAACACATATTTGAAAAAAATATCGATACAAAGGTTAACGATATACTTATTGTCAGTAATCTTGCTTGTTGCCTGATCGATATCTCTTAAATTGTGAAGAATCATCACATACACTTCAAATTATGCGAAACAATCGAGGGCTTCGCGTGCACAATTTTTGTTTTAGTTCTTTCTTACGTTCATGTAGCAATGCTGAGAAGAATGTCAAAGATATACGATGGTAGTCTGAAAAATTTCCAGCCTAACATAGAAACGAGTCTTCTCACAGGTCAATATATTTTTCCCAGCGATACTCTCATCTGTTTACTTTATCCAAATGGTAGCTGGAATCTCGTTCCAAAAAATAAGAATTTACTAATGTGATGTCTTTCTAACAAATAGAAGGAAGTTCCAGAAGACCAGATCTTGTGATGGGTTGTCTATCAATCCGAATCTCAATTCTTGAATTTTTGCAATGACAACTATTGAAGTGAAGAGAGTGTGTTGGTGGAACAGAACTTTCCTTTTCTTCAAATGCGACCGTTTTCCCGCAATTTCCGTCTTCAGCTTGTGAGCTAATGATGCGTAGTATGTTCCCGTTATCGTTTCTCATTTTCACCTCTTTTTTCCGATGTTATCGGTAGTGGTTGTAGTTTTTGGCCATCTTGAACGTTCATCGTTAACCAAGTTGGCACGAGCACTTGTCCAAAAATGTTACATTAATTTGCGTAAGTGTATTGCCTCCCAAAAGCTGCAACTACCAAATAATGGTACTAAACGACTCTCGAATTAGGGTTAGCAAGACAGGAGAGGCTGTGGGCACCTCTAAGGAACGTGTTTTTTATACAAGGTGTCTCAGAGTGTTTTATACATTTTTGCTCAGTTATCATCAATTTTTCAAAGTTTATTTAGAACCTAAAACTACATTTATTGGAAATTCATATATGGAAAATTATATTATCTAAATGACGCCCACATTGACGACTCTTCCGAACCATGCCTTAGATTTTCCATTACGCTTGTGCATAAGTCAGGGTAATAGCTTCAATCTCTTCCTGGATGTTATTATTTGGATATGGATTAAGCTGAATCAAATTTGCTGAGGCGTTATTATAAATACTGCTTTTAAGATCCACAAGAAAATAGTCGTTATAGCCAAGTCCAGGCTTCTGTGACTAATATCAATTTATCTGGAAATTATACTCTTATAGTTTGTAATGCGGTATTGGATGTGTGGCTAGCAGGTCCATCGTGCTGGAACCACCACAGATCATTAAAACCATGAGAGCAAAGCCAAAAAATTCACGTCAGTTGTCTGTTGTGGTTTGTCCGTTGTTACTGTACGTAATGAACTTTGATGTTTCTCTTGGGGATTTTCTTGGGACCAATAACGACGTTTTGCTTGTTGACGTAACCATGCACAAATTGGGTTTTAAAAGGATGTAGTTTCAAGTCTTCTTTAAAATGCGAAAAACAGTAGACCTATGTAACTGTAAAACTTAACCTTGTTTTAGCAACTTGAATACACCACTATGTAGTGAACTGCGAAGAGTGTTTTTTGAGATAATCGTAGGGTTGAGTTGATCAACTATCTTGAAAAAGGAGAAAGAATAAGGGCGGCGCACTGTGTATTATCACTTAATAAACTGAAGGCAGAAATTGCGGAAAAACGGTTGTGTTTGAAGACAACGCATCGTCTCACATTTCGATGGTCTCCATGGCCAAAGTTCTTGAATTTTACAATTTTTACCAGATCTGGTCTAGCGACTTTTTCCGTTTCCTAGGCTCAAAGTTATGCTCGAAGGATAGAGATTTTCAACGAAAGGTGAGATCAACGTATTTATAAACGATTGTTTTGCAGAAAGGCCACTACTATTGGGACGAATGTTTGGCACATTAAAAATTCCCAGCGAAAGTTGCAATATTTCTGGTTTCGATAAAATTCTACTAGGGCGTGCTAATGATCATAATAAGTACGAGGCGCATTCCGTAAACCGATGCTTGACAACAATCCGTCAGTAAGTTATTATTACGTAAAACTTTGGAGTATAGTCCTCACCTTTGCTAATGAAATTCAAAACATTTAGAAATTAGAGCCGATACATTGCGTCAGACATATACATACCTATACTGAATAACAAACATATAAGTTTCCTACGGCTTTATTCGAACATTCTATTTATAGCTGCCGAAATGAAAGTCCTTTGTCAAGAAAAGCTCAAAAGTTTCGTTACCGGATCGTAAACTTCGTTTGAAAGAAATGCTTTGTGATAAGGTTTCACAATACATCCGGAGATACGCAAAGTAATAGTATTCATTATCCTTGCCATACATTTCTGAAGACATGAATAGTAATAAGGAATTGTGAATGTTTGTAAAAAACAAATTAGACATACGTATATATGTATGAAACGTGTTGATAAAGCCTTTACATATAGAGCGTCATTCACGGTGATAATTTATTAGACGTGTGACAGTAATTATCCACCTCTCCTCGTACTTATGGTGATAAATACTGTCAAAAATGTTATACGAGGTGTTTGGAAAGTGGATGTATTTAAATGGTACTAGCCCCGATTTTTGACCTTTTCCATATATTCCTACTATTAAATTCACTGGTTCTCTTTTAACAAAAAGCAATGCATTAAGAAGTGGATTTTTTTTTACGCAACAAGCTTATTTAATCTTAAGGAATTTCTGCATAATGCAATGAAAAGAAGGAGTTTTTACAAAGCTTTTATGTAACTATTTAAATGAAACTAATCTAATAACAGCAAGAAGAAAGTGCTTTATTGTTTTTCAAAGTGTTTTCCAGAAAGATATACTTTTTCATTCCTTTAAAGCAATTGTTGAAATAGTTAGGCCAGTCATCAGTTAGATCAGTTAAAATTGCTATTTTGTCAAAGGCATTGATTGCTCCTGAGCTCGTATTTTCGTGGAGCAGGATGATTCATTGTTGTTGGTTAGTTTTTTGGAGCCTGCAATCACTTTTGGTAAACAAACGGTTGTATACCAAAAGGTATTAAGGCAAAGGTTGCGATCGTTTTCTTGGACAAACTACCTTCCGTTATTGTCCGGCTCAAAGTTTTTCGACATCAATTAACGTGAGCCGCTTTTTGTTCTTCATTTAAAAGATGCGGAATCCAATGGCAAACTATCTTTCTCAAAGCCAATTCATGCATTCACGCAGAATTTTTTGAATCGAGGTCCTTTAAATATCTCAGGATTTTTTTTTATCGGTGGACGCACAGCAGCGTTGTTTTTTTCAGAGACTGCTGTCTTCGGTGGTCCTGTCCTGGCATTATCGTTGACACTGGTGCGTCCACCACTAGCGGCAAAAATTATCGACTGGTGTGGTGCGTCGTTATCAAAACGAACTCGACGAGATATTGTTGTTGATCGACTTAAATCTATTATTCGAGCCACTTGTCAATTTTGGAAATTGCTTTGGTAAAATCACTTGCGGTATCTTGATGAAACCTTGAATTTAAGTTAAGTAAATAAAATACTTCTTAAACAGCAATGTTATTCGATCGTTTCGGAACTTTGTACTAATCCTGTATAAGCCATTATTTATGAAGAATATCGCTGACCACACAATTTTATCCACTCCACATCCAGAGAATTCATAAATTTCCTAATAAAAAAACATGGCTGCTGTATATAATGGGACGCTATCTGGCCCTGGCAAAGCAAGAACAGACATCAAGGCGCTTTGAAATATTAAAAACAACGCAGAAGTCCTACAGAAATAGAACCAATGCGTGTATTAATAAAAAAAACGTACAACGCCAGATCCGCATTTATAATACAAGTCCAACAACGGACGCGAAGATCATTACAGAGTGCGACTAGTTCTGTCTTTATTGCTCGGGATTTTTGCCAAGAAATACTCGTCTTTATAGAAAGCCCATAAAGGATGAACTAGATAAATTGACTTCATCCTTATGATGACACGTACATGGATAATGTGCAAAAATGAGCAGTAATATACAATATGTTCTTTAATTTATTTGGGTGGCAGTTTCAAATATAATACATTCGTAAAAACGTTATAAATCTTCGAAGAGGGCAATTAAAAATAAATGTTAGCGATACTTAAGGGATAAACTGCGTATTTTTATTGCATCGTTAACGGTCTGCCGTTTCAATTTGATATACTGTTCGTAATAATCACAATCACATTATAAGGAACTATCTATAATGAAGCTAGTTAAAATTGGAACTAGAAATTTTCTTACCAATTTATTACTAATATTACGTCTATTAACTATAACTACATAGACGCGATGTTGCACTGTTACATCTATTTGCATCCAGAGTGTTGTAAATAGCTGTAATTAGAGAAAATCTCTGGGGTTTTTCAATGTTTAATAAATATAAATAGCACTAAGTAGAAATAAAAAGAACTCTTTTGCCAATGAGAGAACTTTGAAATTAATTTATAGAGGATTTTTTTCGCACTAAACTAAAACAACGTTAGAAATAAGAAATTACACAAATTGTGAACACTATCACTGCGGTGTACAAAGTGCAATAGTTTATTAATACGACATATTTATGAAATGAGTAATACATAGTTAAGAAAATACGTTTCCAGTAGAAAACGTCGGCAAAAACCATCTTTCACTAAAAAAAATGTGATAAGGAATCAAACAATTCTAGAACAATTAACAACCATTTGTTACATGGCTGCTTACAGCTTGCGTAAATCCCTACTACTTTGTAGTAGTAAACGGATGGTATTTCTATTGAATAGATTATTCTTGTAAAAATTTAGTCAATGATTCTGTATGAAAAATTGCAATAATTTTATTTTAAAGATTACTACATTTGTATGTTTGTATAGCAAATATCACAAATTATGTCTGTAATTACCACATTTTTTTTTATTTTTTTAACTCAGTACAACGATAAGGTCCTTAATTTCATTTAAACTTAAATTATTGAAGCATTCTGCATTTATTTTATTTTATCTAAAACAAAAATCATTTGAGGCTAGGTAACAGGAATAGGTTTTCTACCATTAAGCAAATGGTAAAAGTGCAGAAATTATATTCGTAATTATTGATAAGAAGTAGGTAACCTGAGTTTGCTGTACATCCAGCGAAATTCATGCTGGAATGCACGTTAACCTCTAAATAAATACAATTTTACGAAGGTATTCTTGATTTGAATGGGACAATATCCCATGCTCGTTGCAGTTACATATACTGCCGATATTCTAAAAGATCCTATAATATAATACTAAAAGCACTAGTTATCTTACCTTTAGAGACAGCCAGCAGTTTTCACTCTTGCAGTTTATTTATAATTGACTTGTCCATGTTCAAATTCTGAAACAACCCCAAATTGATAACCTTTTCGATAAATTGATTCATAAATCTTTACTTTTTTTGTAATTACAAATAGTAATTTTTGTAATTCAATGAGAATAATATCGGTAAAATAGAAAAAAGGAAAAAAATGCATCGAATGCCAAATGTTTTGCATAGATGCCGCAGTCTGATTTTTTCCTTATTCCATAAGCTATTATTAGTTTATTTTCAAATAATGTTAGCTTAGCAGTAACAAGAAGACTAGAACTATAACGCGAGTTAATTCTGTAGAATATGTCACTTACAAGTAAGCCTACAGAAAAGTGTTGCGCTTCACGAAATTAGCAGAGACTAGACAGACTCATGTTTATTCGTGTCATGAGAATGGGTTCGTGTTGCCTGCTAGTTTCCCCGAGAGTCGACGAAACACGAGTCTATCTAGTCTCTGCTAATTTCGCGAAGCGCACGGAAAGTGTACTAGTTTCTGCAGGCTTATTTATAAGTAGAGCTGGTATTACTCTACTTATACTAGCGTCGCCTGGCATAGATCGAATAGGTTTGTCGGTTATGTCCGTGGTCTCGTAAGATGTATGCGTATTGTGAAATTAATATCTGTATGAATGAGAATAGTTATATTACTGCAAATTACAAGGTCGTGGACATAACTCCCTTCAATTTATGCCCGGCGACGCTGCTATAAGTAACAGTAATGCCAGCTCTACTTATAAAGTATTTTTTTCAGGCCATTTTCTTCGAACCTGTTTATTAAATTACTGAGAAGATTTGGTTAAAATTGCAGTAATGTGTTACTGCTACACAAAGCCATTATCGTCCATTGCATTTCTATTTAAAAATACCCTTGAATATGACACAGCCTATTGTTAATGATACTTTGGTATTTTGTATGAAATATTTTTAAGCAACTTGATTCTCTGTCTAATGGTCTGGGAATTTCCCGCTGTCAAGGGAATTCTAAATATTTTATATATGATTAGAATAGCAGGCATGTAGGCAAAATAAAATATTATGTTATCACATCAAACCTGCTTTAGACGTCTTATGGTGGTCAATATACTGGCCAAAATTAATAATTCACCATCAAAAAATGTTTGCAAAGTAATGTTTATTAATACCTAAAATGCTTATACTACTTATAAACAAGTAAATAAAAGACAATTCAACAAAAGAAGATTTGTCTAGTGCGTCTATGCTAAGGTGTTGAAGCTTAAAGGAAAATCTTCTCAGAAGGTGGTCCTTCTGAGTGCGCCTGAACCTGCTGTTTGTGTTTTACCTTGATTTGCCATCTACAGGTTCCAACACCGTAATACAGTTCAATGATTACGATTATGTCTACACGCTATTTCCTGCTTCATATACGTTCTTGTCTGCGAGGCATCACTCACGATTGCTTAAAAAATCTTACTCATCATTTTTGTACCTTTGGTTTGTAACTATGGGATTGTAACAGTATGTTCCTGTAAAAATATGTGCGGAACATCTGGCTCTTGTAAATACTGGTAAGCAAACTAGATCAACACAAAATGATAAACAATCGTTTAAGTTGACCTTCAAAAATATTTTTGTTGTTTTATGTATTGGATAAGTGGGAAAATAAATTCGTTTATTATTATTTTTTCAACGGCAGCTGTTTTCTTTCCGCTGAGCCTGTCCAGTTATATTTTAAAATAAAATTTGCTTCACACTTGACCAACATAACTGCTTATTTATAGCGAGCTGCCAAGTATACGGGTAATCATAGAATTGAATAAGCTATGAGTTTTTACGTTTTCAAGCGTGATTTAAGTTGCAAAGAATATTTTGAAGATCGGGTGTTATGTGACAATACGAGTTCCTTAGCCACTTTAAAGCGCTACTATAATAAATTTCAACATGGTTGACCTTCGAGTTTCTAAGCCAAAAACAGCAGTTTCTTGTCTTGTACGGAAGAAGATTGAAAAGGACCGGTTAAAGTTACTGCCAGGAGTGTTCAAACAATTTTTAATATTGGTGACATCATTTTACACAAACTTTTGATAGAACGTAACCTTTGTGTTCGTTGAGTTCCCATAACTTCAATCAATTGCGAATTTCAAATTTAAAAAGAGAACCGTGTGGTACGGTACAGACCTACAGGGAATCAATTTGAAAATGGATAGTCCCATTTGATATAGAACATTACTACAGGTAGCGAAATGTGGGTGTTCTGTAATGATTCCAGAAGAAAGCAATTGTCAGCAGTGTGGGCCTGTGAGAACGAATCGGCCTTAATTAAAAGGGTGTTTAAAAAAAAAGCGGAAACACACAGATGATCGCTTTTTATAATTACAGGACATGTTTCTACTGTCGTATAGGAGAATCGTCGTGCGGTTAATGCTGAATAGTACACTACAGTTTGTTTGTCTCAAGCTCTCAAAAATGTTCAAGAGAAAGGATCATTTTATACTAATAACGCTAGGGCGCACACTGCTGCGTACTTTGATGAATAAGACATTGAAATAATGGGTTATTCGAAGTATTGCCTAGACTTAGCACCCAACGATCTCCTTTTATTTCCGCATGTAAAGAATAAGTTACCGGGTTAACGTATTATATCAGCTAAAGAAGTGTTTTGCCAATAAATTGTGAATTACTAGGCTCAGCGGAAAGAGAACGGCTCCCGCATTATTATGATTTTCTCACACTTTCCAGCCTAGAAGAGA
This sequence comes from Oryctes borbonicus, assembly GCA_902654985.2. Taxonomy (NCBI): domain Eukaryota; kingdom Metazoa; phylum Arthropoda; class Insecta; order Coleoptera; family Scarabaeidae; genus Oryctes; species Oryctes borbonicus. The sequence continues at coordinate 901,418 of LR736857.1, read as the reverse complement.
CTGAAGAATTTTTATCCTCTCAGAACTTGCTGGGAGTCTTATTTGAGAGATTCACTGCGCAAAAAATAATTTAATTCTACTATTAGTTATATTTTTAACTTCGTCGTTTTACTTAAATTATTTCCTATATTTTCAATTAAAACCAAATTAGGGCAGATATAGTTTGCAATATAATCTGCTTACATATTTTTCGTTACAGACGGTATCTTTAAATACAAAAAGAGTAGTATACGAAGATAAAAATAAAGATGAGCAAGCTAAACGATATCCTATTTATGGTAGTTTACTCCACTTAATACGGGCCTACCCTCTTTTCTCATTTCTCGATTTTATCAGGGCTCCGCAGGGAAAAGATTCTAGTAAATCGATAGATACGATATAGAGCTATTCAAAATATCCTCCGGTGACTTCGTATGTATCTATAAGTGTGGTCGCTATTTACTCTCTGTCAACAATCCGGAAACTACAAATGAACGGTAGCAGGATGGAAGTCGTACGTACCATCAAGGAGGTAGAAGGTTGACGGAGATAGATGCGAGGATGGAATGCGTTCAGAAATTATTGAACGTATGTATGTGCGGTAATATTTGTAAGACCTTATATGTTACACAGATCTCTTTGATGGAATTATTCCATATTTTCTTTCATAAAGTTGTAATTGTGTTAATTAAAACGGTCATGCTGCTCAAATTTCTATTACTTAAAAATTGTTAATAAGCAACAAATTTTCAGCCTAGCCAAGAAATGTGGGAAATGGAAAATAGTAGTTACAATGTTTTTCAAAACAACCCCTTAATTTATGTGTAGTGTGTCCGAACTTCAGCAACTTCATTTAACATTTAGAAACAAGTAACAGTGACTGGGGACCAATTTGGGGGAAAGTTAAGGTTATCAACAGCAACTTGAGTGGCATATACCGGTTGTTACGCTACATTTTAACGTCCTCCCATCTTAAAGAACAACGATTCCAAATTACACACGACCGGCCGGCGATTTCGCCGGGCGAGAGACATGGCGAAAAAAGCTACAATACGCGCAATTTCATGATACTTTGTACACGGGAAATTTTCAGGCGCAAAGTACGCGTATTAATTTTTTTCCCCCATCGTGTTCAACCATTCTAAGAATGTTTGAGAAATTGACGATGGATCAGGTGCCGGAACGGATAGTTTAGTACCTAATATACTCTGCTCGGAAGGTTTCGAAATAAGATAAGGTCTTTTGTGTATTTTCAATAAAATATGTGTATCGATTCACATTTCACAGAAGACAAGGGATACGTGTATCTGCATCCGCACTACCATAAATTTGAATGAACTTTGGCGCGTGAAAAATATCTTCAACGTTAGAACTAGGTCAAATGTAGAATATAGCCTACTTTACACGGCTTTTGCTCTTTGTTTTATGCTTTTCTGTAGGGAAATGGTAGAACTTAATAACCAATATCTTATCAACTACATATACGGTGTTATCTTTTTGGAAGCCATCCATGCACAAGTATTTCGGAAACTAAGACGAACATAAAAATTTTTATTGTAAGAGGTAAATACTTTGATCTATGACGCTTACATCAGCGTCCCACGAATATCTCCACAAGAATTTTAAATGGGATGACCCATCGTATGATACTTCAAATAAATGCTTATATTATAAATATGTTGGTGGATAGCTTATTAATTTGTTTTAAACATCTTAAAAATGGCCAAGATAGTGTGGTGCGCCAGTGAATTGTTCGCAACTGATTTAACCGAAGATTTGCAAATTACTGGATTGGTAGACCTGGAACGATCAATGGACTTTATGATCAGAGGGTTTGAGAAGTCTCGACTTCTTACTTCTGGATCATCTAAAATCAGTAGCTTACTTAAATGATTTGCAGTAGTGCTCATTTTGAGCAGTAACGTCAATCTAGATGTTTAAATAATAATAATAAAATCTTTATTTCGAACACTATGTGTATAACTATAGCATAATTTGTTTTGAAATACATTGTTTAAATACTAATTGTCAGCTTTCTAATGTAGATCAAACTTTTGATTTAATTAAATAAAATAATTTTTTTTTAATTTATTTATTTATTTTTTAAAAGATACACGAAAGTATTGTTGGGAGAATGAGCTTTCATTTGAGGTGCTATACGATATTCGCGGGGGTGCAGGGGTAAACGGTATAAGTGCCATTCACTGGTCAAAGCATGCTTTCCTTATAAATAGATATGTATTTGGAAACTTGTATTTTTGTTTTAGTTTCTGAAATATCTCAGGTAAATCGATTTAAAAAATCATACTGTATATAAACATCATTTTAACTTTATTCTTATTTCGTCTGGAAAAGAAAGAGTCAAACAGCTCAAAAGATTAAAGCATGTATAACAAATTCAATTTGGTCGTAATTTTGAGTCTAAAGTAGTTTAATGGAATTATTACTTTTGTGTTTTTGTATTTATGGTAATATTGTAAATATAAAGATGAAGAATCTCGTTCTTGGTCAGCCAAATCATTTCGAACATTTCCTTGATTGGAAATTGGTATTAATAGATCTATGGATGGGAGAAATTATAGAGGGATGTATGCTAGAGTAGTTTGATAATTACTCTTAGGCAAGCGAGGGAGCAAGGGAGATAAAGCGATTTACAGATTTAGGGGAAGAGTTACGTAGTTAGCTCTTTTCGTGATTGGATGTCATATACAGAGCTACCGTAGCCTCTCTCGTTATTGCGAAAGTTTGCTTGAATAGAACGAACAAAAGAAATGTACTTTTCGGTGGGGTTATTCTCTTCGTAAGTGGAAAGATAACCGAGGATGTAGCTTCTTGTCTAAGGAAACAACGAATTTCCTATATGTTAAAAGTTTTGTTTCGGTTTATCCAATTGTAAGTATCTATGTAGGTTAACGTACGTAACGAAAATATTAGCAAAGCGACTTTGTTATGGCTAATAAAGGTTGTGGCACTCTCAGATTTAATCTTAATATTGGTGTTAAAAGATCGTCTTAGTCCGTTAATTAATGTAATTAGAGTTCTAAGTGGCAACAATAACGCTTCCTTCATTGCGGCTTGTACCGCGTCTTCTATGCTTAGGGAAATGAATACTTCCGTTGTTTGGAGTAAGCCTGCAGAAAAGAGTTGCGCTTCATGAAATTAGCAGAGACTAGACAGACTCGTATTTATTCGTCTCATGAGAATGGGATCGTGTTGCGTACTGGTTTCGTCAAGAATCGACAAAACACGAGTCTGTCTAGTCTCTGCTAATTTTTGTGATGCGCACGGAAAGTGTACTCGTTTCTGCAGGCTTAATTCGCAGTCGATACACTAAGCGAAGAAATACTTTGACACTGTGGTGTCGCCTGTATGGAAACTGCACTGAGCATACCCTGGCAACGATGGTTGCATTTCCCATGCACTTAAAATAAACTTCTATAGTGTCAAACGCTTCTTCATTTGTGAGAAATGCATTTTGATATTAAGAAGGCGACAAAAGGCAATTAAAAGCACGGCCTAAACGACGACATGAGCCTTTTCGACATAACGTGTCATTTTTTAATTCTGCGTCTTTTATTATTGAAAGGCTATTCGTTTTTCAGAATTCGCTTACTAGCCTAATCCATTTTTTTGTTCATTTCAGGCTGAAATGAACAGGAAAAGAAAATGAGATTCAGTTTATTTATATATTTATATTTTTTATTTTGACCGATATGGATATATTTGGAAATTTAAATAAAATAACATCCAGTTAGCAAAACCGGCTGGTCCAGGTTTAAACTTTGTTGTCGATACATCCGGTTAGAGAAAATAAATTGATTCGCGGTTTTTAGTTCTCCACTTTTCTGTGTGAAAAGGAACATATTGTTCTATTTAATTTTAAAAAGCAATTGATGTCTCCTCACCACTTTAGTTTAGAATATATGACAAAATATGTTTAACCCAAAGGAAAGGGAATCGGGTTGAAAATAAAATGCACAGATTTTCGATAACTCTGAATTAGCCAAAACAAGATGAAAACTTTAGTTTTATACTTAGTCCTGGTGGCTATCTTACAGACTTCGAAATAATTTCCGGTATTTTCTTTTGGTCACGTTCCCTAAAAAAAGTTTTACCCGAAAGTTATGTGTTAAAGTCAGAAATGTCTAAATAAAGCAGAAGAGAAAGTAAATTTGCGGAATAAAAAAGTTCTTCGCGACATAAACTCTCTCTTTATCAAACATTTACCAATCGTATTATCCTCTACCTACACTCATTAAAAGTCTCAAACCGAGTCCTGTATAGGTTTCTTATGATAAACAGTTGTATTTCTTTTGTTTAATTTCTAGTTTTTTCCTATCACTTTCTTTTATTACTTGAGGATTGTAGTGACAAAATTCGGGAATTTGGTGATCTTAACACCTGTTCTTTGTCTTAACTTTCCGCATACTTACAGTTTTCAATAATTTGAGGTAATTCCGGCCCTAATTTGAACTATAGAGACTCTACTATTTGCATAAATAAATCATGGGATTGATACAAATAATCCAAAAACACATGAGAAACGCTTATGCTCAAAAATAATGATAATAATAAATATGAGAAAAATTAGAGGAATTAATGAATGGGAAAGAAACTCAGTAAGACTAACGGCTTATAAGATATAAGATATAATCCCCAGTAAATAGTTTGAATATATACAAAATATAAATACAAAGAGTAAATAACAAAACGAAAATCCCTACCCGCACACGCAATGTCTGGACATACATTTGACCATAGAGGTTGAATCAGATGGACGACTCCCATTTCTACATGTCCTCGTATCTCGTTACCCCAACAGCAAACTAGGATACACAGTATATCTGAAGCCGATCCGCACGGACCTCTGTCAGAACGCGCTTTCCTACCGTCATTCGGCACAAAAACAAGCGGCCATAAACGTCTCTCAGCCCGACGCTCTGGTCCAAGAATTAAGATAGGTGACCGACCTCTTTATCGAAAACAATTTCAGCAAGCGAGATATCCGAAAAACGATGCACCGTCATCATACTCTCAAACTGCTGACCGTTTCCAGTCAAGATTCTGTGGTCAGCACCGCTTTTTTACCCTATTAGGTGTTATCGATAAAATAGGCTACTCCAGAGACATAATATCAAAACAATTTTTAAACCCTCGTCAAAAATCTCCGATTTCTTTACCGGATCTGTTTACCGGATTCCTTATTCTTGCGGTAGTGTATACGTCAGGAAAACAAAGCGGTCGGTCAGCATCCATGTGGCGGAGCACGAACGTTGCACTAAATTGCTGCGGATATCCGATTCTGCGTTACAAGCAGGAGTACAAGCTGGAAACCGGCCTCCAGATTTGTGAGTCTGAACTTTGACATGAATTTTCGATATGTTCCGTTCGTGATTTGTCCTTTCATTATCAAAAAGGGATAACAAACAATACCACGATGTTATTTTATGCTTATAAAGTGTAGCCTCGTATTGACCGAAATGAAAATGAGAAGGTAATTAATAGATAGAATAGAATTAGGTACTTACCTGCACACCTATTCCCATTATTTAGTCGCATTACACGAACTGTATGCGCCGCCGAGGATTATAGAAGCTTGTAACCAAATTACCCCATAAGAGGTGATAAATCACGTACTAGCGTTTGTTCTACACTAAACCGATAACCTCAGTGAAACGAAATATTTTCACCTATGCTAACGCTATTATGCATAGTTCGCGGTCGGACATGTATTTACATTTAGCAGTGGGCGATTGCAGTGTATGGATGGGATTCAAATTATTTTTTTTTTGTAAAATATTTGAAAATCAAATGGTGGGAAGCGATAAGAGTTTCAAGTAAAACAATATTATACGAGTGTTGAGCCATGGATTAATTATGTCAAACGAACGACGGATCGGCTTCATATTCCAAGACTAGACAGTTTACAGCTTAATGTAATTTTCCATTATGCTATTTTTATCACATTATATGTCTTGAAAGTATGTTTAACAGTTTGCAAAAATTGTTTAAACGTGGCGGAAAACTATTGGATGATGATCCCTGTCCACGTCGGCCTGTTTGGGTAATCACTTGAAGAGACCAAGAAGATGCAAGTTTAAAGAAACTGCAATTAGCAGCTTTATTATTAGTTTCAGGAATCATGATTTTCAGGATCCTACACGAAAATCTTGAAATGATAAAAGTTAATGCAAGGTAGGTTCCACGAATGTTTTCGCCATTCCAAATGCGTGTCGGGATGGAGACGTGTGAATAATTTTTGGCGGCTTGTGCAGGCTACCCAGATTTAATTATCAATCGATTCGTTACTGAAGATGAAATCAGGGTCCATTATTTTGACCCTGAGTCAATACAAGAATCAATGCACCTCATCCGCAGAAAAACTATTTGTTAGGAATGTTGTACCAGTCCACTTTTAAAAGTTGCAGTTGCTGAAAGCCGCTTCGTAGAAATTGACAATCCACCTCATAGCCCAGATTGTGATTATTTTTTGTTTTTAAATCTTAAAAAAAAAACGCAGGGGTGAACAAAATTTATTAACCATTATGCACTTGTAGCAGTTGTTGAAAGGTATTCTGCAGACAAACCAAATTAATTCTTTTACAACGGATTAGAGGTGTTATTGAAACGATGTAATGATCTGATAATAATTGATCCATGTCCATACAAGCTAATATGGGACTGATAGGGCTGCCAGTAGGAATGCCATACTGTTGTTTGTAAAATTTATTATTCTAAAAACCTATTTTTATTAATGGTTGTATGTTTCTGCAACATTCCAATTTTCTTCTATTATACATGCGATTAAGTCAAGAGGTTTGTGATGTTTGTTAAAAGGGATACAATGTCCAAGGAGACCAGAACAAACGCAGATGGAAGCTCAAAATCCTTGATTAATTCCACTAATTGAAAAGTATCGGTAATATTGCAATTGGTTTTATTATAAAAAACAGCAGAGAGAATTTTTGACGGATAATTAGAAAGACGATAAGTAGGAGACCCTATAAAGAAAAGAATTGGCAATAGGTTACAATCCTGTTTGTGTGCTTTTGGTAAGCCATAATAATGTGGACAAATACCATTACGACAGACAAGAGAATGGAAGTTTGGTGAATCGATTGACCTTTCACCATTAAGTTGTTTTAACAGTTTTTGATAGATATACTACTTAAATTCTTGTAAATGTTCAGCCATCAAGTAAAAGATTGTTTGATTTTGATATATACCGAGATTGGCACATCACTACTGAAACTTGACCTTTGCCGGCATTCGTGACAAGTAAGAAATCTTGTTTATTATGTAAATGCGTTTCTGTAGGCCCTTGTCACCAATGTCCTGTCAGATAATGCTGCATTATCTGAAGACCATATTTAACCCACAATCCTCCACCTAAAAAAGTAGAAATACAATCCATGCACGCAGTTTATGCAACAAATTTATAAAATCCAAAGTCATGATTACGGAAATCATTAAGTCGATAATTTGTTAATATAGTTTAATGTAATATTTTTCAATTTTACTTCTTAAACTCTAATTTTTAAGGTCGACCTAAGATTTTATCTTAACAATTTCGGGTCCATCACTACATCTTCCAACAGGAAGAATTTCCTTTACATTGACCTTTTTTCCATTTATTAGATCTTTCGAGGATACGTACATTTACATTTTTTTTTGCCTCGAAAAGGTACAAGCGATACAGCCAAAGAATTCTGTTAGAAAAAGAAAAATGTTTCGGATATTTTACCTCCAACGTGAAAGTGGAATTCCCCAAAGCGACGGCGAATCGTAAAACAGAGGCTTTTAAACGTTAAGCTTGATAATTGCATATTTTTCTGTTTACGGATTATTTGCTTTAGTGGAATTATATTACCTTGACTCTTCACGGTTTACTTGCTTCATGTTTGTGGTTAAAATTATCCAATTGCCTGGATGTGCTTTCGCAGGGCGTTCGGATTTAATTTGAATTTAGTTGCTTACTTTAATGTTTTGCTTGAATTAAGATCATTTGTTTTGATTATGAATCTGCGAAAATACCTTTTAGGCATTTCGAGAGAAGATTTATGAAAACAGAAAGTCGAGAAAGAAAATCAGATTATGCCATAAAAAGAAATAGATTTTGTTAGATTTATTTCTCTAGCAATCTGCTAACAGCTAAAGTCTAACGTTAGTGGAGATTGAGATTTATTGGTGGGGAATCTATTTTAGAACACAACTGATACAAAAACAAATAAAGAAAGAAATAGTATTTGTTACGTTGACAATATTTATAGGTATACGTGTAATATAGACAAGTTTAGTTAAATATAAATATATGGGACAGATCTGAATAATTAGGAGATTTCCTCCTGCATTATGTGCCAAGAACAAGCAACAAATTAAAAAAAAAACATATTTTGACCATCTTAAGTTAATGGAGAAAATTATAAGTTTTTAAACAAAAGGCACGTAAAATTTCTTCGAGGCTAGTTGCATTCAATAATTTAATTTTCCAGACTGGCATATTTACAATGAGTTTTCGAGACTTATGCTCACAGTTATGATATGATATTGTGGGCTGATAAAGTAACTTTGGTCTTCTTTGGCGTCGGTTGGTCACGAGAAACCCACTGTTTGGACTGTTCTTTAGTCTCTGGCGTGCTGTGATGGATCCATGCTTCACCATCAGTTATAAATCGACGCCAAAAGCTATTCGGATTGCGCTTCAATATCGCCAAACATTGCTTTGAAGTTGACACACGTACATGCTTATGGTCAATTGTATCCATCTTGCGGAAAGCTTCTTTACATTGGAATAAGTTGTTAAAATGTTATTTTTTCAATCATTCCTGATGTGGTGACCTCATTTGGATGATTTAGACGTTCTTCACCAAAAATACTCGCATGGATGCGTTTGAATTCAGCTAGCCAATATTTTATGGTCGATAACGAAGGCGCAAAGTCCCCGTAAACTTCATTTCAAATATTTAATCACTGCTCTATGTTCGATATTTTCCATTCTTGTTAAATCACAAAATTTGTTCACTTTAAATGGCTGTTATTCACAAACAAACTGACGTATCTCTTTGAAAACATGCCAGGACTCTTGTCAAAGTTTACTTTTACGGAAAATAAAGTTATTTCAATCCTAGTGGGGACATCTCTTACCGAGGCCAGGTAATTATCGAACCTCCCTTGTACATTCTAATATCGTTTGAGATAAAAAATTTTAAATGTTATCCAATTACATTTTCGGTGTCGCCATATTTTTGCAGACATGGTAAATATCAGGAACGTCCGCTTTTGAGTAACGCGAAAATAGCTTAAAATTACTGCTACATAACATTAAGTTTTCGTTGTTCAAACGCGCACCATATACGAACGTGTAAATAAAACAATATTTTGATATAGGAGTGGTATTAAGCAAACAAGCAAGTTTGTTTAGACATTAACGCTAATTAATGAGTAAACGCGTTTTAAAGCCTACTAGTTATGAGAGATTTATTTACAACGCTCGGTGAATTGCAAAGAGGCAAGCAGGAATAAGATTGATCTAAATGCGATTTTGGTGAACCTAAGTATGTTTAACGGACGTATGTACAATTAAATAAAAATATCCCTGCTGGCTACCCACACAAAACAACAAGCCAGGTACGTCCTACGTTTTTTTTTCTGCTTCTTATTGCATATGACGGAATGGCTATCTGAAGGAATCCTTTCTAGCCGTATATAGACCATGCATAAGGTAGAAACTACCTTCGCTAGGTCCAGCGACCATAAGAATAAACATGCCTCTGCATTATCATCAATTGTTTGCAACCTATAGCAATTAATCCAGACACGATTTAATCAAACGATTTTAAAGGTACAGCCTGATATCTCAACCTACTCTTTAAATATAAGTAATATGCAGTAACATGCAGCATGCAGCAACACCCTGGTCCTATGCGCGACTAATGAAGGCTTAACGAAAAAATAGTCACAATAATGCTAGTGACTTTGCGGCGACGCCCCTACGGGATATATAAATTTTGAAGGTCATCGTAGCTCCAGGAGCTTTTTAGTACGTAGATGATGCGTACAAGGTGTTTCATGGTTTCGTTACTATCGCCTCCTTGCCCACTGTAAAGTAACCTTTTCGCATGTTTTGGGGTATATAGGCAGTAAAATTAAATCGTTTTCTCACATCATTCAGTTGTACGGTTGACAATGAGAATCTACAAATTTTCGGAACAATTGTACCGAATTAATCAAATAATTTGTGCTGTGAGGAGTGTGCGGATACTTTAGTGCTTAGTAGGAACTGTTTACGTCAATAAATTCTGCAGAGAAAGTTAAGTAGTCATGATCTAACAGACGTATTATTTTCTATAGAAAGCGCCTCCAATATTTTTAATCTATTTGTTAAGGTTTTCTGGAGAGGCCTTAAAATCGTCGATATTGACACACTCTGTACAGTAAGTAGTTTAATAACCGATTATTTTTTATTCTTACCAACACTTTTTACATTCAATGCTTATAATATACTAGCGACGGACGTTAGAGGAATAAAACAAGGAGTATCCACGATATAAAATGAAAATAAAATAAGAAAAGAAACTAACTCATGCGGAAAACCAATTTCGTGGTTAAGAAAACACTAAAAGTTTTATAGAAACGAATGTTCGATACTTAATGGAACCCATTTTCAGTTGTTTTGAGTTTAAATTCTTGTAAACATTGAAGTTTACGAGATGATGGTACACCCCAGCATTACGATCGTCCGTGCCCTGAAGCTGTAGGCATTGAATTACAGAAAGACATTCTTTAAGATGCTACAAGTAAATAAAATGAGAAATTTTTAGGAGTGTTTCATCCTAATATCACCCGATTGCACTTCTGGAGATGCTTCCGTATATTGCATCAGTTGTACGACTTGAGTGGATGTAATAAAGGTGGTAGTAGACGTTTACAAAGGTTCTGTTGTCTAGGTAGTGTATTATAGTGTTTGAGTTCGCCTTTTGCAATGTGATATTGCACATTTTTCAAGAGAATTTGTTGCGTAGGAGCGTTGCTTTCTCTTTGTTAAAGGAAATCTTAGCCTAGAGCAGGGATTCTCAACATTCTCTGGGTTACTATCTGGATTTGCTTATTTATCTATTAAAAATCATAAAGTAGAAATTAATGAAACGATAACCAAATGTACAATAAAGTTGTTTGTTAAACTTTTAAAAATATACACATCAATAATAATTAAAAAAACAATGAGATAAACACAAAACTAATAACAATTAAAAAAAAAATAGAGACGGTTCAGGCTGGTGGAGTTTTACCAATTTATTAATGCCAGGTTCCAATTTCGTTAACATCAGTCACAGATCGCCACATTCAGTGATGTGTAGTCTGTTACTCTTCTTTGATATTTGCATTGAATTCACGCTCAAACGTATAGAACGAGGGAAATGCGACTAAGAGCTTCTGCACTTTCGTCCAGAATCCGGGCTTGAGGACTGGTATTTTGAATTTTACTTTGAGATCTTCGTTAATTGTGAGTTCTATGAGTTCCTCTTCCAAACTTGATGATTCTTCAGTATCTGCATTTGCGAAAGTATCTAAAATCCAACTCGGTACATTCCTGTTTAAAATATCTTGGAAGCGCTCCCTAAAATCAATACGAAGAACGTCCAGGTTTCAGTAAATAAGTAAATCTTCCTGCTTTGTAGAGACTGCTGATGATGTAGGGAAGTGTTCGTATTCACCTCTACCTAGATGTCGTTTGAATAGAAGAAGTTTACCAGCAAAAGCAGCTATGAGGCGTTTTGTTTTAATTAAATTCAATTCATCACATTGGAATTGTAAATTATCTTCATTAAATATTTTTAAATAGGTCTGTTATATAAGCGATGTCATTTTTTGATTAAATCAGTCCAGTACTGAGTCGAATAGATCAAAAAGACTATTCTGACAAACACCAGCGTACTTCTGTGTACAGCAGCAAGCGACTGTAATCTTTATCATTTTCACTACAAAGTTGACCAAATAATCGGTCATTCGAAGAATTGTTTCTATCGTTCGTACGCGTCTGAACGATGGGGACAATTTCTCCATCACACTTACGCGAGCGTGAACGAAGTTTATACTTTTTCTTCTTCACATTCTAACTGGAAAATATGTGGAGAAAATTCTAAATGTGAAAATGCTTATAAATAGACTAATAAACAACGATGTAATTTGTTTTCGAGAAACGTCTAAATCTTTCCGCTAAATTCTTATTTCATATTAATTTTTAAGCGACTGGCAGTAAAATGTCCCCTTTCCAACCCTTCTTTGTACATTTTTTAGTAAATGTCATGTCTTAGTTTTCTTTTTTTTCACTAATTTGTAATACGCCAATACTTTCCTGAATCTTATCTTGTTTGTTCCTTTTCACAACTTTATTAAATCAAAATGAAGATTTCTGAATAATATTAAAAAATCACCGCCTCTTGCTACCCAATATATTTTTAACCATAATGTAGGTCATTGCTTTTATATTTCGTTTTCGTTTCGACGGATATTGAATATTTCAGGAAATATTTAAACGTGACATCGCAAACACATTTACCCTCTAACATTTTTCCGTTTTGCGAACGGAGGGAAAGTAACCATTTCCCATTTCGCTAAATCGAAAAATTATAATGTAAATCCAAACTTCTATTGTTATTCTGATCTGGAGTGCTGTACGTGTTTGGTTTTGATGAGCTTTCCCCTGGTAACTAATTGAACCTAAAAAATATACTACTTCCAGTACGGCGCAATATTATTTTTGAATCACTTTTATCGCTCGGAAATTAAAGATGTTGTATCTATAACGACATTGAAGAGTATTTACGTGTACGGTGATGGTATGATAAATACCAGAGTTCAGGAAAACAATGCAATTGTTTTACATTCAGTAAACTTATTTCTCGACGTAATCTCCTTTTTAGGCCATCGAAACAATAGGACTTGACGAATTCTGCAAAATAGCCCTTTTTTTTAACAATGATCTCTTTATTTGGCGTTAATTGCTTTTTGCCAAGCCATTTTTTCAAGTTTGGAAAAAAGAGAAAGTCAGCAAAGTCCAAATCTGGCGTTCTTCCCTTCTCCAAATAATCACTTAAGATTAGGCTTTGCGAATCCCACGCAACTTTTCCTGCTGGTGGAATCGTCCTCGCCTTCTCTCATGCAGGTTCGTCGGGAAAAACCCATTTTGTCGACAGACCTCTGGTCCTGGCGTGTATTCATATATTCGCAGTCACATAGCGCCGCAGAAACTTGAGGAATACGTGCCGAAAGGTAAAACTATAGGCTTTTTAAATGCAAAAAAAAAAAAAAAAACAAAATAACAGCACTGATACAACATCTAGACGTGTTTAGTTCTAGACTCTGAAAAAATGTTATTAGAACTTTTTCTGATACAGTGATTCTTATGAACTTATATTCTAAAAGAACATTGTTATCTGTTAATTTCTGAGATATTTACAAGAATTTTAAAATCCTGCAAATATTTAAAGGAACTTGTACCCAAGTAACACACTAACAACACAATTCAGCCGCTAAGAAAATTCTTTCAATCTCTGGAGGTTTGGCGAAATCTGCATTTTCGGATTGCTGATGTTCCTTTGTAATTGGGGCTCAGCTATCGCAAGTAGCCGAGCATTTTTGAGCACCATGGTGGATGGCAGCCAATGAAACACAATTCCTATGAGCTAATACCTTCGCTGGTTTTATTCCTTCATTCTTAATGTGATAATATTGTTTTGGTCAGGGTCATGTATAATCAACGAGAAGAACACTTTTAGGGTGTCTAAAGGTTGTCATAATTTTTTCAACCTAGCAGAAGAAGCGTCTTGAAGTTTATGTGGAGATGGTAACACTTTGTTTAGCTGTTCCATATTTTATATTTTGGATCTAGATCAAAATAGTGGATCGAAGTTTCATCCACTTTCATAAATCTTTCTAGAATTCTTCCTTGATTTGTATTAATTATCGCCATACTTGTCAGGGATTGATTTACTTTTTAAATACTTAATCAGCTGTTAGCATTGTAGATACCCAAAGAATAGGGACTTCTTAAGACACAATTTTTGGCGCAAAGTTTTTTGAACATTATCTACTAGAGAGTCTTATTCATAGTTCATTCTGGTCGTTATATAATAATATATAATATATAATAAAAATATGTGACCACATATTTTTGCTATAATACACATATAATTGCTGTGATGATCGATCAGTATCATGTCACTAAACACATAATTGCGAATGATTTCGATGCCTTCGAGACTGGTGTTCGCTATATTCAAAATTCCCAGATCACTTCTGCAATGGTTGATAAGAAGGAGTAGAACCTTTTAACCTTTTTCAGGTCCGGTTACAACTTGTTACGTAGACGGTTATTCGGGGTGCAAATGCAATCCAAAAACAACAACTAGTATAACGCAAAAATTGTCTGAAAATTTGCAGGATTTTTAAAACAGAATTCAATTTGGTACTTGTTGGAACCAAAATTAAAAAGGAGAAAAGTTAACTGCTTGTTTTTACTTTGTTATGAGTTAATTTGTGAGCGTCGTCTCTTTGTAAACTTGCAATAAGAGGAATATTTCAAGCTATTAACAATGGAGCTTCAAGATTAACACAAACTGAATAGAGATTCATTGCTAGATACAACTAAATTAATGAAAGTTGCTAAACAAGGTAATTAATAAACTAAAACTATTACATTTTAATGCAATTTATAACGCAGTATCCATATATCATTAAGGAAGCTACGACAACCTCATCCTAAACCATAATGGGGTATAACCGGTTCTAAAGTTTAATCTTTAATGTACGCGAACTTAATTTATTCCACACGTTTAATCTAACGCCGGCATTACGCTACCCATCGCAACCCTTATTGCCTTTGACAATGTGATGTAATTATGTCTTAGCCATTAGTAAGATTCATCATCCGCGACGGCCATCATCGGTTTTCCGTACGGTAACCTCTTAAGCGGATTATCGCCAAGCGGATTGACAAACATGAATTTGCATTTAAATTTTGCGATATAATGGGATACAGACAGGTTCAATATCTCTATGATTGATCAGATTGTTTAATGAAAATCGTTAAGTTGATGTCGATATGGGTTTGATAAGGCTGGTAGTTTAAAATTTTACAGCATGTATGAACGTAATATCATAATTGACAATAAAAGAAAAGCAAAGAAGTCTATATTTGTGCTCGTATCTAAAAAAAAGGAATTAATAATAGTGTAAAGTTATGTAATATAATCAGATTTTTTTGATAACCCCGAAGAAAACGACCTACCTCGAGGAACAGCTATTTAAAATTAGTTTCATCTTCATGATAAATCCAAGTATTCCGGTGGCAATCTCTGTCGAGCCTCTATTATTGTGAAAGGAAAATGAGAAAATCTCATCGAAATAACTCTCGAGGTTGTTTATTTCAGTGGCGCGTTTCTCATCAACTTGCTGTAAGGCATTACGGCATTTGCCGGCGACAAAGCTCACATATCCATCAGACCAAGTAACAGAACAATTTCCTTTCTAAACGACCGCGTTAAAAACGTAATCCGCAAAATCTGCTCGAAGGTCCAAGATATCTGATTTAAGGCACACAAGGTGCAGAATAAAACGGAAAGAAAAACAACTTGCCAATTCAGTAGGGCGTAAAGGATTTTTGTCGAAAGCCTTTTTATTATCTGGCACATTCTACCCTCGAATGATTTTCTAAGTGTAATGGGACAGATTTAATAACCTGTTAAATATGAAACCTACAGGCTAACAACAGGAATAAATACGAACGTACTTGCGATGAACGAGCAGAGAACTGTAAATTTTGGCGGACTACCTACCATCAAATTTAAAATTTAAAATTTTAGATGATGAAAAAGAAAGTCTAAAATTTGGTGGGTTAGTGAATGCAATTCAAATAGGTTTTACACAAAATTTGGTCATATTCATTGTAAGTAACTTAAGAGGTATGTAAGAAGCAGTGGAATTACAACTTCAAACCTCACCTTTCTTAGAATTTGCCACAATGCGCACGTGCTGCAATTTGGTTATTTGGTTCAAAAACTAACAGTACCATCCAGTGGTTGAATATCGGTGTTGCAGCATTCTGTTAACATTAAAAATTATAATGCCAGACCAAAGGAATTAGAGTAATACAAGTAGCATTGTATAATATACAATAATGTTGCTGGATGCCTACGCGAGGCACACATAGGATCGACTTATACATCCCGTTGGGCCGTCACCACTTCATGCATTAGGATGCAGGACACGATAATATTGTACGATTAACTAATAGAGGTTCGAAGTATTTTTTTATGCGTTCCTGCAACCTCCAGAACAATTCTGGCTAGAAAAGCTTCAATATAATTTCACGTACCTGTTGCGTATAAGTTTTTATTATTAAATACATCGTAATGAGATTCTTGAAAAATAATAAAATTAATTGTTAATTAATTTGTTTAATAGAAGGTTCAAATGAAGAAGATCCCATTAAATATTTGATTTTAAATATTTTCTCCAGGAATTTTTGGAAAAGTTATCGTCGTTGAAAAAAGTGTGTTTATTTTCTCGATTATTTTTCAATCCCCATCCACAGACTAGTAAATCGATTAAGTAGTGTAATAACAATAATTTGAAATGCCTTGCGGTTCCACGGGGACGATGTGAATTATGATAATTATCATAAGGGTTAATACTAATTTTGATTATTACATATGAATAACAGTACGTACGTAGTAGTTTTTTTTTCATATTATATGTTGTATATTTTCATATAAAAAAATATAATATTGATTTGTCCCAACACAAGTTGTTTAATAAACTGTCTTCTTTTACGAAACGTATCTTACCAAATTTGTAAGACGAGGATGGAAACCTAATCTGGGGGAAATCGGAGGGAAGAAGTCATCAACACTGCTTCGCCTTTCAATTAATATGTTATTAATTCAAGCTAACTATTAAAAACTGCGTAATTTAATTTAATGGAACACGCTCCTTTTGGCAGAAAAATATACTCGATACACACGGGCATACTCTTAGGGCTGCGGATTGATTTTTAGCCTAAGGAGCTTTACTGCTTAAAAACGTACCTGTTCACACTTGTAAATGTAAAGAACAGCTCCTATTACTCTAACTTTTTTAGGTCAAGCAGTGTTATATGATAAAGTATTTCAGTTATAGTTAGAAAAGGATCCATTTCCTTGCCACAATTACATTCAATTGTGCAAAGGATTGTATACAACTGAAAAAATTGTATTATTAAACGTTTTACAAATTACTAGCCGTATTTCGTTCTATCACGTACATATGTACGATAGTTAGTTGTATTTATATTTCCATTTGTTCGGCGTTCATTAAATAAATCCGTGTGCAGTTTACTGTATCTAAATGTACAATTTAGTCATTTTGCAACGTATCTAACCTGTTCTAATTATTAATTTTAAAAGTACTGCATGGCGTTTATTTGTGACGTACAAAATGTTATAAAAGTTTAGATTTCAAACAAGTTTTACATTTTGATGATTACATGTTATTTAAGTTAATGCATTGAACTTTATTAGTACAATACTTAAGCACCTAATTTCATTTGTTCGTAAGTAATAGTACATATTTGTGTGTTTGCAATATTTTTTGTAACAATAATAGGTGGAATTTCTAAATGAAAGATTTCATTATTCCAGAGCTGCGAACTTTATAAATTAATTAATAAACTAGTAACTGCATGGCTTATTAATTAATTAACAACGGTCGTATAATTAGGCATTGTAAATGGATATTAGTTTTTGGGGTATGAATAAATATTTAATTTCGAACGTATCCATACTGATGGTACGTTGTTCTCTGACGTAATTATTTTTATCTTATATTAAATGGAATATCCTGTATAATTTTTAGGTATTTGGAAGGTTAACCGATAGGCGAATCCATTACTTTATACCTTAACTTATTATCAAGGTTTGCAGCAATAAAGGTTTTGATAATCTTTTTATTCGAAGTTGGCTAGGGGCTAGGAAAAGGGCAAAATTATCCCATGTGATGCCAGGTTCATCCAAAGAACTTCTTATTAGGTAACGTGTGGTGGTTTTTGTCGCCGGTGGCACTAGAGGGCATCAAGAAATGCCTGGCTCGTCGTTTTGAAGGGAGGTAATATAAACTGATAGGCAAATAGTGGTGTCAGGTGGAGAAAAATACGCTTAGCGGCACGCTGATGACGCCGGGTAGAGATTCTATCAGTGCCATAAAGAAGTTATATTAGCATTATTTCTTGGTTATTGTTTCAAGGCATTTTCTGATGCTTGAGGTGCTGCATAGGTGATGGCAGTTAATAGATGCTGTCGAGAGTAAAATACATGCTTGTAAATAACTGAATTTGTGTAAAATGTTGAACAAGTAACGTGCACGATGTCAACTATTGTAACTATACTACCCCGAAAAGATTATTAATATCTAATCAAAAATTCTTAATGTTTGTTTCACTCTCACGAAGTAAGGTAATAAATGAGCATTTATTATATCGATAAACGTGAAACCTCGCTGCATTTAGTGCTATCTCTACTGGAGCAATACCTCAATCTCATCGTGAAACTGGCCATAGATATAACTAAAGTTCGCCATTTTCCGTGCACTTGACGAAATTAGCAGAGACTAGACAGACTTGTGTTTATTCGTCTCATGAGAATAGGTTCGTGTTGTCTACTGGTTTGCCCGAGAGTCGACAAAACACGAGTCTGTTTAGTCTCTGGTAGTTTCGTAAAGCCCACGGAACGTGGAGAACTTTAGATTTCGAGGAGTGCAAATTTTAGAAATTATTGAGTTATATCTCCATGTAGTTAGGAGAACCTATAAAAGGACTTATTTATAACATTCTCTTTACGAGAATAACCTAACTTTTATCTCCTAATATGGCTCTAAATTATCAGGATTATTTGAACTTCCTGGATTCTTTACATTTGTATGAAAATGAGAATGCTTTTGCGGAATTCGTTCTTAAATGTTTTAATAAAAATGCAAAAAAGGGGAAGTCATGAATATTAAATACGTACTTTTAATCATGTAAAAGAATGCTTACTGCCAGAATAGCTGCGCGTGCATTCTTTATGAAGATATTACGGACTATGACGGTTTAATTTAAACAGTCTCGCCAGAAAACTGTGTACCTACGTAATATTGGTAATGTAAGAAATTATTCTTACATCCTACAGTAACAGGGAGGTCATTAAACTTATGTAGATCTATTTTAAATTGAGTTTCGTACACGTTGGTTCGGTACTGGATTATAATATTTTACGTGAGGTGTATGCGGTAATGTTCTAACTTGAAAGTAGTTTTAGCACGTGCATATAGAATAACGAGAAGCTTAATTTATTGCGTTGTTTAATATGAAAAAATATTTTGGCGAAAGCCTATAGGTTCACTGGACTGTTTAGTTTCGGAGTGGTTTCATTACTCATTGTAGGTCAATATTTCGTAGAAATATGTTGCTTTTACGGTGAATTATCGCACAAAGAAATAGTATTCAAATTGGTTCGGGTAGTATAAATCAGAAGGAAAATGTACGCAGTTCAACCAAGGATGCTCAAAATTGTAATGGATACACGAAGTAAGCTTTGGCTAGAGAGGCAAGATACACAATCCCACTGCAGAAATTAAGTTTTAAAGTTTTAAGCTTTGATAATAAACCTCCGAACCGAACCGAAGAAGTAAAGAGAAGTTAAGAAACCGTAAAATAGAGGTTGGTTAGGCGAAGAGACAATTTTAAAACCAATAGCAGAATATTTTGGACCGGAACACTGGCGGAAAAAGGAAAGAAGGAAACATCGAGTTGATGAAATTCTGCAACATAAAACAGCTAGAGTCCTTGAAATATGAACGAAATTTTTCGAAAATAAATTCAAAATTGAGAATAATGAAGAATCAGATATAATGCCAGAAATAAAACATAATCAATAGCAGACAGGAAGTATAAGATTAGAAGAAATCGAGGAGGCGATAGCTAAAATTAAAGTACGAAAACCCTATGTTTTCCAGTGCTTTATTTTTCTTGGGTTACTCGCGCATTTCTTACAATTGTACGTATTTTTAATCTAGTTATTTGACTGAATTTTCAAAGTAAAAAATAATTAAAAAGTTTACAATAGTAATTAAATTTTACAAAGGAATAAAGAACAACATAAGTAACAACTTTTCAAAAATAAAATGAAAGAAAGTGAAAGAAAAGAGAAGAGGATAATACAATATGGAAGCAAGAAGAAGCTGACGAAATGTCGACGAAAATAGTATAACGAAACGTAGTAGAATAAAATGAGTTAAAAAATAGTTTTTTTTTGTTTTCTTTACTAAGACCTAAATAAACAAGGAAAAAAGAAACTAGAAAACCCTATGGAAAAGATGAATAGACTCCTTGATAATTAAATGAATGGGAGATGAGAGTGTGAAATGGCCATGGGAAGTATTCATCGAAGCCTGGAAAAATAATAAAATACCAATAGAGTGGGAGATCAACCTTGTAATATCTATTCTTAAGAAAGAGAAAAACAAATTGTAACAACTATAGACGTGCATGTCTTTCATCCTTGGCACTTAAAGGGAAGATATATTTGAATACTGCCTACATTTGGAAGCTCTTGAATCAGGCTTCAAAAAACGATTTGAGGATATTTTAATAATGGGTGTTATTTTTGAAGAATGTCCATACTTAGAAGAAGAATTTATTGAGCAAATGAAGAGCTGAAATTTAAATTCTCATCTGGATACCAACAGGTTTGCCCGAAGAAGGAAGTATCTGAACTATATCCTTGTTTATTGAATATTGTACAAAAATCTATCACAGCATTTCATCTTATTTAATACGTGGGTCTAACGCAGTAGTAATTAATAATAACAAAAAAACGAAATCGGCTGGAGCCAACTAATCACGGAAAATCGACAATCAAATTGGCCTAATGGGCACTCGTGCCCAAATTCTTCCGATGTAATATCGTAAATTTGAAATTAAAATTGAATTGATATCCGCAGCATACATAATGGAAACTGCATAGTTGCAAATTGTGATAAAATGAACGTAACTCGATAATGAATCCAGTATTGAGTTGATATACGGGAACATGCATTGAGTGATACGAATCTATTAGCTTGAATTATAACAGACACTAAAACCATTATCAGTAGAACTTCATGCGCCTGCAATGAAGTCTGACGTATCTGGAACAAGTTGATGAAGTATCGTTTCAAATTTATTGGTAATAACCGCCCAAATGTCTTTATTGTTATCCTATAACGATCAATTTTACATGGCAAACTAGTGACCGCCAGAACGTTTCAATTGTTGAGATTATTGTTTTGGTTACTTTTTGTTGCTCACAATTCAGTAGCGAAGATAAAAAATAATATTTTTCTAGGCTAAAGTAAACGAGTAAAGTAAAAAACGTTACATTAACAGGACTAATTGACTTTCAAATACAGACAAATTAATTTGCAGGTTGAATTTATTTTCTTTTTAGGTTTTCGTTTGCGAAGAATTTACATATTTTCCTCGCGGCGGAAAAAAACGCCACTTTCGATTTTTTTTTTCTTCCTGGGATTAATTCGTTACATTTTAGTTACCCTGATATTTAACAAAGGGATTTAATTGCAACTGAACGTAACAAAT
Source organism: Oryctes borbonicus (assembly GCA_902654985.2). Classification (NCBI taxonomy): domain Eukaryota; kingdom Metazoa; phylum Arthropoda; class Insecta; order Coleoptera; family Scarabaeidae; genus Oryctes; species Oryctes borbonicus. The sequence goes on along the minus strand of LR736857.1, from coordinate 879,793 downwards.
TAATTACTTTTTATAAATAAACGTTGAACGTTTTGGGAAACATTGATTAGCAAAAATTATGAAACGTTAGTAAATGCTATTAAGAAAGTAATAAAAAAATTATATCCTTCTTTGTGGCTCATATAAAAACCCACGTATCCTAAATAAGCAAATCTTACATAATAAAACTTTGGAGATACTTATAAGCAGTTTAATAGCCTTCTTGGTAAATAGTAGAATGGAAGTAATATGGAAATAAACTTTTTGTGTTGCCAAAATAATCTAAGGAAGATTTATTGCAAAAAGTCTGTGTGAGGGTAGAATATATTTTACGTTTTCATAAATAATGTTGTTTAAATTCAAAGCCAGCGATTCGATGAAGTTTCTGGAAGTTTTCAAGGTAGTTCTTAACTTAAGATCTCAATATATCATCTTCGGCAAAAGCAGCAATACAGTAGTTTTTATATGGCTTGTATCAGAGAACAAAATACATAGATTTTATCGCATTTAAGCATCCCTGGTGTAGTTGCAATATATTACATATATGTATTACTCTGTTAGTGTCGCTATAAGATAAAATAGAGCTGCCGGATGTTAGAAAGAAGTTAACCGAGGGGTGTTCATTATAGTTCATTTAGGACTGACACGTTTAAATAGGAACGTCTTTTGTATTTTTTAATTTGTGCCTATCTGTCTATTTTTTTTTCCTGATTTACACTAACCAGAAGTACTTTCTTCCTGTAGCAAATTTATGAATAGGTCAGGTTATTACATGGCGCATTTAGTTAGTATTTCGGTAGCTTTAGCGGTTTGCATAACGGCCGTTAATTGTTGAACTTTTAAAAATATTATAACCATCCCTTGTCAAGTACCGGATTAAACTTGTTTAAGCTTCTTCTGGAATGTGAGATCTCTCTGGTGAAAGTAAGGTCGCTTTTGAATGTGGATATGGGAGCAGTGTTATTCCTAACAGGACTCCAAGTGTTGGAGTAGATACGCGTCATACCTGTAATCTTGAGAAATGAAGTGCTTAGGTTTGTTGAAGCTGTTGTTGTACAGTCCTTTATTATTTTTAGCCACAAAACCAATGAACGCCCAAAATCAAACGAACGTGGGAGGAATTGTGCAAAATATGGGGCGAGATTGGGGCGCGCGATCGACGCGGTTCGAAAGCTGGGTACTTTTGCTAACTTAAAGGCGTATAATTGTGTTCGTTTAGGACGGCGGCATGTATTTTAATGAGCGTTCGGTAATTGGACGCGGTGGTGAAAAGACTATCAGCCGCTGTCTTGGGCGAAACATCAAAATCGCCTCGAGAAATACGAATTTTTTCGTTTTCCCGCGACGAAGAGCAGCTTTCCGGTCAATACGAGCACGTTTTCTCGATCCTACGAACAATTACTCAAAGATTATCTTAGTAAATAAAAATATCTATTATATAACTTCGGTTTCAACGAAGATGTAATGGCCGAAGGCGTCGAAGATTCCGAGAATATTCGCCCCGCGGGTCCTAAACTATGGTATTCCTTGCCTAATAATTGCTGTATGTTGTTTGGAACATGTTACTCCACTTCTTACCCAGAAATCTTTGGCAAACTAGTAATGGCTTTTTTCTGCAAGTTGGTGATGTGGCAGTTCCTGGCCAGTTTTTTTTTTTTATCAAAGGTAACTCCTAAGTATTTAGTTCCATTGCTGAAGCTAATAGTTTTTCCTTCTAAAGAAGTCGATTTGACACGGATTCTTTTTCTTCTTGATTCGCGATTGTAATCCTGTATATTGCTTCCTTAGATGCCCAACCTTTTCGATCCATTATAAAATGGTCTAAATGGTGCATACCACAATAATTTATTGTGGTAATAGCAATGAATGAGACTATAGACGAAAGTGAGGAAAATGTTGATCGTTGCTTAAATCTGCAGAAAATTATGCGTTAGGATACTTTGAATTTTAGCTTTGCAATTACATTTCTTTGGCATTAGAAATAATTCTGATAATTCTGAAAATTATTATTATTATGAAAATCTTTCAAGAAATACAATAACCTTGTGAAAGACAATTAACTCCCATTTTTTATTTGTAATTGGTGCTAATCCAACAACTTAGTTTGACGTTGATATTTTCACGGATAAGAACAATGTAAACAGTTTCTTCTCAAATTACGGGTATCGGTCGGCTAATGAAGCATTCATCTATATTTCCCCCCTAACATCGCGGCGGGACTGGTCTGTAAGAAATACTAATTTTCCGAGTGTCCAATTTAAGTTACAGTATTATCTTTGCGCAAATCTAATGTAATGTGAGTAATTTGTGAACCAACGCGCGTGCAATTAAATTTAATTACGGACGTACGGACGTAGAGTATCTGCAAATGCTGGCCGTGGAAGAGACCAAACCCTATCCCTCTGATTTTGCATTCACATTTTTCTTTCTACACAATACGAAGTACGGATGATGCTACTTTAACTAGGGCGTAGATGAACTCGCATTAAATTGCTTTCGATGTCGAGACGGGTTCGAATATTGTGGCGTTATTAGCACAAGATATGTACGTCTAAATAGAAGAATACTACGGCTTTCGGATAAAAAAAGAAATTCGAAGCATTTTGGAACCAGTGAGTTAGAAAGATGGAAACTCCTTTTCCTGTCGTTATTATTAATTTTTATCGACATAACTGATGTTAAAGATTTTATTTTCATTCAATTGTTTGTTAGTTATGGCGACACCCAGCTTTTTTTTTAATACGAATCTTAACTTTAGCTTGCTGGGGAATATTCCCTGGTTAATACATGAATGAAAGGGATGAACATCTTCGAATAATTCTGAATACAGAGATGAAGCTTATCAAATACCTTTCTTTTTATATTTTTAAAATTAAACTTTTCCTCTGAGAAGTTTCTTGACGAAGAAAACACAGCCGAGCTCGCTACTTCGTCAAAACACGACAATTATTAATACTTTATAAAGCATGCTTTATATTTATATTGTAATTAGTACTGCGGAAGTTACTGCGGGAGTTACGTCATGAATATAACGAACCACGTATTATGCTGTTTTTGTGTATACTTGAGGTAATGTTAGCCTGGTAAAATTACGAAACAGTTTTAAACGTTCCATAAAAGAAGATAACCACGATGAATGAAGTTTAACGTAAATTTTGGTATAATAACTGTAAGTTTAAGCGAATAGGAGCTATAAACACGTTCCGAGTAATTATAATCAATTTCTGAAATTAATATAACAAAGGGAGTAAATTATTTATTTTATTTTTTTTAAATTATAAACTAACCGACTTGTTTTTCTTAATTAAATATTGATATAATTATACAAAATAGTAAAACACGAAAATATATGATATATATGGGAAATTACAAATAAAATCGTTTTATTAGCGCCATGTAGAGTGACGTTCAACCCAATCTGCTTCGCGAAAATCTATCAGGATTAAACAGTTCTAACTTCTTTTGGGGTTTCCACAACGCATTATATAACCTCAGGTCCCTTCTCTTTTTCTCTGACATTTTATTAGGTAAATTTCTCTCTAAACAAGAGTAATTCCATGGAAACGGCAGTATTACTCGTCTTCTCTCCATTTATTTCGCGTTGTAAATGTTCGTTTTTAATGTATTTTTTTCTATGAACACGTATAAAAAGATAAATTTTATTTTACATTTATCGTAATTTTGCAAATTAAATATCACTTGGTAATGATTCGTTAGATTCGATAGGACATGCCCAAATTTTACGATTGCCGATACTTGCTAGCATCAGTTCGTTAGACGTTACATTGCGAACTTGTATGGCATATCACAGGTTGTAATTTGTTATTGTAAAAAAAAAAAAAAAATTATTTTTATTTATTTTAAACGTTATGAATTTCACTCTCTTTTAAACTGCTGAAGGTGTATCTAGGTGGTGCTTGCTAGTTAATCTCGAAGCTTGCTTTCGGTGTAAAAAACGCGATATAGTAATTAACGCTTGGATATATCATAGTTCTCCGCACACTGAAGGCGATGAATAATGCAAATTGCTTTGCCGTGTGGCTACTGTATAAATTCTGAGCAACTACATCGCTAATTGCATAGGTATTGCATTACATACCGGATACGACACTAATTTAGGGTATTGCATTGCGCATACATAAAATACATGAGCATATTTAGAATAAATTACAGTCGAATAACTAAATTACGAGCTTTATTAGTTGGAGATTGTATAATGAACAGCATCGAGTCAAGTTATGTTGTGGTATTATTAGTGATAGAATATGTATATGTATATTATTCCGCTTTGTAGTTGAATCAGCGGGATTTAAATTCGGATAAATTTATATCCTAGAACCAGACAGTTCTATAGTTTCACACACTAGAGATTCTTAGCAAAGCAAAGGTTATTATTATTTATTAATTAATAAATGGTTTGTAAGGATGGTATTATATTGCTCAGCATATTCGCTTTGTCGCGGTTAATCCCTAATTGCGCATGGGGCATTTACTGGCTTAACGGCAATGATTATTGTACAGTAGTCAAAATGAGGATCAAACTTTTGGGTTTTATTTAAAGAAGTACGGGAACTATTTGAAAAAACGAAAGGTGACCAAATTTGAAGGGAAAAGTTGACTCTATACAGGTTGGTTCATTTTCGATTCTCACTTTGGGAATTTCGCTTATTATTAAGGGCAGAGGGTAGCTTCCAATTTGACAAAGTTATAATCGATGAAAAATGGACCTGTGATTCGAGATTTAAAAAAGAAAAACGAAAAATGCACAAAGAAAAGCACATTCTTAAGACCACTTTCAATCTTCTATCTAATTCAAATTTTTATATGACGTTTCGATTCTTTTTGGTCATCATCAACTTATTTATTATCGGCGCTATATTGGATTTTGATACCGTTAGAAAAAGTATTTTTTCTGATTTCAACTATGGAAACATACTGGCAAAAGTTTTCGATAATATGCTTTATTGGACGAAGCAGGCAATTTAAGATCAAAAGCTAGCCATGAACTTTAAAACTGTTGTACATTTCAATTATAATAGAAAAATGTCGTATATCTACGAAGAGAAACGACATATGTATAATAACACACATAAGTGCAAGATCTAGAAAAATGATATGATGTGGCTGTTGCCGTTCTGAATAAGACGGTTGTATTTCACTTATGAATAAAAAATACTTAATATATCTCAAAAAAACTCTTTTTGACGATATCAAAATCCAATATGGCGCCGATAAAAAAAAAGAAAGTGGATGAGAACCACAGAGAACCAAAACGTCATATAAAAATTTACAGTATACCGTTTGGTAGAAGATGGAAAAATGGTCCTGAGAATGTGGTTTTAGTTTCTCATTGCAAGGTCAAATAAAGGCAAAAGAAGAAAATGAGCATTTTTCGTTTTTTCTTCATAATTCCATTTTCTCTTTGGATTTTTAACAAACAACATTTAGCAACTTGGCCAAATTTAAACCTACCCTCTATCTTCAATATTAAGCGAGATCCCCATGGTGGGGGTCGAAAGTGAATTAATCTGCATAAGACAATGTGAAAAACACGTCAAAGGATGTGTTTAGAAGGACAACGCCTCACTTCTCCGATTTAGTTCTAATTTTAAAATTTTCATTTTCTCTGGTTGGATGTTAACTTGTTCCACGTGGAAGATTTTGATATTGCTGTGTTTGGTAACTTAACTCCAATATTTGCTGCTCATTAATATGAGATGTCAGAAATTTAGATAAATCGATTAAAGTTTGGGAAAACAAAAAGATGTGAGAGTTGTTACATTGTAATGAACCAAACACAAGTTGGTACAATACTACTAAAGCGCAGATGTATAGATTCGAATTTAACTTCAGTGGGCAGTTGATGTCGCTTCTTCTTGATGTTGTGCCGTATAAGGTGTGGATGTAGTAGCCCCGTCTTGCTGGAACCACCACTGTTCACTAAAATCATCAAATTCTTGGAGGACGGGGCCAAACAGTTTACGGATCATTGCACCGTACCTGTCAGAACACTACCGTCGTTATTTTTAAAAATTTACGGGCCTATCATAATAGGCATACCTCTGGAGGATATTGTTGCCCAAATAGTAACCTTAGGGCTATGTGATGAAGTTTGAAAAATGTCCCTCCTGGGGATTTTCTGGCGTCATCAAACCTTTTCAACCGTAGCTTGTTTTCGCATTAATCGGCATGGAAGTTGTGCCACTGTACCACGCCCACTGTACCACGCCCACTGTTGAGTAGATTAGTGTACACATTTCGCGGTAGTCCAAGCAGAATATTTACAGTCGAAGTATTTTCATTAAATTTCTGTATCCAGGACTTCTAACCAAAGAAAGAACAAGTGACGTACTAATTACAAAATAACATTATAAAATTTAAATAAATTATTAGGCACCGAAAATGAAATATGTATATACGCTTACAATCAGACACGCTTGTCAGACGGAAGTTGGAAAATGATTTACGTAAATGCTCATTTATTCGGTTTATATTTTAACTGAATCTCCTTTTAAAAGAGATTGATCCTGGCGGGCGTAAAAGTTTACTTTTTCGTATAACGTTTGCGAATGTTAGAATACTTTTATTCAACTCTACTTATGTGTTTTCCAATATTCCCACATTTTTGTATTTTTTTTTACAACTGTTGGTTTTACCTGAAATACCATTCAACGAACTCGTATATTATAAATCTAAAGATAATATTTCAATTTTTTCTTTTAATTTCACGAGTAACACAAATTATAACATACTTTCTGTCTGTTATGTTGTACGAATACCACAATCATATTTTGTATTTCTCGTGAACGGTAAATGGGATTATATATCCGTACTTAATTGCAAAACAAAAGAGACAAACTAAAATCTTCGTTTTAACAGACAGAAGAAAACCGAAAATAATACCACTCCTAATTGCTGGCGCGAAAGTTAATGCACACACCGGCTACAATTTCTAAAGTAGGAAACACATATAACTGGGGCAGGTATAGTGCCGTGTAGTATCAGCCTCAGCATCAATTTCCAGCTCCGTTTCCATCGGAAACGGAAAACACTCGATACAAGTGGTACCATTCGGATGAGGCGAAATTATATTTTTCACGACGTGTTTTACAATCTCTTCAAGTTGTTCGAGCGAGGGTGCGGCCCATTTCACGAATTTCAATTTCGTATCAGTTTAGTACTTGTCCGTATGCGGTATTTTATAAAGCTTTCGTAAATTGTACCCGCGAGCTTAAAACGGAAAGTTAGATGTCGAAAATTCTATAAGTCGAAATTGAACTTTGATTCGTAATTTTGTCAACTTTGGCTTTCGGATTGGTTGGGACAAATAAATTCGTATCGATAGACATTAATTTTTCATCAAATCGTTTTAAAGTTAGATTACTGGAATGTAATTTGTAGGAAACAAAATCGTTTCTTACGGAAAAAAAATGGTAAAATGTGTAGGAGTTATGGAGATTTGAATTTACGCTTGTTCGATACCTGTTTTCTGTGATCAATGGGCTCTTTTCTTGGTGTAAATCGCCACGTAGGCCTTCACAGATCGTCAGGCAGCATTAAAGGCTCTAAAAGCTTATACATATTCAGTTGTGTAAGAATGTAATAGCATCTTTACTATTGAACAAAGACGAAAAAAAAAAAATATATAAATTGTGTTCTTTTAAAAGGAACACTCTGTATATTTGGTTTCGTTTTGTATAGGATTACCTCTACCCACAGTCGACTGTTTTCCAAATATTTGTGAAAAATTCTTATTTATCTACTATTCTGTAGGAATAACTATGATTTGCATATTTCATATATTGTGATATTGATCTTTGTCGTAGACAATCTCTAACCACCTGCTGAAGACTTTATTTCTCGAGTGATGTTTTTGTTGTTATTTTAAACGGGCCATTGCTGATAACACTTATGTAAAACATTCTCTTTACCTAATGCTAGACGTTTTTAAGATATTTTGCATTTTCGACATACGTCCCAACTCGCGCTGATTAGGCAAAGTCTTTATTACCCAACACTATACCTGAATAGCAAATGCCATGTAAATAAAGTAATTCTGTTTGTAGCTTCACCCAGCAGCTGTGGATCTCACGCAAAAAGATCGCCAAGTTCATTGTTAGCAATTCTACACAGTAAATAATTTGGAGTCTCTCTTATCATACTAGTTTTTCCAAACTGGACCATAAAATCTAAAATTGATACGCGGAATTAGAAACAATGACCTCTCAAGCAGATAGGAAAAACCAATAGCGTTGTTCATAGATTTATGTAAGAATTTCCTACGGAGAACGCCCCTCCGCTTACTTAAAGAGATAATAGTAAATCGAGAAAACATATTATCTTCAGATATGTATCTCTCAGGACACACAAGAAATTTTAAAAACTTGCGCTGAATGCACTCCATATCCAGAGTGTCAGAAATGGACAACGGATACCAAATTAAGGAAGCACACCTTACTCAAAACGAAGGCAAAGTATAGCGTTTTAAACAGGGTTACGTTTTCAAGATTTTTAGATACTCTCATAATGAAACCGAGTGATTTATAAGCGCTTGAACACTTGAGGCATAAAGGTAAAACTGGCATCAAACACAAGCTCGAGGTCCACAAACTCAGATGTTGCGCGCCGTCAAGTGGCTAGGTAATCCTATTAACTATTAACTATTGATCTTTCTCTTCTAAGCAGATATCTTCGTAATATGTCGGATATTATTTTAAATTGCGATAGGGCACAAATCCTTCGTTCTAGCAGCGATAATACATATCAATGTATGAAGTGTAAATAGCTACGAGAAAATGATTTTCTCTATGCCATAGTGCAGAGATTTAGGTCGTTTAGGAGGCTAATTTTTTGATAAAATTTATCATTTTTATCTTATTTTGTTTTGTTTGTTAACTTTATTTGTTTAATTTACTTATTTACTTTGATTGACGTTGTTGAAACAAATTAATGCGGGCTATCCGCATAACAACTTCTTGAGGAGCAAGTCGTAGAAATACAATAGGGGAACCGTCATAACCTTTAGCTTCTTAAAGGCAAACAGCTAACTGATAACAAGTTACCCCATGAATCTGCAGAAACTAACGATGTAATAAAATAAAAAAATAATAATCGTATTGCTGCTTCTGCAATGTCTTTTAGGGTACATTAAAAGGATTGTCCGGCGATAGTATGGGACAAGCCGCATATGCATGGTGGCAGCTATTGCACTGCTGTTAACTAAAGGAACTCCGTTATAAATAAAGATGGTGGCGAATACTAAGCACTACAAATTAGAACAGACATTTGAGAAATAGTTGGTAAAAAACCATAGTATGGTATATTTGCTTTACATTTGACTGATTTGCTGTTTTTGTTTCTTCCGTGCTGTTTTTTTTGTATTATTTAGTTTATTTCGTGTTTAATTATACAAAGGTACGAAATGAAGAGTAGTGGTTGATTTTCAAAAAACTTCTACGTTACCAACCGACGACACGAGCTATTTTTGTTATCAGAAAAATGTAAATTACTAGATTAAAATTTCTCACTTATAAGAACTAACCCATTCCATAAAAATATTTGTAATCTTGCCATTTTAATTAAAATTTTGATAAATGTGGTGCTGATGCTTGAAAGGGCTCTAACTAATCATGCAACCTATATATGCGGTACAAAAGCGCATTCTTTATTATTATACTGAACATTACAGAAAAAATAAATCTTCTAAAATTAAAATTTCCAATGCGGATGGGCTATACAAATAAAGGGCGTTGATATAACGAAATCTCATTTCCTCTTTATTTTTTCCTATTCCTTCGAGGAGGAGAAGGATTAGGAAGCATTACCCTCATCATTGACTTAATAAGTAACTAGTTTCCCTCTGCATTCTGATATTTCACCATGCTCTTTAAGCAGGTCCGCTATTATAAATTTAAACCGACCGAAATTTCGAGAGGCAGCGATTTATTTTTGAATTAAGAGTCGTTCGTATGCCTTCATTTATTATTAATCCTCGGCTATCATCTTTTGGCAAATTCTCAGTAGCGACAGCGATGGATTAGAGTTGTATATTGCGTCGAGTGTAATATTTGCTAGTAGAGTTGCTCGTCATTTATTTTAAGTGATATCTATATGCTTGCGTTTTGATATATTACGTATTCATGCACGTATGTACACTTTGGAAAAAAGATTGGGGAATTCCTTAATGAAGAGCATAATGATATGTGACTTTATCGCATACATAATAATGAGTAAATTATTATTTTAAACAAGTTTTAATAAAAGTCATACGTGCAACATACTGCCTTGAATAGTTGGATTTAATCGCGAGAAAATGATCACTCAGAGTTAAAGCATTACCTTTTCAGATGTGTTCATGTGTTGTCTACTTGTTGCCTAAAGTTCTACAATATACTGTAAGTTCCTTGTACTACCTTTTGTCTAGTGCTAAATAAGAGGTATTTGGCAAGATACCAAATTTAAATTGTTTATCGTAATATTCTCATTTGGTTGGTGGGTTTAAGACAAGTCAGTCTATTTGGTCGCGTTGCGGTAAGAAAACCGTCGTGGGAACCGCCAAAAGCGACGACAGTGAGCCGAAATTTATAGAAATTGGATTGCAGAGAATTTTAGAAACGTTCTTTGGTCTGACGAATCCAAGTTTGAAGTGTTTGGGCAGAAGCGCAAAGTTTTTGCGAGACGCACGAAAGACGAGATAATGTGGCGCGATTATGTCGTTCCCGCAGTAAAACACGATGGTGGTTCAGTGATGATTTGGGGTTGCTTCAGCAGTGCGGGGACTAGAGATCTCGTGAAAAACGACAGAATTATACCCAAAGAAAATTATGAACGCATACTAGAGGAGAATGCTGCAACATCAGGATTGGGGTTGATTGGGGAGAACTCCGTGTTTGCGCATAATAACGATCCCAAACATACGACACGGACCTGTAAACATTAACTCTCCTCTCAAACAGAGAACAATGTTTTGCGTGCCCTGGTCTTCGCAGAATCCGGATTTGAGTTACTGTGGGATAAGCTGGACAGACGACTAATACAAATCTGCCCAACTTCGAAGGAACGCCTGTGACGGATCCTCCAAGCCGAATGGAACAATATTTTCGGGGAAACTCTGACCAAATTAACAGAGCGCATACCACGAGTGGTTCGAACAGTATTAAAAGCGAAAGAAGGCATTTTCGACGGCCATAAAATATAATCGCGGTGCAATATTGTAATGAGAATGTTTTGTTTAATCTTTCATTTCTTCTTATTATTTGGTTATATTTTTATTTCGACGAATATATTTTTATTTTCATTTGAATTTTTGCCGTTTTAATTTAGCTAGCAGTAATTTACTAGTTGTCCTAACTTCAATGGCCGGTAGTGTAGATCTATGTTACCTAATAAAATAAACTAGTATTTCTCCTGGTGGTGGAAGATATACTGCTCGCTAGTCTGAAGATTAGCCATATAAGCCGCCAGGTTTAAGGATGGAAAGCCCTCAGAGCAGAGGTGATGACGTCGAATAGGCAGAAACATGTCCGTTCGCTAGTGCTTTCCCTTCTCGCATTGCTTTTGCCGAGTGATTCCATTATCATTATCTTTGAAAGCAATACAAATGCAAATCACGTTAGACATGATTTATTCATATTAATTATTAGCATATCGTCTAAATTGTCTTCTCTGAAATTGTTTTGTTTATTATTCAGAATATCCTGAAATATAAGGGAACTACGTTTAACATAAAAAATAGTGCGGGATGCATACTAAAAAGAGGGCTGAGAATACTATATTATTTTTATTACATGCAGTATTTTCGCTGCGCAAAACTTCTTAGTGGGATTTTCTTTACTCAAGAGAGCGTTAAAGTTATTGTTAAGTGTATTTATAATATTACTTCAAGTCCCGGGTCCATCTTTTAACTTTACGATTTACGCCTTGAAATATTTATATTTTTAGCAAATCTCCAAAATGTTCATTGATAGAATTGAAACTAATTTTGTTTCGGGGAGATATAATATAGATATATGGAAACCTGCGGTCCTTATGTATTTGCTTCGGCGGCTAACACTACTTATTACTTTGGGAGGAATATTAGTGAAAAATTTATTTTGTCTCTCCTTCGTTAACCAGCTTATCAAGCTGTTAATTCTTTTAATAGTAGTGATTCCAATTACATATTCAATATGAAGAAAATTACCCACCTTTAAAAAAAATCAAACATGTTTTATGTTATAAGTACGCCGATTTAATTATCTTTCAATTCTCATTTACGTTGCGTACCTTCAATAATTTATGATTTTTAATTTGTTTATGAAATTGTCATAATAAATGCTCTCCGTAAGCAAAAATTCGGTTGCAATAGTAACAAAGAATTGTTTTACTAGCTTTTCCCAAGTCGACCTCTTCTAAGATGGATTTAATTAACCCCGAGTTTGGTAATTACTTCTATTAAGCCCTCGTAATTACATACGGTAATTCCATCAGAGATTTACACATCCAATTAAAGTAACTTCCAGTAGTTGCTAGTGAGATATGTATCGCAACACACTAAAATTAGGAGTCCAATGCATCTCTGTTAGGAACTCCTTAGCAAAATAAATGAGCAGATTAATTAGCTAATTTTCACAGCATCTGGAGCCCTATCTTCTTTCCTATTTCCGCATTTTCTTCTACACTGAATTACCCATTTAGTTGAGACAACCAAAGCAGTCAGTATCAATCGACGATCGATCGTTACCGATGACAGGCTTCCATATGTCTGCGAGAGTGTAATCTGTACCTCTATTGACATTGTTAGGATGTTCAAGGATCTTTATGGACCTTTCAATTTTCCGACTGTAATAGCGGAGGGAATGATAAAATAATGGAAGTAGCACTGAATAATATCTGGTGGCTCGAATTCGAGGGGAGGCGTGTTCTAATGCAACGTTCGTGCTCTGTTAGGTGAGTTTTGGCAGGCCGCATGAACAAGTGATATCCCGCTAAGGGAAGAAATTTGTCTTTGGGAGACGGAAGAATTTCTAAAACTTTTGAGATCGGTTTAAAGATCGTTTTGAAGTTATGTTTTTTCGAAACTTTACTGATTCTATTCGTTTCCTTCTGGATATAGGGAAGAGAATCGCTTTTAAAATGGGCGCCACGAAATTTGTTAAATAAACAACACGAAAATGTAATGTCAGATAACGGTTTAAAGGTGTACTCTGTTGTCATTTAACGGGACTGGTAGCGCAGTGTCTAGCGCGCTGTGCTATCAGTTTCGAATTCCGTTTTCTCCTCCGTATTCTCCTTGCTCCAAATTTGGCGAATGCTGAGGGTAAACTCTACGAGCGCAGACCTATTAATAACCCACGTATTAATAACCGATGCCCCTGTAATTGGCGAAAGCTGTTGGGGGATGTGAAGGCACTCGATTATTATTCAATTACTAATCAGTTGTGTTTATAGAATTCTATCATACGAAACAAGCACAAATCAGAATTATTTGAAACTAAACGTGTTCCGGGATTGAACCGTGTCATGTCGTTGGTTAAAATAAAATAAAATTCGATGTTTCGTCCACAATCCTATGGGGCTTCTTCAGGAGAGTGATGGCAACAATTAGCATGGTAACTCAACGTGTGAACCACGCCAGAGGCGAAACTAACTGAGCGGGAAGCAGTGGTCACGGTAACTCAGCATGTGAGCCATGCCAGAGGCGAAAACCAACTACGTAAGCCCCATACGATTGTGGGCGAAACGTCGAATTTTATTTTATTTTAACCAACGACATGACACGGTTCAAACCTGGAACACGTTTAGTTTCAACTGACTCTGGCCGTGGAAGCCTACGTTTTTAATCAGAATTAAATTTACAAAAGAAATAATTTGGCTATATGATCTGTTCTGGCCAGGGATCTTTAGTCAAACGCTATTTTGGTCACTACTCAGGCTTAGAATAATCTACGAAGGCTCAATCTTAAGAGTGAGGGCTGAATGTTAGCAACGATGGTTCAATCGTTCAACAACGAAGGCATTGTTGAGTTGACACAAAACGATCTACTTACATACGATATGTGTTGTTTAAGCGACTCCGTATAAACTAACTAGGTTCAACAATGGCGGCTGTAGCACCACCACAGCCAAAATTAAAAAGCGTACGGAAATACATATAACTGCTATAACGTACAACTGAAATCGGAATGTTATAATCCGTTCCTTTATATCCCAGTCGATAAGTTCCACAAACTCAATAAACGAGCAATTTACAGCAAAATTAAATTCCATAAACTGGAGACGAGACACTTCCAAGCACTAATACTCTCATTTAAGTAATTTCCTTTCAAAATTACAATCAGTAATATAAGGTTATTTTCTGATGAGCACAGTTCGACGCTGCTCTCTCTGACTGCTGTATTTCAAATATCGTGTAAACACAAAAAGCAGCAAAACCTAAGCATCAAAGCTGTTCTCGTATAGACCAAGATAAACTCTTAATACACAACCTTAAATCTAATGTCTAACTTATACTCAAGTGAAAGTGTACATACATTAATGCACATTCAAAATTGACAATGCAAATAAATTGTCTTAACGAATCAGATTGCAAATTGCTATTAAATTAAATAAAAATTAAAAGAATGACTGCAAACTGTTCTTTTAATTATACAGCTGCATATTCAGCTTGTTAAGATTTCCACATTCCACAATTCTCGGAAATAATACATATATAGTATGCATTTAAGCGATCCGCTTCAGCTTAATTGGATTTGTTCTGAAAGTATCATGAATACGGAAGTTAAAATGTTATGTATTCAAATGAAAATTCTACAAAGTAAAATGCGGTATATCTTTATGGTAGTTTAACTAAACGGAAAATTCCTAACATTGCCTCTATACATTGCGCTATAGCTTGGAGGGAATGCATAGGCACTGTGGTCGTACTACTCAGATATAACGCGAACTTCTAACGCCCGAAGTAATACTCACAGAGTGAGAGGTATCCTCATAAATAAAATGGGGTGAGTGCTGAACTTTGTACGGAAAATGCATCGGTAGGATAAATCCTAGAATTTCATTTGTTTTTATTTGCGTTGACTTCAAAGAGGATTGAAAGGGACAGTTTCAATCCTCAAGTTATATATATATTTTCTTAATTAACGTAACAAGCGTTAGGTTTTTGCGAATGAAGTTACTATTTTTGGATCTGATTCAGATTCTTTATGATAAAAAACAGGTGACTATTACAAGAATGATCTTCAATAGCATAAAGTCAAGGTTCTACACCCAGAAGAAAATATTGAAAATTTGATTATAATTGAAAAATTTGTAACCTTAGAAAAACCCTTCTCCGAGCCTCCGTAAACATTGAACGAAGCGTCGGCCAACTCATTCAACCCGGAAATCCAAATTCTTTGAGAGCAACGACCACGGAAGTCTATAACATGTTCCTATAACTTGTAAGAAAAATAATAGTGCATTCAGGAAATATTATTTGTCGTAATAAATGTAATTTATATGAATAAAGAATTTGTATTTGAAGCCTGCACGCACCATTAAGCCCGCTCGACCTGTCAAGACTGCTCGGCCCGTTAAGCCCGTTCGTGCCGTCTTAGGATTACCAATTTTCTCTTTTATTAAAAAAAAGGAAGTGGATTGTAAATAGAAAATACGATTAGTTATCACAATTTTGGCAGTTGATGGTTGTTTAAATTATTACGATATATGTGCCTTGTTTACGTAATTTCGTAATTGTGATGCATCATAGCCTTCAGATAAAATCGATAGCCTTTAACAAAAATTTCACAGACCTTAATTAATTTTGGGTAAACCCTTCAAATCGACTGAATAAATGAGTGATGAACAAGTCAAACTTTGCCATTAAAGGTTGTTGATTCGTTCAATGTACAAAACAGCTTTTCATGCTACATTGATTTTAAACTTTGCGTTATTCGTATGCGTGGCAAGTTTCGGAATTAGTTTCTCAAAACTTTTGCTTCGGCGAAATTAAAAATCTATTGTTTGAAGGTTATACGTTTGATCGTTTTCCTTTAATTAAAACCAACGTCTAGCTACCATGTGTCGACAATTTAATATACAGTGAGGTCCTACAGTATTCCTCCTCCCCTCACATTAGGTTTTGGACGATAGAAGCTAGTGTTTTTAGGAAAAGAAAGAAGGGTCCTGAACCTACTTAAATAGAACATTAGTAAGCAACTCGCTAAAGGCGTTATTTTTTATATTGAACCCCTGGATATTTTCGTACATTTGCATGCAAAGGTATAGACCTTTTACAATAGTCTTTTTACTTTTAGTTACAGATACCAAGATATTTCGTAATCAGCATAAAGCTACAACAAAATAAAAGTAGCCGTGTACTGTAGTGTTATTACCATCGCAAATTTGTTTTTAAAATAAATAAAATCACGGTCGTTAGATCCGACGCTTTTCGGACAGTAGACATTCTTTCGACAGCAGAAACATTGCAGATGGCATATAATAATGTTTTACAAAAGTTAAACTAACTTCAAAGTTTGATGTTAACGTGTGACATATTCAAATCAACTTGTTCGTTTGAATTACCAACTTCATACTAAAATTTGTACATTACTAAACTTGAATTTGCCTTTAAAATATAAATAAATATAAATATCTTAGCCAAATACATCTTCTCATAAAGGCTACTCGAACTAAAGAGGAGGTTGTCGTTGTGTTCTTGCGCTCCTTTGTTCTCGATATCATTGTCAAACATCACGTTCCATTACGATACACATTTCGAATAAACAGCATTCTTCTTTACGGTATTATATTCTTTCGTCAAATGTTCAATGTGCACGCTTACTACTGGATTTGACGACTTTGTACCCAGGGATATCTAATTTGCGATATTATGAGAAAGATGAAATAGAATTTAATCTGTACTTGTTTCTAAGAAAATGTCATGTTAAAGACGAACTTTAAGGACATGAAAAAAAGGCGCAGAACCAAGTTAAATTGACGTTCCACTCGGCGTTATCGTTAGCTACAGATAGCGTTACTTAATAAAACGCCAGGGACAAGGAAAGTGGAGCCCCAGGCTATATAGGCTACTGGAGAAATTAAAAGGGGATGTTAGGCTTTACCGTGCTAGGTGTTAATTGGGCGAAAATACATTATACATGGCGTTAATGAGAGCGACCTTCCACGTTGTACAGTTATTACAAAAAGTACTGTTGCGAAAAAAATTAAAATAAGCAGTTTTTGTGTACTTTCGTGAAATTCAGTAAATAAAACACTTGTTACTAAAACACTGCGTCAATCATACCGACCCTAATCATGAATCGAACACGCATATTGCACTCGGATGTTTTCTGTACAGAGCTAGATGTGGTTAAGTCAAATTTGCAATTATATTTTCGAAGAAGCTTTAGTTTCTTCAAAAATACATGGCATCGATTATATCAATATAAATCTATGTTTTTGAATATTTAATGACAATAAATCGAAGGAGTAATCTGCTAACTTGATGATCAAAATATAATTAAAGCAGTACAAATGCAATTCTATTTTCAATATATTTTCTTCTAATGTTGCAATACCAATGTCAAAAATCTAACTTGATCCGATATTTATTGACAGTAATACCGATAATCGTAAAATTCGAACTACCCTTTAAGTATATAATATTCAAAGAATTTTCAAGTTTGCGATCAAGTTACGCATCTCCCTTTTCTAGCTCCGAACGAAGACCGCCATAAAACTTTTTACCGTAACGTTTATTGGGCATGTATGTTATAAAGGTGATCGGTTTAATATGCATATATATAGAATTTTCCACTCTTGCGTGTATTTTTTAGGAATTTATCAACCTGATTATATTCGCAGAATTGTGCCAAATACAATCTTACGAAGTATATACTTGTTTTAAACAATACTTTATATTACTATATAATAAATTAAACTTGTGTGGTGCGGAGGTTGCCGATACTTATGTGTTGTTTACCGTACTACGCCACAGTCCTTGCTATCATTGTTAAATGCTTATTCCTAGCAGCATTCTTTTGTCCTGAACAAAGTACGTTTCCTTGCTTAAATTAATGTCTTTTCTGAATAAATAAAAAGTATATGTATGCGTAAGTCTTCTCAAAATTTATTAAGCAATGGGATTTATATAATCGCGTAGAGTTGTCCTCCATTTAATAATTTTTTCTTAGACTAACTTACTTCTTATAATACTAGTATTTTTTTTTCTAAGACTGGCTGTAGGTTTCTAGAGTTTAGCAGTAAACAATCTATTAGGAAAGCTGTCTCAGATTTACTAAGAAATAAAGATAAAACTGAAAATATCTGAGTAAACTTCAAAGCTAGACATACATTTTTATTGTGTTGCCAACGAAACAAATATAATCACATTACATTTGATTTTTCTTAGTACCGGCAGAAGTGCAATTTGTTTTACATTGTTTGCCTTTGACAGAGGTATGTACTAGAATTTTACGTCTCTATAGACGTAATATCAATCAATGTGCATTGGAAATTGACGATTTTGACAACAATGGCAGTATACAGCGTGTATAATTAGTGAGTGGATGGAAGATCATTCCTACGTTAAGTAATTTAGAGAAAAAAAAATGTTCAAATAAAAATTATTTGGAGACAAGTTCCGCACAGCATAATTTCATACTCAAGCATACATACCTCGGCTACAAGTAATACAAGTTTTTTATATGGAATACGTTGTATATGAGTACGTTTTCGGATGCCTATCTTCAATTTGTGTCAACATTAATCTCTTCCAAAAGAATATGATGCGCGGTGAAGACTGAATTATATACTTAGATATGATTTTATGATTGGTTGTGCGCAGTACTTATTTCCGAATATCTTTTACTTGAACAATTCTTACTAGTTTGCAATAGATGGACACGCTGCATAAATAAATGTTAAATATTTTCGTAAATTGTTAATTTTTTTCCATATTTTGAGAGTGTTAATAGGTAAAATACAATACGTCGCTTGAGCCGCAAAAGCGTTTGGAGCCTCGGGTGGAAGCGGCATTCTTAGCCGCGAAACTGCACTTACTCTTGTGTCATAAGTACCAAATGTCTGTTTATTCTATTCTGATCATATTCAAGGTTCTCAATCGTGAAAGTTTGGTTATGTGTGCTGCCTTACATCTTATTTTTTTGGTATTAAGTATTGGTTGTTTAAACAATATACACGCAAAAACATCAACGATATTTTGTTTCCTTAGCACAATTGTACAAGAAGTCGAGGTTTGAATCTTACTCAGGACACCTCCACATTTATTTTCTCTAGTTTTGGGGAATTAATTTATAAATCTAAAGCTGTTTGAATATTAGAACTTTTACTGCTAAACTTTTCGTTTCGTCTGTAAGTAGTAATCATTTTGAAAATATTTAATGGATATATAATACAAACATCAAAAATATATTTTTGATGATTAAATTTTGTCACTTCATTAATTCTTTCTATTATTTCAAGAAGTCCCACAAAAAGTTATTTCGATTGATTACTGCTTCATTTCACTTGGAAATTTTTCGACAGCGATTTATTTTTAGGCCTTTTTCTGTTTCTAATAACTCAGCACCAGCTTATTTACAGATGATAGACGTAAGTATCTCACGCAAACTACCTTCGAACATTGCCACAAATATTAAACATTTCGTAAAACAGTATATATTGTACTGAGATCTTAAAAACCTTCTAATGAATTAGAACCGGATAACGATTTAGAAAAATAAATAATCGGGATTTGAAAGAAACTTGCAAGTTACTAGTAAGACGAAAGCGAAATCAAATAATATCATAATGCTAAAGGGGGTATACGGTTTATTATATCGAAAATAATAAACAAAATCGCTTTCACAACTTTTGAAGTTTACACACATAATATGTTTAATAAATTCAATATAAAACGCGGGTGGTTTGAGAAATCCGAGCAAAATCAAAGAAATATCACTATTGGTGCATATCGAGGTTATCGCCAGTTAGTAGAATCTCCTGGAGGAATTCATCAAATTTTAACCAGAGTGGTTTATTACTCCGTATTAAGCATTTGTTTGAATTATGCAAGTTGAGCGAATTTCAAAAAATGGATAATAGACAGTTTCTGATGTTGATGTAACCTTTCCACACGAAGAAAAACTTATCGCCTCAAAGGACTAAAGAGGAATTTGATAAACGTCATGATGAATCTACTAAACGTTTATAAACGTTTTCTTTTGGTGAGGCTAGTTTTCTCATGTTCAAAAGAACATGAGAAAACTGTCCGTAAAGTGAGCATCGCAATTGCTTATAGTTGACCAAAAATGAAATCCATCGCGCCAATGCAGCAGCTGATTCCTCTGAAGTTGTGGCCATGAAATTGATGAAGTTAAGGTTCCAAGTTCCACATCCTCAATATTCTCCAAATTTGGCTCTTTCGAACTTCTATCTCTTCCCGAATATGAAAATATGACTGGTACAAACGAGGACGACAACCGTCTATTTTGCGGAATTGAATCAAAAGCTATTATTCAGAAGAATGGATTAGCTTTGGACAAAGTGGATAAGCGGAGACTATGTTGAAAAACGAAAATGGTTTATGCCGAAAAATTAAATATTTTTCACTTTTTCAAACCATATCTATATATTAGTGAAGGTTCAATCAACTCTACATTTGTTGCCGATTGGACTCCTTTTTAAACAATAAAGATGGTCGTCCCATATTGTGTATGATAGACCCAAAAAAAGCTGAGGAATTTTGGGGGCTATCATTCGCCTCAACTTGCCACTATGTGTAAAGAAAATATAAACAAACGTGAGTCTTAAGGGAAAATGCACTTCGTCCAAGATCTTACAATATATGAGGGTAATCTGAGAAATTGGGTGCCCATCTTGCTCATTCACGACCAAAACCACATTCAAGTGAACATGTTCTAAGTTTCGCTCGGAGGACAAGCTTTTATCGAATGAGAAGGCCATGGCATTCCTAAATGCTTATTTTGTAGAAGGTGTGAACTATTTAAAAGAGGCGAGAGCATTTCTGAGAAAATCTATAAACTTACGTTGAGAAATAAAATTGAATTTGGCAAAAAAACTTGTTTCTGTGCCAGGCCGAAAGCTCTTCAGACTACCCTGGTATATGTGTATGCTTTAGGTCTTAGAGTTTTATTAGATATTAGAGACCATTAGTAAACCGAAATTTCGAATTATTACTTTCAGATACTTTAATAAAGGATTTAAAGAGTAATGTGCAAACAACTTAGACATAATCCTTGCTCTTAGAAACCGGCGTGTTTTCACCAGTATTATTATTTGAATTATTTCAGCTTCTCGCAATGCAACTTTAAATAATCACATGGAAAACAACAAACTCGAAAGTAGCGGTAATAACAGAGTACTACTTAGAGTTTGCGGAAGTTTTAAACAACTTTGTGGTGAGAAATGTAGACCGGTACCTGCAAATAAAACAGATTGTGAGAACAGGTGCTTTAACTATAACTTTGACGGTTACTAAATTCGTATAAAAGTTGAAAAGTTTTAATTAACGGCTTAAGCGAAACAATCGGTACTATGTAATTTTGTCATACCGCTCTGTATTTTGCCGACATTCATGGCGCAATAGTGAGAAATGTTCATGGTTTCTGACGCATTTCTCGTTTTAAAGACTAAATTTGGTATTCTCTGAACAAACAACGAGATCGGGTAATTTATTGACAGAATCTATTCTCTTCTACTGCGGCTATAAACACAAAGACCTTTCCATATTTAACTAACCGTGCAAATAGGAAACTAGTTCAGAATTATCTTGACTGTAAAACGCGAGTTGCCGAAAGATGAAGGTCTATTAATGAAGCTCCTAACATTTTTCCATATTAAGTAATACGAAAAACATTAGCCTGTATGTGTATAGAAGAATTGCGGAAGTTTCTAGATTGTAAGCACGGCTGATATTATTGGAGCATCGCTTTAAGGATACATGTTTGCAAGTTGTAGAAATTTCGAAAAGGAAAACTCAAGTTTCAATTTAACAGAGGTTCTAAACTACAATTTTACCTCTAAACGAAGTTAGTTTTCGAAGGATAGAAGTTGAACGCGGATATATTCGTGTATGAACTTCACGTTCAATGAAATTTATATTACGAAACAGTGAAAGATGTAATAAAAAGAAGTAAACAAATATCGAAGTCATCGACCCAAACTACTAATGGAATTTCTTTCGCGTAGAGATAGCGTTCAGGATTACGCCTTCAATCATTGATGTCTCAAACTAATTGGCTTCCCAGCGGAAAACAAAGGTCGCGATTTATGTTTGGACATCATTTATCTTTTAGTTATATGAAAAATTGTTTTTCTCGTAGATCCGTTGATTTGCAATACTTAGTCTAAAAGCTTCTACGCAGCAGGTGTTTCGCAATTTGTCATTTTCAACAAAATTAAATCAACAATTCATGCAGAGGAAAATTACATATTAAAACTTGTTATCGAGGTTATTATAACCAAAATTATTTACGTTTATTGCAAAAATTTTACATGTTAAAGAAGTTGCTCGAAATGTTGCCCTCTAGTCTCGATGTACACACAAATCCTGCGTTTCATGTTTTTAAAAGCATTTGACAAATGTTGAGGGGTTATGTTATCAGAAACTTCTCTAATACTATTACAAAGTTCTTCAATTGTGCGTTGTGGCTTTCTAAAAATCGTGTTCTTCTTGTGCGGAAAAATAAAATAATCCAGATTTGTGTGATTTGGAAATCTTGGAGGGAAATACACTAATGGATTATTGAAAAACTCTTCCAAAGGAACAAGTTTTTGGCCAGCCGTATGTGCTGAAGCATTGCCTTGTTGGAAAAATCCTTTCGTAATTTCATCGTAATAACTTATTTCTGCATTTTTCAGCATTTATTGTTCCGTTAAAAAATATGGGTCCAAGGATGCGCCTCTTTGATACTGTCTGCCAAACACAATTTTTTTTTGTATGTAATGGTGTCTCCACAAATTCATTGAGACTTTCTGCCATATTTACATATTCTGTCTGTTTAAAAATCCTAAGAGATGAAACCAGGCCTCGTCAAAGAGAAATATTTATCAATAACGTATTATTCAAGTTATTCAATTTTCATAGTGAATGGGAGTTCCTGCTGAGGTTCAATTTTATATGGATATAATTTTAAATCTTTTCTAAGAATAGTGTGACATTTTCTATCTGATAACTGAACCTTTTGTAATAGTTTCACAATGGCTCTTTTAGGTGAATTTTCTATTCGATGACGAACATCTTCAATACAATCTGCAGCTCTTTTTCAAGGTACTTCGCTTCCTGGTTTACGAGCTAATGTCCCCGTTTCATATAATTTGTTAATACAAATATGAATTTGGCGGCTGTTCATACGTGATTGCAAGATTAAGGAATTGTTGACGAAAATCCTGCATACATTGATTAATTGCATAAATTCATTATCCGTTGTAAAATAACTTTTAGTAACAAAAGATTTGTATTGTATTTCTAACATGATATTATACATACGTCTAACGTGGTGAGAAAGCAAGAAGAAGATAAGGTGGAGATGTAGAGAAGCAGTGTTAGTATGATATCAAGAATTGGGGAAACAGGCCAAACTCAAAGCAGATGAAAAATATATAATTATGAATTTAAAAAGACTATTTAATAAGTTAATTGAAATAGGTGCTTGACGAAAAGTATGAAGGAATTTAAAATTTCAAAAGCAAGTATATGAACTAGATAAACAAAAAAATAATCCATGGGTTTATGAAGGTAGATATTTTAAAATAATTATACAGTAACATATTGCGTCTGACGTCAGTTGCTACCTCTTAAAATAAAAAACTAAAGATATGTGCGTTGTAGGGGAAGACTGAGATTGATGACCGTCTAGCCCACTGCGTGTAAAATTGACCTTACGAGTTATGTAGCGCTTACGGTCTTTGTAATACATTCAGCCTCCTACGACTTGTGAAGACTTATATAAAAATCTCCTAACGCGTAAAATTTATGTAGGTTTCAATGCATAAAAATATACTTTCATAATGTCAAAATACTTCCGCTATTACTTATTTTGCTTCGCCTCCCATTTTGACAAAATTGGTAAAGTTCGGTCGTAATCCTGTTAGCAGTGTTTAACTACCCGTTCCGTATTTGTTGAGTTTAATATCCGCGTCGTATCCATTTTGACCGGTTGTTACAGAAATGTGATTTATACAATACAATTGTGATATATACAATGTATATGGATGAAATAGGAAATTCTAAGTACTATTTAATAAATTTATCCTCTCGTCGAGCGCTAAGTACATATACCGCTCGAATACGTTCTTGTTCGTTTGATACGTTTTCGTAGTAATAAATAGGAACACATGTTCCAGCTGCTTGTTACACACAGTTCCTTAATTCGGTATTTCGTTGCTAGGATTTACTCATGTGTGATTAAACTTGTAGCCAAGTATAGATTGATCGTAAACGAGCAAATCAGTATCTACACAATACCTATTTCCTTTGTCTGATTTCGGCAAGAGTTCCGGGAAAGATTGTTGAATACTTTTAAAAGTGATAATACTTTTCCGTTCATCGTACACTTTTCATATTACAGCAGTAGTAGTACGACTGTACTTGTTAATTAAACATGGTTTTGAGCGTAGAGGTTAATTTTCTGCTTGAACAAATAAGTTTAATATCTTAGATTTAGATTTCCTTTAGGCTTAGGTAGTACTTCTTTTCAAGTTAATTATGTTATCGGGGTTTGAGTTTTAAAGTAGTGAACACTAATCTTCTCCCCGTGATTGCTAACATATCTATTTTTATTTTGTTCTATACTTTGTCCAATGTAATAAGTCGATTGCTATTATTAGTAATAACAAATTTGGAAAACGCGGTGCGATTCTGGATGGATTTTAATCAAACTCTATTTTTTTTTTTAATATTTCGTTCTTTATTTTGAACTTCATCAGGAATTACTGTGATCTGTAGGAGAGCCGATTATGATAAAATTATGTACATTTTGAACTAGTTGCAAACAAGAGTAGAAGTAGTTCAGCGTTAGGAACAATAACAAATAATATATTTAAATTGATCAGTATCAGTTTTAAAGTTCACTGTCTCCATTATGAATCATCTCCAGAAAAAGACGACTTTATAATTGTATTGAGCATCCAAATACTAGCATTATCATCAAACAAATGGCTAATTTCCAGGCTATGGCTAGTTAAATCTCAAGCTTCCTTACTGTTACGGCAATCACTTTTATGCTGCCGGATTCGATGTTTCAGTCATTGTCCTGTCTGCTCAATGTACATATACACCGCACACCATGGAATTTTATAGGTAGAGGAATGCTTTCCTTAATCGGAGGGAATAACTTGCTAGTTGGTAGCGGATTATATTAAGCAATTCTTACATACGTGAATGGTTTAATTAATCGAATAATTTGTAGAGTTAAATTGTTGATGTGGACTTAATTATCCTTAATTGGTTTAGAGTAACCGCTATTGGTGAAAATACCAAACGCTTTCATAAAATTTTCCTGTAAATAGCCTGTAAATGTAATTGTGATCTGAAATATGTGCGATTATATTTTTCATTGCAATAGCTGTATTTAGTTTCTGGCTTTTTGGATGGTTTGAGTGATAATTGATGAATCTACCTGAGGCCGCTAGTTTTGCTGTTAACAAATAATATCTAAAAATTGGATTGCTTGTCTCCGTTTCCACCGTGAATTGAAGGCGAGGATTATGAGCGTTAAAGAAGGTCAAAGTAAAATTTATCACGTCACTTGGGATAGCACAAATTATTATCATTTTCGTATTCCTAAATAAAGGGCAACTGAATGGGGAGGCGAGAAATAACATTATCTAACAAATTATCTATTAATTTATTAATTTTAAATTTATCTTAGCTAATATGGGAGAACCCATCGGTATAACAAATATTTGCAAGGAAAGTTTATTATTGAAGGCAAAATAAATTTTATTAAAGTTAAAAGCGAATTTTTTGATAACCCTGTATGCACACCTACTAGTTTCCAACCTGGGTAATGTTAGATATAACCAATTCCAGAGGGATGTTTGTAAACAAGGACACGACGTCTAACGAGATCAACACATTGTTGTCAGGTAATTGAAATTGATTAATAGTATTAACATATGGGAATGTATTGAGAATATTATAACTTGTACGTTAAGGTAAATTAATAGATAATATTTGGGGTGGAAATGTTGACAAAGTGTATGTTGTGGAATTTATGGAACTAGTAATGGGATGTAGAAATATGCTTTGTTTGTGAATCCCTGGAAAGTTTTGTAAAACTGGAGTTATAATTTGTGAGATACTTGTTGAGTTCGTTGATGATTTGGTTGTATGTTTTTCATATGATTTCAGTAGGGTTGTGTGGTAATGTTTTGTAGACTGTAAGTTGTCTTGTAATAAAGTGTATGTTTTTCGATGTAATCGGTTTTATTCATTGCAACTGTACAATCTTATTTATTTGTTGTTAAAATAAGCAAGATAGGGTGTCATTTTAAGAACGTCTTGGTTTTTTGAAGATGGGAAGGTAATGAGACTGTAAGTTTTTTTAACTAATGTAGTGTTTTGCGGGCTTTGAGGCCATGTGGAAGCCTATCGTAATATTGTGTGGCTTTATAGTAAGGACCTGCCCCAAACCAAGCTGTCCCATGCCGAGGCATGTTCAAATTACCTGGGCCACCAGTGGCCATTACATTGTACACTTCTCGGTTATAGATAAAGTTTCGTTCGTTTTTGATTGTTTTGTAAAATAATAAGATCTCCAGAATCTATAACGAGGGCAGAGGTAACATTTGAGAGATTCCCACCATACATCTCGCAGCCATCTCCTGAAAGACAGGATCATTAGCCTTCCTTGAAAAGCCCCAGAAGATTAGATCATATCGTATGCTTGATTTGATGTGAGTAAAGCAAAACATTTTAACAGAATCTAAATTAACGTTGTTTTGTAATTGACGTGCGCCATATAAATTGGTATATAATATACGCTTCAGATTATTACATCTAATTATTTGTTTATCTAATTCACCATTCCATTTGTCTAAATATTAAAATTTTGTTTAAAAGCTTTGGTCATTTGGTTTTTTAACGTATTATAAGTTTAAGTCGTTCTTAATATGCTGCTTTATTAGTTAACACGTTTGTGACATAACATTTTGTACAATAATAGCCTCAACAATAGCCACAAAATAACGCCAACAATGGAGATACCAAACTTTGGACTGGACGATTGAAAATCCTTGGGGATAACGGTATCAATAACAATATCGTTATTATTATTATTATTATTATCGTCATATATTATTAATAACGAAGTTATACTACCACTTAACCACCATGAACAGATGCGTTTCGCTCTATTACGGCTCATCAGTGTCATCTGCGGGAAATGGTAGCTAAAATAGTTAATATTAATATTTTTTTAAAAACAACGTGGGTGATCCACCAACTTGAGACAAACAGAAGCCTTTGAATAGTTATTTATCTTTTATTTTTATTTAGCAATTTTACCTTGAATACAAACATTATATAGGATTAAAGTGTAATGTATAAAGATACGACGCTAGACACTATGTTGCAAAGCTTGTTGGTATAAAACACTCGCATATAGCGAATCCCAAACATTGGCATCTCATCTGCTTTCATCAATCGACAACCTCACAAGAAGTGCGAGTACGAAAGTAAAATTTACAGCACTTAGTTGAGAGATGAATTCCAAAGTATTTCGCGGTATTTAAAATAATGTTTTTGTCTATTAAAATCGCATTCATGATTTTCAGATTAAAAAAAGATCAAGTAAATTGGACTCACTCGAAAGCGTTTTAGTAGATAATAAATGTAAAAGCGTTGTTTGAAGTGGTTTGAAATGTATTATGTGACGTATTGGTAACAATCTGGCTACATCCTGAATTCGTGCTCAAAGGTTTCGATACGGAAGATACATGTACTCAAGTTATCTAATTTCTCGGTTAATTTAATTATAACTAATTCCGTCTACTCCAACCCTTTCAGAATTAACTCTGCTTCGTATAATTAACCACCCGTTGAGGTGTTTAGTTTAGCATTTCCGTTGCTACCTGTTGCAAATGTACAAACTATAACTTGCTAACCCATTTAGAGGTCGTATTTTGCCAGTGAGGGTAGTTTTTGTTGTCTGTATTATTATTTTTTTTTATTTATCTAGTTATTTTATTTTTGTACGCAATTTTTGTTAATAAAGACAGCAAGGACTGTGGCGTGTATGGCTAACAACACAAAAGTATCGGCAACCTCCGCAGCACCTACAAGTTTAATTAAGTAATCCGGGACGGGCGTTTCGAGGATACGAGGATCCACATTCCCAATCGGTGACCGAATGAACGTAAAAAAATACCTACTATTACAATATCAATATATTCAATGAATTAAAATTCTTCCGGGTGTTAATCCGCGTAGGTAGCTGATTCTCAGAAGAGCCTGCAGTAAAAATATCCTTTTAATTTCTCATTGAACCAAATGCTGCAGTTGAGACTAATAAATACTTTATCGTTCCATTGAACACATAGTTGCTCCAAGGAAATTTTCTTTAACAATATACATTTACAACTCTCAACAAACATCTATCAGTGTAAATCTACATATTCATTTTGGTTACAATGTCTTATATCTTGTGTTAAGCGCTGTAGTAACTGAAGCAGAGCGGGTCTTGATGCCAGCTGGCGTATGTCCCTACGTATTATCCAGTTTATCCCTTTGATAAATTGTGTGAGTAAATTCAATCGCATTTTATTACTGACACATCGCTGCACAAATTTTTACACTCGCGTACATAGATTTGCGCATAAATGTGATCATTTCATTTTTATTTGCTTACAGTAAATTGTTTGCAATATCTGGGCTAATATTAAAATGAAATGACAAGTTGCAAACATAAATGAAGGAAATGCTAAAAATGTTTGCAACCTCTAAAAGTACTTTAATGCACTTTTAACAACTACTGTTGTTTTCTTTAGGGCTATTTTCAATTTTGGAAACAAGAAAAAGGTTTATCAGACGTAGATCTCATTAATATGACGAATGTAAGGAATCAGCAATTTTCTTCCTAAGAACATCTTCCCTGACATTGAATTGCTTTGATGACATTGCTTCTCGAATCTTCAATGCACAAGTTGAAGCTTTAATTGGATTGTTCACCAATAATTCAAGGTCAATTTTGAAGTACGACTACGTTTTTTCTTATTCGGTGCTGCTAACTTTTGACGTTATCGCCAATTCCGGCGTCGCCGGAAAAGGGATCGAAAGCTGCTTCAAGAAGGTAGTTTTAAGCACTCTCTGTAATGCCACACAAATAATATCGAACATCGAAATACTGAATTTAAACGTTCCCTCTTTCCGTTAGTTATTCACAATACACGGACTTTTTTTTCAATTTTTTTTTCCTGCTGCTAGATAGACAAGGTAATACTTATGTTGGTTTATTGCATTGCATAAAAGCCCATCAACTTTAATCCTTATGATGAAATTATTTATGGGATCGGATTTTGAAATAATAAATAATAAAGGTAATAGATTCCCTTTATCTCGCGGAGGTATAGTAGGCGTTCCGTTGTGGCCTTAAGAGTCACGGTCGAAGAGTATAGAAATTTACCATCGTTATAACATACAAAAGTACGCTAAGTGCCCCGTGATGTAGGGGCGTTAACTACACCCAGAATATTGGGTTAAGAGAAAAATATAAGTGTATAAAGAGAAGCTACTAGGAGATCCGCGAGCAAGGGCCACCACTATCACTAGGAGTGTGAGAAGACGCTGTCCATTCATCCGGTTTTCTCCCAATTTATGGCACTCGTAACCACAATTTCAGGGGCACCAAGTAGTCCTATTTCTGAACCGGATTCCCCATTTACCGCATACTGTGGTCCGAATAACCCATCTTTACATATTTTTCTCCAGTGATATCTCGCTTCTGCTTCTCCACGTATTTTCCCTTGTCGAGTACCCGTAGTATTGGTTGATGGCATGCGAATTATCTATACCTTTTAATATTAGGCCTTGTATACATGCATATTACCCCAAGACATCCGCGCGAATGCTTAGCTAGCTTCTTGCCTTTGTATAATATCCGCATTAATACGCAGTTTAGTCTAATTAACGATCATAGGCAGGCTGGACGTAAGTACAAAAGGAAACAATCGTCGAAGTACGTAATAAAGATTTTAACGAATCCAAGGATTTTGTTTTTATCCTTATTACTTCCATACAGCCCTCGGTAATAATAGCTTATTAAATAATGAAAAGTGGAACGTTTGAATCCCAAATTTAATCTCTGTAGAATGAATAAGTAATTGTTTTCGGTGAAGGAAGATTACATCGACTGTATATATTAAAGAAACGAAACGGAATTCATTTAATTGTGTTTCCGAGTAAAAAAATATCCCACCGAAAACGTAGTAAATGGACTTTTTTTCATTTAAAAAGGTTGAACCAGTATATCTTCTGCATCTCTATATAAGACTTTTTCATTAAATGTTTTCATTGTTGGGTATCCGGTTCAGCGCTTCTTAATTTCCCTACGAGATCCCCAATATCTTGGCGTTCGTAAAACTGCTTTGTTTAGTATTGCGGTACAACGTAAAATGCATAATGGTTACATTTATTTGATTTTTTGTGGAAATCTTGGGGATTAACTAGAATACGTACCCCACTCAGGTCGGTCGTTGGCTAGAAAAGCAGCGAATATGCCCGGTCCTAATCCCTTCTGTGGCGTACAAGAGAGCCACATAAAACAAGTAATTAAAACATGGGAGAATGTTAAAAGACTTCGTACTGGGAAAATGTTCCAGGACAAAAACAGGTGAAAGCGTTCATATCAGACTCGCCTAAGACAGTGCTATCGTTCAGCAAAGGGAACCTTAAATTACTGGCAGGATTTCTGATAGGTCAGCAGCCCTATCAGAGCAGGGAAATTTTTTTCAATTATTTTTCTACTCGCTGCGGCACGCTATCATATAAAGAAATCGAATATTGATTTACGTTAGTAATTCTGATTTCTCACAGCACAAGTTGCTTAATTGCCTTTTTTTTTCTTTAACCGATCTTACTGAATGTGTAAAACGAGTTTAAAAGCTAATCGTGCAGAAATTGGAAAGAAGAGGTCATCCACTCGGAACGCTTTCCAACCTAGATAAACAATATTGTAGCAATATATAAGCTTCCGAACACGGACTTATTCTTTGAACAACAGGCATTTATCTTTTTGTTGTTTGTTTTTCCGTATATGTATGTTTTCACAATTTCTAATGTGTAACTTTCCCTTCAATTTCTCTCGGTGTTCTCAATACTTAATGTAGTGTAGTTAAAGATACCATGGTCCATTTGAAAAAAAGGAGTTTTCTATCTATATTTGGAAAAAATTTATGAATACCCTGTATAAGTACCTTAATGTCCATTACATTCTTAAATTTCAACAAGATCGTAAATATCTCGAAAACGATTGACTTTAGGGGTAAGGAACCAAATGATCCCATGAATCCCAATGATACCATGTGTACAATTGATTAAGCTGATAAAAAATATACCATCGTATTAAAAGAAAGGAAGTAGGTAACCTCTTCCGGTTCAAGCGGAAGTGTTTCGTAGGTGAAAATATTCTAACTTAAAAAGTTCAGATTTTCATTCATAATAAATAATCATTAAAAGTCCTAAGAAATGAGTTTCGTGAAATACCCTATCCCAAACTTGCGTAACTAATTCTAAATGTTTGTAAAATTGTGATCTTTACTTAGTAGTTGCTGCAACTCGGGTTTCATAAACGTTGAAGTCAATCTAGCGAATTCAAGGAGATTAATGATGGTGTGTAGAGGAAGTGATATTCCAAAATAATTGAAATATATTTGTATTATTAACAGAGTAAATACATTGTAAAGTGTAAAACGGTAAACGATTATTCCTTATTGTCTCCAGCACCATCTTGCTCGTTTTGTTTTTCGAATTGCTGGATTTTACCCAGCCAATATTTAGTTTCTTTCTTCAGTGCCGACGAGTGTACGAGACAACTGTGTTCGCACTTATTCGAAATCGATCGATATTTCAAATCGTGTGTTGGATCAAATCGAACTCTTGCGATCCTCTGGCGCCGACTAGGGGGACCCCATGCGGCATTCGGATTTATTAATGTTTTCGATATCTAAATACATGTGAAGTATGCCGACTTTAAGGGTTATTCGGATGCTTGAAAATCAATCTCCTCTTACCTTTAGCGAGTACCTCAAACCAGCAAGGATACATCCAATTAGAGTTGGCGTAAGGACAATAATGGTAATCAATGTAATATGGCGTTTTGTTGTTATTTTTGTGTATAAAAGTCCAAATGCAGATAGCTAATAAAAATCAAGTCAAAATTAGGAAAAATAAACTTCAAATATTAGAATTCAGTGTTGAATATGCGTGCCCAATTGAAAGTAACGCAATTGTAGATATGCAAGTGTTCCGCTGCAACTATAAATATCTGGCAAAGTATGAATCGATGCAATATGGACGCTTCGCAGATTTGCAGAAAATTACAATTCGAATCGTCAGAATCAGATCAGTTATGTGTGTATGTAATGAAATTACCCTAATGTCTTTTATGGATCCTTTTTGTATGTTTACTGACTTTTTCGGTCCTTCATTGAATGTTCTTTGGTTCAGTTTTGTGTGGTTTTGTGTTTTTTATAATCATTATTGTTAAGTAAATTCTTGAATTCTTCCTCTGCTATTAACTTTTAACTATTTTGAAAAAAATCATGAATATAAATTGATTTCCTAAAAAAATAATAGGTTTCATCTGTTTCTGAGCCCCAGAATCGATTAGGGTGTAGCTACTGTGAGTCACGAGAAACTGGTTCTAATTGTTTTCGACATTACAGCAAAGAATCTATTTGATTCAACGCTAGGCTACAGGCGAAGACAGCTACCATGTAGTATAAGCAAAATTGGTTTCCTGAGGTCGACGTTCCTCATGTTTTAGTACGCAAACTTGTGCATAAAATTTTCGGTTCGGTTACTAACATTAAGAAGAAAAGTGGATACGGCGATGACCACGCTGCGACCCTTTCAGCATTGGGGAAATCCACAAACATCTCTCACGAGGAGAGCATTACAGCTAGAAATTAGTAAATCATATCTCTAAAGGTGGCTTTCAAACCGCAGTTTAGACAAACTCTGAAGATAGGTGATGAGGCGAAGCGTCTGGCCTTTTGTTTGTGCATTGGAAATGAAACTTCTGCGAATAGAGGTTCCATAAATTGATAGTATTGTCAGATGAATCTACGTTCTCCATAAATGGGGCTGTGGATTCCCAGCAGTATAGGTACCGGAGTGAAATAAATCCACATTTTACTTTTACATCCGAACTCAACATATTAAAAAGGTCAATGTGTACAGTTAGATACAGCGATATAATCGAATTTTTTTGATCGAAATTTAAACCGATATATTTATTTGTATTTACGCAAACTCCGCATTTTTCTAAAATGTTCGGCCCATAATCTCATAACTGTACGAGATTGGATTACATCCAAGTTTGGGATAAAATGGATAGGGAGGAATTGTCGTAATTCATGGCTAGCACCGCAGTCCAAATATGTCCATTTTGGATTTTTATCTTTGGGGAAAGCTTAAGCTACTTCTTTATGTCGAACCACTGCAACATGGCGCGGAATATTTGAAGCACACAATACAGATAGAAATGCAATTATTAATTCTTCATGAAATACGCAGAAGCTACAAGGTGAATTCGAATTGATCTGTGTGTTAACGAAGGCGATACTTTAATCCAATAACGTTTTTTCTTATTGTTTCGAGGTCTTCTTCGCTGTTTGTAACTTTTTATGCTTCGTTTAAAGAAATGCTTTCTGTCTAGCTCAACATTTTTACCTAAGTTCCAAAATACGTTAAAACCAATTCCTTGTGACACGAACTAATTACACACAAAGTAATAGTAGCTAGGACGGGAGGGGGGCAAACAATACAAAAGTATCGGTGCACAAGTTTTTGTGAATCAACGAGAGGTGCTTTCAAGGGTAATGAAGAGACGCCAGCGACAACTTAAACTTAACGTTCCATGCGTAAAGAGGTCCCAATTTGGGTTCAAATCATACGTATTGATAATCTAGCAAACCTTCAGATTCTTCATTTTTCGTACTTTTCCAGTTATCGATAGTTGCAGTTCTTAACGGCAAGTTTATCGAGTAATTGGGTTTGCAATTCCCAACATCGAACTTATATTCAAGTGCATAGGATACTTTACCGTCATTGCAAGCATGGCTGACTTCACTCCGTAAATCCAGTAATTGCCCAGTATTAGGCCCGAGTAAAAGTGGTAGTCGTTTTTGATACGGGTAAGAGAGTATAAAAATAATCCTGTTAAAGATAGAAATAATATGGATATCTTTTGCTCTAACGCGACGTCCACCGTGAGACTCCTAAAATAATTTTATATGAGAAGGGTTAACTAATTTCATAATGGATATTATAAAAATATAATACACTGGTATATTCAGTTACCCAGAGATCAGTTTGTTTGCATTAAGTAACTTCATCCTTTACCTTAACTTGTCAGGTATTCGTGGTTCCATTAAGAAAGCAGTTACGATTCCCCCTGTTAAGCACAAAACGCCTGCGATCACAAATCGCCATTGATTTAACGTATGAAACTGATCGCACAGCGCTTCCAAAAAAGAGTTGAGACAGCATATCGCTGGTGACATACACCATACGAAGATGACAGAGAAGTACCATAATAACCAAATATGCGCAAACGGCAAGTCGGATAAAACATCGGGGAACATTGCGAATAGCAAAATATCACCTGAAATATGCGAGAATCGTATAAATCATAGCAGTATAACGGTAATTTGAATTCATTTAATTGGTACCTTTCAACAGTAAGCAATCCGCATCGAGAATGTTGTACTTGTTTTGAATATAATTTAAGGCTAGGGATACCCACACGGTGAGTGTAATTGTAAAAAAGAGCTTCAGCGTATATAATATTATTGTGTCTACGGTGACACTTATTCCTGTTCTGGAAGCGGCACTTAATGTTATCACATCGCCTGGGTGTTCTCTTTGTAAGAGGAGCATAGCGATTTTTATCCACATCTAAAAGTTGCTGTGATCAAGTTTGTTAGCAAATTGTTGGCTAACAATGTTAGCTTAACATGGCTTGATTTCAAAATCATCCATAAGTTAGTCAGCTATTCTGAGAAAGTGTGCAATGTTTAGCAAACGGTTCATTGATTTAAACATTGACAAAGCAAATAACTTACTTACGCTACCATAATTAAATGAATTGTTTTTAAAATCAACAATAGCAACAACAAATTTTGAATCTAAAGTTTTCAAAGCAAAATTAGACAAAACTCAGGCCGGAATTATAAAACACAAGAAAAACATTCGTAGGTAGTGGCAATTAGGTGAAAATTTCGAGCAAAAAGTCAGAAAATTATAAGCCTTGCCAGCACACATTGATAAAGTATGCTTCGAGTGGTTCATTGGTGCTAGAAGCTAGCATATCCCCATGTCGGGACGACTAATAAAAACTAAAGCCAAAAAGGTAGCTACAGAATTAAAGTATTGAAAGTTTAGCTCATCTGTTGTGTGGCTACGATAATGGAGAGAGAGGCATAATCTTAGCTCCAAGTGCATCTCCGGTAAGTCAGTTGGGTTTTGGAAAAGCTGCTCGGACTGTTAATGGGATACACACCAGAAAACATTTACAATGCTCTGTACTTTCGAGCTCTACCTGACAAAACTCTAACATACTTTAAAATAACGATGTATGTGCCTGGTTTGCCATTCATCGATCACTCTGTATATACGGAAGTATTTTTAAAAGAATTTGATCTTCGTGTTAATTATAATTTTACAACTTCAGAAGGCTGGAATGGTCTGTATGCATGTTAATACTTACAGAATAGTCTTTTACGGATCCGTAAGTCGTTTCGATCGATTTGACTATTGGATACTGAGGACTAATAGCGAATGTAAATATTATTATCGGTACAACAGAGGCGAACATGATTATAATGATCATGGCTAATGTTTTAGAAAAACGACGCAGCCCGACCACCATTATGACAAAAAGTAGAAGCCATATGATCGTGGATTTTAGAATAAGTTGAGTTAAATAGGTATTAAGTAGCGTTTCTTCTCCATAGCCTATACCTAGTACTTGACTGTTGTAGTAATCAAATGTTGTGTATTTCGCCATGACTTCTTTGAGCACTTTTAGAGTGCAATTCGGATTACGTAATGTATTGCAACATTGTTTAGTGTAGTTCTTATTGGTGTAGCCAACAAGGCATTCGCTTGAGTGCCGGGAAAAATTACAGGCAGTCCACGGAAGCGTTTTGCTGAACAATAGAGTTAAGTAGTGGAAAGCCATTATTGCAATCGCTATGTTAAAGATCTCTTGATATAGCAACCCAGCTGCGATCGTATATGCCACTCCTGAAAATAATCAAGGTATTGTAGTAATCATATTAATAATACTATTAAAAATAAGCGTTTTTTCTCATCCCACTAGTGATGATCTCACTAGTGATTTGCATTTGAACTGCTGATTTGCTACAAAATACATTAGGTTAAAGTCGCATCTTGATATGTAACTGGCATCGTCCTTTTCCGTATGGTAATAGATTGCCTCTAGTATGTTATATTGAAATATTAGAGCACACTATCTTAAGTTTTCCACCTGGCTTAAAATTATCTATTAACTTTTTATAAAAGAGATAAGGGATCCTAACGTGTTAAAACTTGTTAAATCTTCTAGAACATCCTGTAAGCCATAGGTGTGCCAAAAATTATCCAAAAATCTAAAGTGGAAAAACCATTAACGTGAGAACAAGTTTTTACTATGCATTTATAAAATAATACACTGTATACGATGTCGTATGTAGAAGCTAGGTGGAAAGCTTTAACTTGATTTTTCTCAAAATTGGTACATGGAGTCTGCCATCAAACTGATTTTCCAGAGCGTGATCTCTACTTGGAAAACTTTTAATGTACTTGCATTACACAAATGCAATTTAAAGGGGCACTCGCAATTACATTTGGAAAGTTTCTAGTTCTCACTTGTCCGATCCACTTTTTCAAATGATTCTATCCATTTGATATATACGTAGTAGCGTCAATAGTAACAAGGTTATTAACAGTACGTTACCAATTTTAAGCAACTTGATTGCAGAACGTTTGAAATTTATTTTCCCACTTGCAAACTAACGGAGATAAATCCAGGGAAATTGGGTCGACATTGTATATGCGAGTTTATCGTTACAATACTTACTTCGTTTTTGCAAATTCTATCCCTTATAATGGCTTATAAGGGATAGCCAGTATTTCCAATTTTAATATTCATTATGCTCGAAATATCAATACGTATCAAATTTCTTTATTTACTTTGCTATTAGAGGGCGGGGTTATAAGAAACAGGGGTAATAAGATATGTATGGATGAAACATTTTACAAGGCACGTAGAATCACTTTCCACCAAATATGAAAAATTTATTAGCACTATTTATTCCTTATGGAAAAATATCTTCTTTTCAAGATGATCTACCATAAACTTTACCGATTAAAACTTGCGTTTTCTTGAAGTATACGTTTTTTCCTGATTTTGGTAACGCATTGTTCTTTGATTTTTTACTTTGGGGTTGTGGACAATTAAAAAAATTGAAGTGTCATTCTTAAACTTGGAAGCAAGAAAAAATATATGCATTGGTATCCCAGCTTATGGTAATAGGAAACATATTTTTTATTAAATTAATGTTATCTAATGTATTTGGTATTATTTGTTTAATATTGTTATTTAACTGCCCGAAACAACTGGTAAACAATGCAAATGTCAAAAGATTACGCAATTCCACAATTGTAATATGAAGATGCATTTGAAAACACAATTTTTATATATAATGCACCACTCCCGCACGCCAGTTCGAAAATTCATGGCCACTGAGATCGCTTGAACTGAATCCAGCAGATTTTTGGCTTTGAGGTTATTAAAATGAATAGTGTTTAGAATGTGATTAAAAACGCTGGAAGAATCAAAAGACGGTATCAGAGAACAAACTGCTGCAATTCAACCTAAAATTTTGTATAATCCGGCGTATAACTTGGAGAAAAGTTTGGTGATTTTATACTACCAAAACGGAGATCATATTGAGTAGTTGCAATGCTGGCCATGGAGAGACCCTATTATTCAAGAAATTCAGTTGCTAGTGATTTTTTATATTGGCTTAATTTGTTGAAATAGAACCCTTACTTTATGATAACATTGTATTTGCTACTAACACTTTATTGTAAGTGATTAACCAATTCGTTTATAAATAATAATCCTGGATTTATTTAAAACTTTCGATTTGGTCTTTTGGTTCATTCTCACAGCTCTACAAAAAATGCGCCTGTGCGAGGCTTCCTGTTCCACGTACCAAATTTTGATAGCAATTCAGAGCTGGAGAGCTTGCTTCTTTTTACTTTCAATGGGGTACTCAGAACACTTTTGCTTGAGGTAATAAGACGCAAAAAATTTCCTCATCAGTTCGTTGAAAGAAAATAACATTTTGTCCACAAAAGCGTTCATATAGGGTACACAATATCACAAAAAAATATATTATTACCCTGTCAATTTCTTATTGCTTTCCCCTAATCTCCTAATATTGATAACCGCGCTAACTCTTTATCATTAAATATTAAAAGAATTCTTTAATAAATGCAATTCATACCTTTCAGCAAAGGGACTGCATCCCAGTATTTAATGTAATACCTCCTCGTATAGGTTCCGATGAAAACGTACACTGTATATACTGGTATTGACAATGCAGCGGTCACGAGAAAGTATATCACAAGTACTATTGCTAAAATAAGATTTTTTTGTGAAAGTATGTGCTTATTCGCTTGTGTAAATGAAATTATTCATATGCTTACAGGCGCCCCATCGATTAACAAGAATTACATGCATCGAGATGAATCCAAAGTGCACTTGGAGAATAAGACTAAAGCACATGTACTCTTTCCATGTTAATCTTAGCTTTTTAGTCGGAACCTGAGAAAAGAATTTGGTCACGTCGTATTTGTAAAGAACGTTGCTAACGTGGTTTGACAGCACTTACTAGTTTAGAGCAAAACTGAGTTAAAAAGGTAGTTCTCCCAAAGGCTGAACTAGCCGAGAAGAGCGAGTCAGTTTCTTCCCCATCGAGAGCTTCTAATGTTTCTAAATCCGCAAAGTACAATCCTTTCGAGTCGAGAATAGTTTTATCTTCTTGGTCTGAGGATTCATCTTTAGCTGCTTTGGCTAAAAGCTTTAATCTTTCTGCTTCTAATTGATCTTCGGCTAGCTTATGTTTATCGTACGCTTTTTGCGCTTGATTGTGCAACCGTTTCTTAAGCTTATTTCCATCACGAGTAGCTTTAGGGGGTAGCAATGACATTTTGAATTGATTGATTACTGTTACTATGGTGAAATAAAACTTACTGCAGTAAAAACCAACTGCGGTAACAACGGCCATGAGATTTGTAAAAACCTACATTTGTGAAGTAAAATAGAGAAGACTATTAGAAATGTAAAGTTAAAGAATAAATAAGAAAGTTACATTAAACTTTATTTGCTTTGGAAGCTATTTGCACTGACTATTAAGGATCATTGAAGTCCTTCGGCAGCAATGGCCTGCATAGTTGCTTGCGTTATCTAGATGAAGATACACAGCTATTCGCAGTGGAATTATACCAATTGTATTTAGACCAACAGGTGAAGAAATACATTTGTCATTGCGATAAGTGCTGTTGTATATTATTTGGTCTTAGGTTTACACATTGCCGAATTAACGGAAGCCAGCTTAATGATTGTAAAGGTACGACTGTTGTCTGTTTTTGTTTGTGGAATTGCAAAAAAAATTAAATGCAATATCTTGCAAGTTCTTCACGTCGACATGCACCAGAAATGCGCAGCCTATAGACACAGTATTGGAAAAATTAAAAATACACGAAAACAATTTGAAGTACTTTCATCGGTAGGAACGTAGAATCAGGGGCTTCTATAACAAATTCACCAATTTGTACGTAGCCGATTTCTTTTGGGTAACTAATCTAATTATATATTTATTTTTAAATTAAAAGTATTTATTGTCTGTAAAAAAAATCTGGTACGTGAAACATTTCCCGAATCGCAGTCATAAAGCTAAAACTTGCTCATTCGTGAAATGCGTACTCGGTTCGTAACGTAAATAACTATTACGATCGCGAGGGCGTAAATTGTGGTGAAATTATGTAGATGAAAATATGAGGAAAAGTTTCTCCCGTAAAGGTAATGGAATATTTTCGGTTATGCGATATCGAATTGATGGCTATAATTTCATACTATCCTATTGCGATATTTGCGTTGCACTGAACTGAATTATATTTGATGTTTGACGTCTAGTACAATCATTGTTCATTTGCAACAAATTAATGCACCGCCGGTGTAAAGGACAACCGCCAATCGATTAGTGCGCTTCAGCAGTGCTTGCTCCTGATAGAATAATGAATTCATAATAATAATGAGCTTGTTTGAAACTATTGTTTATAGCACAATTATACGGAGATCTCCATCAAATCTATGAGGCGATAAACCCCATGTGTCTCGATTCTAACTCACCATCTACATAATTGACAAAAAGAAGTATAATTATGTAGGTGCTGGTATCAGGTTTACATTGATTGGAGTTTTTTTTTCGTTTTGTTATTTCTTCCACAAGAAAGAAACGAGACCAGAAAAGTAGCATGAGTAACGACGAAAATGAAGAATACAGACGTACAGTGAAAGAATTTAATGACCGTGGTGTTTGCCAGTACTCAATTGAATATAAAATAAAAGGATCTATTTTTGATGAATGAATACAAATAGAAGTAGGCAAGTAAATAGGCCGCGTAAGCAGTTTTTAAGCTGCGGTTAACGCCTTTATCTTGTGAAGCAGTTAGTGTACTTTTATGGTGGACTACCAAGTGATTTTTTTATACTGCGCTCGTAGCTGTTCAGGTCACGACGGAACGCCAATAATAAATCTCTTCGCAAGATAAAGGGGATTTCTTATCCTTTACTCCGCCAACCGCCTAGACCATCAAGATGTCTAGACGCCGCTGGTTACATGTTCTCTTGCCTTGGGCGCTGGGAGAAGACCTTTTTTTGATAAACTTATAACCAAGGCACGGATCGACGGCTGTCTCTATCGACTATGAATCACACGCCATCGGCAAGCTATAATTGTTCAGCTTTAGCATGCATAAAGCTTGAGACACTCGCATCAGTCAGCACAACTTGCACGGTCGCTTATCCAACATTCGGCGTAAAACCCGAGCTAGATTTTTCAGTGCCGTAGATGGGTTCATACATACGCGGAACGTATTTGGTTTGTATTTCCCATACTACAATGAAACTAATACAAAAGTTACGTAATGTTCTTGTCTGAAATGAGTACGTATTAACGTGCTCATTAAACATAAAGTGCTTAATTCACATGGAAGATTAGATAAAATATTCAAATCAAAGTAAATTATCTTGATTAACGACATTAATTAATGAATTCTGATGAAGGAAAAGGTAACAGGTTACATCTGCAAAGTATTACATATGTCACATTAGGCATGAATTATTTACATTAATTATTAATATGTAATTTAAATTTTCTGCTGTTGGACTTGTACGAGTGCTGGTTAATTATATCGTTAAATATGCAGAAGCTTTTTTCCACATCACAGCTAGTGAGAGGAGCATATTGAAAATGAGATTTGTAAATACTGTATTTAAAATCAGATCAGATCAGATTCTATGTTATAAAATCGGGATTCCGAGCAGAAATCGCCACAATTTTTTTTACTTAAAGAAGTACCAAAAGTACCAGAAATATTCTTTAGTTTACTGAAAATATTATTTAATGTTGTGATTACTTCTTCCAATTTCAATGTTTGCCTTCTAAAATATTTTATATTTTTTGGTACATCGCCAAAATGCGCTTCAATAAATTCTAAATTAGTTTGCAAAGACGAATCTTGTAAGATAGTTTTGCA
The DNA here is from genome assembly GCA_902654985.2 of Oryctes borbonicus. Classification (NCBI taxonomy): domain Eukaryota; kingdom Metazoa; phylum Arthropoda; class Insecta; order Coleoptera; family Scarabaeidae; genus Oryctes; species Oryctes borbonicus. Next base: position 837,777 of record LR736857.1, on the reverse strand, counting down.
TTGGGCCATACTTTCTGCGTCTTCATCTAAACTCTTTACAACATCTGTAATTTTCTCCAAATTCTCGGAGTAAAAAGAGCAGGCTTCCAACCAGGTATACTTTGCAAGAAGTTGTCTGTAGATTGGATTATCAAGCTTTTCAAATGGAATATTCGGAGCTACAAGTGTCTCACAAAGATCGCTATAAAAACTATGAGCTGATGTGCATGGATTCTGGTGATTTTCAATTTTCAAATGATCTAGCAGTCTTGATTTTTTTGCACATTTGAAAGTTACTGAACATACATTGCAGTAAATTTCTACATCATTAACGATTGTGAAGCAGTCATGATCCTTAATCCAGGAAGCCATGATTTTTTTACGAGGATGTTTGTTAGGGCCATAATGAGGGAAATTAAGGAAATGCTAACAAAGAATAACTTTCGACAAAAACAAAAAAATTAAAACAATACTTCTAATACAAAGAAAAGGAAGAAATGTTGCGACGACTGCTCTAAAGGAAATAAACTGAGTTCTCTAACTAAAACTAAAAACTAAAAACGCCTATCCTAAAAATAAAGTAAGAACCATCCTAATAAAAGAATAAATATAAATTGTAGAAACAAGATAATAGTAATTAATAATAAAAGAAACCAAAATTCATTATTCTTAATCCAAATAAACAAAGCTGTACCAACAAGGAATCTTAAAAATAGAACACAGTCATAAATGCAAAAATGATAATCTGCAAACTAAAGCGCCTAACTGTTAAGAGCGCACTGTTCATCGACGGAATAATCGCAACTGCAGGTTTTCCGTACGACTCTGCACGCGCGTCTCTGTGACGCAATAGGGACAGCCGTCGGCCCGCTCCTTGTTTATAACTCTCGGGAGAGTGACATCATATGTCTAAATTTGCGAAATCTTGTATCAATCACAATGCGCAGAGAGTGTCATATGCGACAAAATCAGTACTTTTCTCTGAGTTACGCACTTGCTTAACTTTTACATGTAAAATATTAAAGAAAGAAACATTTCACTAGATGGCATACTAAGGGTACTATACAGTAGAAAGGTAAGACATAATCGAATTGAGTATAGAGGTCTGAGCCAGGCTAAAGATTGCTTTAATTCTTAAAGAAATTGTTAGAGTACTTTTTTTAGTTTAGATTTTGTCGTACACATTTGTATCCATTTATTTTATGTGACAATTGAATTGATGTACTTATTAATAATTCAGCACTGCACCAGCCCAAGTTACATCATCGCACATCTAACCATTGCCCTGGAATAGCACAAGAAAATAGTTGTTTTTAAAATACATTGACATTTAAATTACGGAGATTTCGAAAAACTTCTTTCAAAGAGAGTCAAAAGTGTTGCTAGGGATTCAACTAAGCGTGTTACGACCGTAATTCTGAAACATGAACTGTATTTTATCGTGCAGTATTTTAGTAGCTTTGTTTGTAAAATATTATAATGCTGCAAATGTTACATTTACTAGCAGTGGAACAGACTCTGCAAGCATATAGTTTATCGATGTTGTTCTTGAACAGGCAACATTTGAGAAAAATGTGGTTCAGTCTACGCTGTTTGGCATCATATGGACACTCAGACGATAGATTATTTTGTGTAGACGGAGCGTGTACCTTCAATTGCCAAATTTTAATCTCTCAGGAGGAACGTGGTAGGCTGCAATCTATCATGATCTAGTGAAATTGAAGTTTAAAACGAGTGCTGTAGACATATGCGCATAAATGGCGAATAAGTCTTGGAATGTTTAACTTATTCCAGGAATAAGGAAAGCAATCCATGATCTCGAAGTGTAAGCTCAATTAATTGAAGGCGTTAAAATAATTCTTTCCGAATTACAAAAATCAATTTAATTTGGTAATGTAAATGAGATTCCACGGCCAAACAATTCGTGACATAACTTTGTTCATTACTCCTACTTAATATTCAAAGGGGCAACTAAGACTCCTAATTGGCTTATACTTGGAAACTGTAAGTAAAGTAGTATGTATTGATCAACGGGGTTAAGCGAGCATAAAAACAATCAATTAGTTCAACTATCTCCTTATCCTGGTTCGTATTTAAAATTAAGTTTAGATATTGTATTTGAATGTAAAGCGTGAAAACAGCAGCGATGTAACATAATTCCGATAGTACATTGCTGTCGGTTTTGTATTGGTAAAACATACATATACAACAGACTGTAGAAATCCGTTTAATTAACTTTGCACGACCAATTTTCGTGAGCCAATTTGGAGCAACCGCACCATAATTATCGAAATTCCATAATGACAAAGCGAGCTAATTAAGGCCTTTATATTTTAGTTAGTACTCAGTGGACTTCTGTGGATAGTAATTTTGAATTTTGGTACACAAAAAAAAAAACGCATTTCTAAAAGGTTTAATATGGGCAATACAAAATAATAAACAGCCTTTCTTTGTTATGGTATTCCACACTTCGAGGACTTTTGTGGTTTTATCTTCTGATACTGTGTGATCAAAACGTACTAATGTCCGTGGATATTTCTCACAGATACCATCTCGTGCTCAAGGCCAGCACGCCATTTCTTACCAATAACCCATCCTTAATCGTAAATAAAAGAAATTTGAGGAATTTGCGGTGGATAATAGTCTAACCTCAGAAGGTGACAGGAATATAAAGGATACCAAAATACAGCCACGTACATACATACATAAGTAAAGTGAACAAGAACGAGAATAGGCAAGTAAGTACACAGCGTTTTCAAATATTCAGTTTGAGCTTCAAACATTCACATCATTCCACTCCGGAAGAAATAAAATTATATATTTCAACCATGCGTTTCTGCGTATCTATCCTTATAAGCGGTAATAAATATAATAAATATCGTATTATTGAGAGATTTATTACATACTATAAATTCCATTATAGCCCATGTCTGTATATATATATATATACAGACATGGGCTGAGTATCTGATATATATATATATATATATAGATACTCAAAGGATAACGTATCGGCCATACTATTCCATAATTTATTTCTCACTTCTCATTTTCCTTCAACCCGCAATGATGAACGGTCTCTTCGGGGAAATTGTTCGCCACCTTTCGACTTCCTTTTTTCTTATCTGAACATCAAATGTAGAAATTGGCCTTGCGCAAAGAATCCACAAGGCGAATACTGGACGGCATAAAATTACTAATTAGAATGTGGAAATTCAAAGATGATTGCTCAAATCGGAAACGCTTGCCGCATACTGTACGATAACACAAAAAATTGAATCGAGGGCTATGTTTCTTTTTCAATAATTTTTTAACTGCTTGAAAGTTAAATGCTGCTTAAATCATATCAAGACTGACACTGAAATTACATTTCAATGCAAATGAGTTTCTATAATGATAAAAGCTACCAACAACAAGGGCTCGTCAGTGTAGTGCGGATGAGAGTATCTAATTAAGGATACCTTCATTATCATGCAAGATGTCGAAATAAATTGCTATATCGACATTTTTGCCTAAAAAATATTTTTTGATTAAGCTTATACGTTACAATCGCTTATTTTAAAAACTGTTTACTATGGCGAGAAAATATATCAAAGGTCGTGTTCAAGTATAAACATTTTTATTGAAATTTCAGATGTATTGGTAATACTCTATTTGAGCACCATCATTTGAAATAACTTGTGCAATTTTTTAAGTATTGACATGCCATAACTTTTCATATGTTCGAGCATGAAAGAACTTATAAAGTTTATCACCAATTGCTTCCTCAATAACATTATTATGTATGTTAAGTTTCCATCATAATATTACATACTTTTCCATTAAAAATAATTATTTATGGATTCAATTAGAATATTTCCAATTTCAAGCGATTGTAAGCTGCAGAATTGGATCTTAAGAATATATTATTCCTCGAAGTTCGATTGATTACCGATAATACTTGTTGGTCCTCTTTCCTCTAACGGGAAGAAGAATCGGACGTTGAAGGTATTTTAACTCGTTATTGCGGAGACACTTCATGAATTGTAAAATAGCCTTAATTTTCTATATTAATTTTACAAGCGACGCCATTTTGGCTTAAATCCAGATGACAGCAAAAACGGTAGCGAAATGAATGGCAGCATAATATGATTCCTAACGCCTTTGTGATATTCCATTAGCACCTAAATGTCAAAGGAAAAAACAAAGAACCGTGCGGCTGTTTTACAAATGGCGTTTCTCCCAAAGAAATTGTTATGCTTTTGATATTTAATTCCTAATCGCAATGGTTAATTTAAATTCTAAATGCCGTGTCAAAATTGGTTTTGGATACTGAGAGCTTTCATAATTAGCGCGTTTGTGTGCTTTAAAAGGTTTATTTCCGTAGGTGTGGAATAACTTGCATTGATGTAAATTTTATGTTGAAAACAAAAATAGTTTATAAATTTATTTCTAACAGTCGTTATAATAATTATTATAAAAAAAAATGTTTTTTTTTATAGTAATTAATAATATATAGACAGTATAGATTATACTGTCCCCGCTGATACAACCTTTAAAAGATATTTTTCTCTGGCATCATAATACTTAAGGGCCAGTGCGAAAGCACAACAAAAATTAATACAACATATAACAATTAATACGTTGTATTAATTTAATATACCAGCCAGGGCGGCGTTTTTAATGTCAACTTACATTTTTATAATTTGTCTGTCCCTGAGACGATGTATCTATTACCTTCTACCACTTGTAGCCGTGCGCTTCGATTCGCAGGTCGATTTCTTTCAATTCTCGACTCATTAATTTTACAAATTGTCAGATATAAACCAACATTTTTTCAGGTCATAAAATATTTTTCTCTCATGAAGAAATTTTCACTTTCTCATTTTACGCTTTATTTCCGGCTATAAATCCTCGGAATATTCGAAGTATTCCGTATTCGTGCGTATGGGGCGTGCGTAACCCATATAAATCTGCGAGAATTGCCGAAATTACCGTTCGCACTTCTTTCAACGGAGATGGATTTATTGTGTCAACGTTTGTAAATCGCAATAATTTAGCATATTATTTCGATTGGAGAGCAGACTCTCAAAGGCTATGCATTAGATGCCAAGGAAAACGTATTACATACTTGGCGATCTACTCTTACCTAATTAAAAAATTATTTCCTGTCCTTTAAAAGCTTAAAATCACGCGAAAATTTTGAAATTTCTCTTAAATAATATTTTTTTTTCATAATCTACGCCTCAAAACTATACCATTCGAAAATTAATAAAGGAAAAATAGAACGATTTTCGCGATACGATCGTTTTTAATCGGAATATTTTGAAACACAGCGTCATCACAAAATGCGAGGTGCGTTTTCTAGATTTAGCCACAGGGCTATTTTACCCTAAATTACCCAAATTTCAGCGTCCTCTAGTACCAAATCATTCGTTTAATGAAAAGATTGTATGACATTTTTTGTTGAAGATTTACTCTAGCTTATTTTTCTACACAGACCATTTTTTCAAAAATGTATCGTCTTCAAGATAAAAACACCTCAAAATGGGAGAAATTTTGGCCATATTTAAACATCTCAATAATGCGCTATTTTTTAAGGTCACAAGGTTCTGCAGGAGTAAATTTTGTATGTAAAGGGTTCCATGCTTCTGCTACTGTCGCAAGGGGTGAAGTTAACTGGAGGAAATTTGCACGTCATAGGCTGTCCACCGCCTGACGGTATCGGTGGCAACCGACCTATACGCAGATCTTTTAGCTAACATATAGCAGTGACAGATTCACCATGTTTGTTTGCAGTAGCTTCGATGACGAGGAAGTTACAGTAGATTATTAAAAGAATGAATTAAGAGAAAATTCATCCCATTGATTAAAAGAGAGCAAATCATCATTTGTTTAATGATCTCAAATAAGATGAGAAGAAATCCTTCCATTATTAACACATCCAGTAATGCTTATAAGTATAATTTCAACAGTTCCATTTGCGAATTACCAACATGACGTTCGAATACATTCTCGTGCTAAGTATTTCTACAAACCGAAATATTTCAACGCAAGATACCGATTCCCTTCTTTCCACGCCGTCTTTTAAACGCATTCGCACATCTATGTTACGACGTAAGCAAACATTGAGTGCGACCGACGTTCAACAAAATTACCGTCAGTCGAATGTTTTCTTGCCAAACCTTCGTAAATTGCGTACGTCCTTGTCATTATATCGCCACGAAAAACGTATTACCAGATCAACGTTTTCGCACGATAACTCGCCACACGGAATGATAATTAAGCACACACAGAAGCCACCCCAAGCACACAAACGGGGTCTCGTCTGTTGGGTGATGAGTTGTGCAATGGCGAGAAATAAAGATAATATATCAGAAGGATGTGTTTATGTTCTTCTGTATTTGCATAATATATATATGCAAAGAGAGTCGGTTGGAGGCATCAACTATTAGTTGGATGGCAGACATGTATACATATATTTATATAAATATTAAATAATATAAAAATAGCATTTTACCAATAGTTTTCTTATAAGCCATAATAAACAAATGAAGCCAATGTACAAATGTAAACATTGATGTTTGTGATAGAGCTAAAGCGTTGTCCTGTAAACAGGCCGTTTATTTGCGTATATATTGATACATGTTTTGATAGATATTGCGATAACAGTAGATTATACATACTGTTACAATTTGGCTTTCAATTAACCACAAGGCGTAACCATACGTACATATATAAACCTTAACACCAAGAATTACTTACCTGAGAGTATGCCAATTCGGTTGTTCTAAAGAGAGGAACAATAACCAATGCGTAACGCTGTAATGTAAGTGTGTATGTCCAACTGAAGCGGTAGTTTGGAAATTTAATTATATTAAAATTGACACAATACAACAAACGTAAAGCCTTAAAATACACACTTCATGTAGAACAAAAATATCTAATTGTATCAAAAGTAACTCCGACGACAATAATATTTCACATCCTGAAAATAGGAAACATTCTTTAACTTTAGGAACGTTACGTAAACAAAAAGAAAATAAATAGACCTTTTCTTTGTATCAGGAAAAAGCTATTTCTTTGAAATAAAATATAGAATTTAGTAAAAACAATTATTCCATCAAAATATCTGGTAGGAATAATGTTTCTTCAAATGGGACAAAATAAACCTCCGTTTAAAGAAATTACCCGTTTCTTTTTCAAATCAAGTTTTTTTTTTTGAATTAATGAAATATTCTTTCATTAGAAACGTGTTTTTTCGAGCGTCAAAAATATTGCTTTGAAACAAAGAAATATACTTAAAAAATTAATGTCTTCGTTTTTTTCTGTATGTGTAGGCCGAAAAAGATTACGATCACTTCAGTTACATAGTTTCATACTTAATCAACTAAAAGGCTCGCAGTCTGGTTAGAGAGAAATGCCAGATTCTGGAAAAATAAACAGGATGTTCTATTTAGAAAATTGAAATAACATAAATTAAACTTGGCAGTTTGACAAACTTGGTGTTTGATGGCTATCTTTTAGAATTTAGTCAATGTTAAAAAAATTTTAAAAATACTCAGTCGAATAAAATTGGAATCACCGCTCTACCATGTAAGGCATTTGAGATATTTGGAAGGCGTTTGCACTTCCCAAAAGCGAAATTATAGTAAAACCTGAGAGAGTTACGTGTAGGGAGTATATATAAGAAAATTGACATGAATTGAAGTGGGGCATTTGAAAATACAGCAATGAACACAGGGTTCCTAGTAGGAGTAGGAGTAAAAAATTAACACCTATATATTATATATAATGTTATGTTATAAGTGGATATGTTGTACGGGAGATGCCTTCTAAGCTTTTCCAGAAACAAAGAAAAAAATCCTTTCATTGTCTTTCAAAATATCATTAAAATTTATACACTTTTTCGTAGATTGGTACCAATTTTGAAAATATTTTTTCTAGGCTGTAGATGGTCTTATCTTCAGATGGTCTTTGAAGATTTCAACCGCTTTTTGAGGTGATAAAAGTCGCTGTCCATGCATACATTCGGTAACAAAAACAAATCGTTAGGCGATTAATCAGGTGAGTATGGGCAATGCGACATTAAATCGATGTTTTTCTCCTTATATTATTCCTATTTCAGGAATAAATCTGCTTTTTTTTACCTACATTTAACAATTAACCACTTGCTGCACTTTTCCAGACCAGAATACTAAATACTCGACAAAGCAGGCGGTCTGACGATTATGTAACTTGAAGTTCTAGATGAGAATGAATTGCTCCCCAAGAAGCACATAATGAGGAAAGTCTGTGGAGGAATATTATTTCAAATTTCGCGTAATTTACCATTTAATGTCTTTTTTTGTTTGATGTAAAAGTTTCTATGAAATTGTGCCAAACTAGCAAAAGGCTCCGTTATTATGACAAAACGCTGTGTAAATGCATTATACTACTAAAGTGCTTATGTTTCTTGCCATGTCTCTGCATTTAACTTTTTAAAGGATCGCAATTTGTTACTTATCGGTTTAGATATCTTTTCGTAAATAAGTGATGTCAATTAAAATCAATTGATAGAATTGGGCATTCATATACACAAGGATTCGTAGTGGCCATATCATATTTGCCGTCTTCAAAAATTCTAAAATTCGTTTACTTGTGTGTGTCGTATTTTATGGATTGCAAAGTAGAGAAGGTTGTCGACAGTTGGTATAGAGTTCACTGATTAGACCCAGACCGAAGTGGTGGTTTTTTAATTAATTATTTATTTATTTAATACTAACAGATGTCTATTAATTCTTCTTTTAACACCTATTGGGATAACGGAAGCAATGCGGGTCTATTAGGCTAGTGTTTGGTAGGCTGACCTGCAGCGTCGTACACCGATAAGGGTCAAGAAACTCAAAACACGAGTGTCGTTTACCAAGCGCTGTTTTTATGTTTTCATTCGCATTTAATACGTGTAAAAGAACACAACAAAGTAAAAATGCTATAAATTGCTTTCAACGATTGAAGATATTATTTTATTTAATTAGTGTGTTTCCTGAATTATATTTAATCTACGATTATTATTATTGGCCATCTCGGACAATTTTATAATATTTGCGTTATTTTTATTTTATTTCAAAGGAATTAACCGCAGTTGAACGAATGCAATACTTTTTGGCCGTCTTAACCTTTAATATCCGACAAAAATGTTCAAGCGCTTGCAAATTTAAATATACGAGACATCTAGTAATAATCGGGGGTGATATGAATATCTAAATTAAATTTAAATAATAAGCAAAGAAAAAATTTGGAATTATTTCATCCATCAAATATATTTGGCGATGTTCTACGAAATGAAATATACATACAAATTCTACCGCATCACTTTCGTCGGCGCAGACTTAAAGAATGTGTGATATACATATCAAGAATGTGAATCCATATAGAAGGGTCACTTATCACAGCGAGACGGGCAATGAAACTATTCATAAAATATGAGGTTATTCGCCTGGACGCACCGCAAGTTTTAAATTTAAAGGGAATACTAGAAACCCCATGTAACTTTTATCCTTAATATCATCGAAAAAGGAATGAAATTCCGCCTTGTGTATTTAGTCTGATATCACTTTTGCTTGTTTTCATGTTTATATACATAAAAAGGAGGCTACGAAATTGTTTTCGATGTCCTGTTTTCCTTTATTTTTTGTCCATCGTTCGTAATTTCTCCAGCAGGTTATTTTTCCGTTATTAAAGCAAAAAGAAATAATATACAGACCAAAGCCTCAACATCAATTTTAAAAGGCTTCAGGTGTTTTTAAAAATAACAAAGAAACACCGAAGGAAAAATACCGATAGATATTGTTTGTAAAAAAAGAAGTTATTTTCGTTGTTTGTGTTTCTTTTACAGGCTAGTATTAAAAGAAAATCTAAATCGATACTTGAAGTAAAGCTTCTGGGTTAGTTGTGATAAATAGACAGAATACGCGGCAAATAGATAGGCAATAAATTCTTATTCTAGACAAAAATAATGGCGATAAGAATATGTTACCTCTTAAATTTTGAATGTAGCTATCTGAATGAAAAATTTACTGACATATATTCATGTGAAAGTGTCCAAAGGAACTATTTATATTCCGTTTTCATTTTGGAAGCGTTTGCAGCTATTCTGCTGAACTGAGGAAGAAATATTTTTCTTACGCATGCTGACATACGTAGATTTAAGTTAGGAGATGATTTTGGGGAGAAAAAGAAACATTAGTAATGGAGAGCAGACGTAGGTAATTTTTTATTATTTCAAAAGGAACATTTTCATAAAAAGTATAATTTTTTATCCATTTAACGTAACGTACGAAATAACATTCAATGAGGAAACCTAATTAGCGATCATTACACATAAAATTAAATTCTTACGAAACTACTTCTAAAAAAAAAATGATAGTAGCTCGTCCTTTCGAGCCTTAACAATACAAAATTTAACAAGTTTGATCTCTCAAAGATTGTTGGACTCTGTATAATTATATTATCACATGGATTATATACAAAGTGTAAACAAATCACAATTACAATCAGATTGAACTGGATCAATTTAATAGAAATAAAATCGGCACATAAATGCAGAACATTTAAATTCATTGGTAGGCATTACATTTAATGTTTACGTGAACGAACTGACGTCAATATATTCTAAAGCTCGCCTCATAGAAATATACGATTCTACTCCGATACAATACCACAAAATACAAGCGAGTTCATCAAGTATAATTCACTTGACAGCTAGCCGTTAAATCTAATTATCGGATTTATTCAATTAAAAAGCTTCTTTCTACGCAATTCCTTTAAATAGAAGCTTATATCCGTGATATAGAAAAAATACATTTTAATGAATCGTACTTGTTTGATGTGTTCCATACGTTCCATACGTTCCATTCGTTTATTCTCGAGCGTACCCGGGAATTTTTTGCTTTGCCGCCTCTGGTGATCCTTACGGTTCGTCCTGAATCTTAAAAATATCCCCTAATCTTGCAGAATCTGCCCTTGAATGTCTACGTGAAGCTTCCTGTATATATATAGACATTGCGTGTGGCTTCGGAAGGTGTGGAAGGTCGAAATTTGTGTAAGATTGTCTGGAATTTACGGGTAGCAAATGCCATTGTCGTAATTTTGCGCTGGTAACTGTCTCGGTGTTTGTGGCCCGGGGCCACCGAATTTTTACGACAATTGATAAGAGCAACTACAGTTTCAACCTAGAACTTTTTTTCGCATAAATTTTCATGCGAGTTCATATAGCAAGTATGGTGACATTTTAGAAAAGCACCCAAGTTTAGGCGATATATTACGGAACATAAAAATTTATAGGGTAACTCAGCAAAAAAAACTTAATGTTTGGGAGGAGGTGAAGATCGAAAAATGCAAACTGATATAAAGAAAAACAACATAATTTTATGATTTTTTTTATTAGAAGTGCGAATGGGCTAGGTCGGGTTAGAATACTTCGGTGGTAATTCGGGCCCCTTCGCCCTACCAAGCCCTTTTGGTTTGATCGGATCGGAATATATATAAATACCTGAGTAATTATGTACTTTTGAATTTAAAATATACGTTAACTACATTCATAACAATAGATATTGAAGAGTATTAATAAAACAAGAAGATATGTTCACTTAGAAGGACAAATATTTCACAGCCGAGCTAGCAGCAGATTTATTTATCAATAATTTCATACGAAAAAGTATTGGAAAACTAAAATAGGTAGAGCAGTTAACATATTTTATAAACGTAACTGATCGTCGCTCAATTTTTAGTTTTTTCCTATTCCGTAATTCTATTTTGTGTAACTTGTATAATAAAGGCTACTATTATTTTTGCATTTTGTTCTCCACCCCAACACCTGGTCCAGCAAACGACTGGAGGCGCAAGGTCTGCTTTCGCTCCCTGAGGACCTCACATCCATGTGGAATAGCGCAGAGACGCTGCCCGCTAGCCCCTCTTAATTTTTCTTGGATTCACCAGACCGCGAAACCGCCTCATCATCCAAGGTTCTACACCCACTTCGCCAGTTGGCTATCAGCAAGCGGTTGGTCTAGCCCTGGATGATATTTGACTGGCTTCACGGGCTCGTAGGATTCGGGAGGATAATCTGCTTTTAAATCTGACAGGTCTTCTTCAATATTTCAATTTTTCTTTTCAGGTGTTCTAGTATCGTCAATCACCCTACAGGACATCTCGACAACATATGTATATTTTTCTTTGTAATCCAGGCTTACCATACCCGGTGTGGAAGCCAAAATTCCAGTCCAATCTTGTAGCTGTCATTGCAGACCGTTGCAGACACGTCCGACTTTTGAAACGATGGCAATAACTAATGGTCAATACCGTTGAGGCAAGTATAAAACTTTTAGGACCATGTCGCGAGGAATTGATAGGCTAGTGTGTAGAATATGTCGTCCTGGACCGCCACAATATAATCCTCAATCTCTCAATAAATCGATGGAAACTGGGGGAAAGAGAACGTCAAGGCTTCTGATAAATGATGATTTTTTAGAAGTTTAAAATATAAGCCACGCAAAGCTTTTTGTGTACGGTCCTTAAGAATCCCATCTGCAAAGTTTGTTCTGCACCTCTTTTGGAGTGCAGAGTGCCAAATTATTAGATACCCTTTATTATTATTGGGAAACACTTATCCAAATACCGGGGGAGTTCCACAAGGAAGTATCCTAGGATCATTGTTGTATTTAACCTACATATACAACAATGGTTTCTGTTTTTCATCAAAATACTTCTTACTTGGCGAGATCTTGATGTAGCGATGAGTCCCATAAACACCTTGGGAACTTTGGAAAATGAACACACGACAAGCAGTTAAAATATAAAATTTAAAATATAGAATAGAAAAGAGTTTATTTCTGATAACATTCGATAAAAGAGAAAATCGGAATACATTTTATGTCATCCCAATAAAATCTTTTTAGGGAAATCTTCTCAGTTGTATAACATCAACTGAGCTAAAAACTCTAAGAAAAAGTACAGCTACTACATTATTTTCATTATAGAAATGCTATCAGCGTGCATATTTCATGAAGCTGCAGTATTGGTAATTGAATTCCACGATAAATTGTTTGCACTGACCTACTTCTATATTTCATCGTATAAATTTTCCACAGAAATAAGAAATACGGTTGCCTCGAAGGCTTGTTATTTCACGAAAGGACTCATCCCCGACGATACATAAATATTTTTCATTTTCGTTTTTTGTATTATTACAGGAGGCGATTGCACAACATCCTTCAAGATTTTCTCGTCGAATCAGTGAACCAATCTTGACGTTAGCTTGAAGATGGCACACTAAATAGGAGAAAATATTGCGAAGTACATATATATGTAGATACATAAATATGTACATAGGGACGTTTGTTTGTGTAACGAAAAATAATGTTTATGAAAGCTTTGGACGCCGTTCACAAGTAAAATTTTATATTTCGTCTTGAATATAAACATCTTATCTTTATAATAATAAAATCGTTTAGATCTTTGCGTAATAGAGCCATTGGTAGAACATACAACATTATCACATCGTCAACTTCTCCGTTAATGTTTAATTATGTATTGTTGATGTTTACATTGATGCTGGTTTAAATAAACGGTCTAGAAGGATTATTTTATTTATGTAATTATTGTAAGTAGGTACTCAAAAGTCAATAGCTTAAAACAAATATAGTTAGAAGGTGTATCTATAAATTGTTTATGTTTTTTATTTAAAAATATTAGTTCGAAGTTTATATGTATAATGAGGAGCAAAAATGGAAACCATACAATTAATATAATGGTTTCTAGCGTGTTTTTGTAGAATTTTTTAACGTCGTAATTTTTTCAACTTGCTCGCTTGCTTCCAGAGCAAGCTACTTCAGAATGCTTAATTTTACGTCTTGATGTTGCCAAGATTGCTAACTAACTATCATATTACATTAGTCAGTTAGTTATATTATCAATCACTTCAATCACAGCAATACCCTAAATATTACAGCATAATGCCATTTCTATGAAGAACTTTTTACTGATAAATGCGTTCCAATTCTTGAACATCTTCAATATTTACCCGATACAGTGACATATCTCTATTCTCCAATATGAAAAGTGTATTGAAAGGAAACAATTTTCAGTCCGTGGAAAAGGTAAAAACAAAAATGGCGAAGGTACTGAACGAGTCGATAGTTAATAACCTGTAGCATTGCTATGGACGGTGGAAGATCCATATGTAAAAATGTACAGATAGAGAAGGGAAGTATTTTGAAGGTGACTAATTGTAAGATTCTTGTCATACCTATGAAAAGGGTTTCGTTCTATACTTTGCAACTGTGTCAAATATCATTTTTAGTTAAAATTACAAATAGATAATGGTAGTATAGAAAGAGAAAGAAAAAGATTTGTAAGTAGGTCAAGTATGTAATGAAATAAGCATGAAGCTATGGCAAAATACGAATAGAAAAGTAGCTATTTAACAAATAACAAAGGATCCATTAAGGAACATTTAAGTAAAAAAATAGTTGGGTTCTGTAGTGGTTCTCCTTATAAATTTGTTACTTGAGTATCATCTCTTCTACCTCTTATCCCTCAATTCTATTGATTTTCTGCACGTCTACACATATAATAAGAGAAGAGATATTGTTAATATCCGGTTCTAAGAATTTAATGCATAAATTAGGAATATGCATTCTCAATACGTAAAAATTGTTAACTATGTAGTTCTTCATTTAGCCTTTATATCTTTAGCTATAACATATCAGAAGACATGGAGTAGTTATATGCAAAGATCTGCAATAACCTTAAATATAATGTTTTCGCGTTTATGGAAGCACATGTTTTCCAAGATCACGCATTCGTTAAAGCTATTAAGCTTAACATACTTTCTTCCTGGTAATTCCTACTGAAGATAGTGTATCTAGACTATCTTATCTTGGTCGTTGGAGCTCTTATTAGAAGCTCTTACAATTAAATTTTGATACATATCAAATAGAAGGGATTTCCTAATTTGTAAGCAGTGTGACTATTTTGCGAAAATAACTTCCAAAATGTAAAGGTAAATGTGACAATGGTAATTGTTGTGTGTAGTAGGTAGTTGGTGGAGAACTGTCAAGTTGATTTAATTTATGTCTACCTAATTACTAATTGTACAGGTGATAATGGTGCATTTAAATGAGAAGGAATCTCTTGGAATATTAATGATTTTAACGATCGAGTTTCAACTTATAAAGAAGTGTTTCATCTTTTTAATGATCCTGGAAGCTATCTTATAATACGTTCAGCTGTTGCTAAAACTCTACAGCCGCAGACCGCAACCAACGAAGATATTAGAGAAAACACATTGTTATTGAATCAGAAGAACTAACTCAAATTTTGGCACTAAACCACGATATAAGTCATCGTTTTGTATGGAAAATATTGGAAAAAGATAAGTATCATCCATATAAAGTACACTTAATTCAAGAATTGCCAGATAATGGTTTTGATTGACGGCTGGAGTTTTGCGAACGAACAACACTAGGTGTCCCACTTAAATAAAAAAAGTTGAAATTAGATGCGTTATGCCTCTTGCAAAACGACGCAAACGGATAATATTGATGAACAATATCATCGTTTCCGTTTTAAAGATATCTGCTTGGTTCTCTACTTTATCGCAACACTATATTTCTGAAAGCTGATTTCTGTCTTTCTTATGGATGGTGTTTGCGTGCAACAACTAATTAAAATTTCGTATTGTTTAATTTCCGAGCGTGTATAATAATTGTTTTGTTGGTACCTCGTAGCAATTCCGAAAATTTGCGGTGCTAATAAGCAAGTTCCCAATTTCATTACCAGAATTACTTCCTGAAATATTACTTTCAAATTTCAACTAACTAAACATCCCCGAAGTACGTAAATTGCATTCTGCAGTTAATGCAATTACGAGAGGCTCTTGTTCCTAACTTGTTGATAATTTATGACTGTGAAGCAGGAAACGAAAAACAAAAAGATTTATGAAATTGAGAAGCAACCATTGATTAAATCAGATTCACGATATTACGAATGAAGCAATAAGAACCAGTAATGACCATAAAGCTTTCTCCGTATTGCCCAGTTTATCACTCACGTTATCACCCCATAAATATCCTTTATTACGAAAAATTGCAGGTGAACGCGGTAATAATCAGTTGATATGTGACTGACATACTGGATATAAAGTTAATGGAAGTATGGGTAATGGAAGCTATTCGTATGTATGTATGTATAATTGTGTTTGTGGCGGTGTAAATCATCAACGTAATCACAGTAGAGCGAAATACGGCGTACTAAATTAGTAAACCCGGTTTGATTTTCTCGTTGAATGCAGGATGAGACAATCTTACGTTGCGAAATTTGAGGAAAAATTGTGCCGTAACCACTCACGTATATTACGTGTTATTAGTTTAAGAGAGCGTATGGTGAAAAAAAAAATTCAGTTTTCGGGAACCTTCTGCTCGTTGTAAATAATTCAAAGCTTTTACAAAGATTGGATGCATACGAACATTTTTCAGTGTAATAGAACAATGAGGTGGCATCGTTTGTTGAGAAAAAGCAGTGTTTTCAAATTACACTAATTATAACCATATAAATCTTTTTATTTTGTTATAAATTGGTTACCGAAAAAATCACATCACCCTGATGATTTTGAACCAAGTAGTAGTTACATTTTCAAGGCATCAAGTTTTGCTTTTTGCGGCTATTTCACTTTTTAATTGCGCTCACGCTGGCTCAATAGGCTTCATCACGCAATCATTATTTTGCCATTTTGCTATTTTATCACAGACATATGAATTCTATTTCTCTTTATGAATATTATATATAGCATTTCTTCATGGTAATCTGATGTCCTTTTTTGCCTTCATGCCCAATCATAGACCATGTTCTATAAAATCATCAGAACTCAATGTGTAACAATATAAGGCGACATCCTTTCCCAGAGGGAGTCGTTAATCCATTTGTAAAGCCCTTCCATAAAAGCTTGCCTGCGGTTGCGAATATTTGTATCGATTCATACTCTTTTGTACTGTATGACCGTCATTCACCCAAGTTTCATTTAAATTTCCTTTTTGGCGTATCTTCAAGACACAGTAACATTACATATGTATCTGTATATTATTCTAATACTTTCTTACTTGAAATTCACTTCATTCGATAAAAATATGTTGACGTAAAACAACATTGACAAAAGAAGCAAAGTATATAACGTTAAGCAGAGCAAAATAGCACCTAAATTATAGTTTATAATAGTGCTAGTACGGATTTAATGAATATGTTCACAAAATAATTATTTAAACAAATTCAGACCTTATAGACTTCATCTGATAGTGATCTATGTTTCTTAATTGATATTGTTCGAAGTTAGTGAACAGTCAGCATTCACTAACCGGTGAAAATCTGCGATAGTAGCTTGTATATTGTAACGATTGCTGTAGATTTAGTTGTTTATATGATTCCTACGCCATAACGTGATGGGTTAAAGTTTCTAGCATGAACTAGCAGTGCTTTCTAGGAAAGTTCTAGGAGCAGGGATTGTTACTGTTTCGGTTTCTACGATAGACGAAGGTCGCGAAAATTTGCTTTATATAGGGGAGTTGATTTTGTAATTATATTTGTTTAAAATGCAGCGACTGACACAAATTCATGCTGGTGCAAAAGTTCCTAGTTCATGGCACGACCCAGATTATCTCACTTTTAAAAGAAAGGAACTTAAAACATTTCTGTTGTATGCTTTCAATTATTTCAAAGTCCAAGGTGTCACACATAGGATACCAAATAAGCATACTGCAGCATGGCTTCAGTTTGGTAACAACCACCGCATATAAAAGAGCGATTTTAGAGATTTATACCATCAAAGTCAACAATGGAAACAGTGACATTTGTGACTTTGTGCATAGTGACTATTTCTCACAAAGAAACGAAACAATGTAACACTGAAGAGGCTCTCAAAGTAAATTAAGCATTACTACCATTTTTACATCGGTAGTTTTTTAATCTGCTACAAGCGGAGTGAGGGCTTAAGGGTAACACAACCATTGTAGTTTTGTATAGACCCAACATTAACATTCCCTCCCAAGATACATCGAAGTACAGATGAAAAAATTACAGCAAATCACACAGTTTATTTATACCTTGCTGAATGGGGCGAAATGTTCAAAAACACCGGTATTATTTTTAAAAATGCGTGGGTTCAAATGCTTCCACGCAAATAAAACGCTAGATATTTTTCCACTCATGTACCCGTGTTACAATAACAGCTGCTTCTTCAAATAACAAACGTAATAGACGTATTTTATGTCATACGCGGTGGATGGATACATAAACTGACGTGCAGTGGGATTTATCTGTACTGTAACAAGGAAATATTTTGAAGCTTTCACCGTTAATTTATTGATCTTTTTGCAATCTTGTTCTGAATTGTAGATGTCACTGATGGTGTTATTATTCTATATCCATAATGCTGTACAGAACTATGCATGGTCTAAAACAACCCAAGAAGCAAATTCAGAGACTTTTGCACAATGAGCTCACAAATCAGCTTATTAATTTTTTCTATCTGTATTTAAATTACATTATTTGAACATATGTTTCAGTTATTGTCAACAGTTTTTTTCAGCTGTTCATAATTCTTTGGGGGATTTTTATATCCGGATACGTTTCAAGAATTTCACATGATTCGTTAAAAGTACATTGTTAATATTGCAAATGTTAAAGTTAAAGTAAACGGTGCATTCTGACCACAGTAAAGGAAGAACACAGCGCGGCGCCGGGCATTGGTTCAGAATGAGCGTCGTGGTAGTAACACCATTTCAAGATCATCAAAATTGGTTGACATATTTCATTTGTAAATAGACCGATTGGCATTAGTATTCTCTCTATTTTGTGCCAGATAGAGATCATCGTAGATTTTGTTTCCTCAAAATAAAATGAAATAAAAAATCAAATAAATAAATAATATTCACAACATATTCACAAAAATTAAATACAAATCCTGATTAACAAACAAATTAAGAGTTTCTATTTTTTTTTTCTATTTGTTTACTATAGTAACGTAAAGATGTTTGTGCAAGATATCGCCAAAAATCAACAGTTTAGGTACCTATGTATCTAGAGAGCACGCAAGAATAAATCATATTTCCATCTAGTAATATCATTCGTTTACCTAAAAAAAGCAGGTAAATAATAATGATGTCCTTTATCACGTTTAATCGGCGAATAATGTGGGATTAATCTCATTTCCTGCAAATGGTCTCTCTACACACCAAATTTCCGTTATATTTGTTCAAAAGTGTCGCTTCTGCACTTGGAACATCGTTCCGACGTTGTTATCTTTCATGCCATCGTCCTTATTGTTAGTTGGAAAACTTTGGACGAATATATGGGAGAAAGTTGGAGCAAACAAACATCGAGTAAGTCGTGCGTAGAAATTCGAATAGGTTCCATACGTAGCTGCCATAATGATAAGAGCCGCTTAAATGATAAAAAAAAAACATTCACAATAAGCTTCGGTTGCAAGATAAAAAAAATAAAGCGGAAGGAAAGATAAATAACCCCACCGTATACACTTATTTGCAATATCTCTGAACTATTTGTAACTCGTTATCATCCTGCTACGTTCGTAAAAGTTCTGAGAGTCTTGATCTTACTTTCAGCCAAGTATTGTAGGTTACAGTCGGAGGTCTACTTTCTACTACTTCTCCATCTGGTCAATTGGTCAATGGTTTCCCAAAAATATTTCCAAACAACTGGTAAAATATTTTTTCAAGTTGTAATTTATGTCTCCCTTAAAATGTTAATATTTGCTATAACTACAAGGCGAAAGAACTACTCATGAAAGTGATGTTTTTCATTACTATCGATCTTCTTAATAAGTAAATGCGGTATAATGCATACACGAAGTCACGAAAGTTTTAAACTTGAGTAAGTTTAAAAGCATTATCTTAAGCATTTGATGGTTAAAAAGTAATGTATAACTTTTCAAGTTATCTTTGTTCAGGTTTCTTTGGATATTTCTGTATTCGGAATATTTTTTGAGAATTACAAATTCAGTGATTTATTTTCTATCAACTTCCTGTTTTTTTTTTTTGTGATTATTCATGAATTATTTTTCCTTTTTTAATGTTTTTTATGTTTTTTCGTTTCCTTGTTTTATTCATTTAATAATTTTTAACGATTAGGAAACAATGCAGTATTCAGGGAACGTTAAATTGGCAAATCCTCTGGGAGTTTTTAATATTTTTTATTTGTTTAACTGAGTTTGGCGGTAGCTTCTGTTTTTGTGGATAATGAGCGGCAAATGTATTGCCTGTTCTCGATATCTCTTTATTGCATCGTGCCTAAATAAACAAGCTTAAATAATCCACCTTCGTAATAGCTTGAACGCCCTGGCACTGTATGTAATTGAATACTAAGTGACATATATTTTTCATCAATGCTGAATAGCCATAACTAACTTGAATGAAATTTCAAGAAACTGCATGAGCTACTGTTATAAAAACACAGTACCTACTCGTTGGTGGGTACTGTTTTTTTGTTATTTTCTTCTTTTATTTTTCTGTAAGAGCAATTTGATAAGAAAAACAAAAATAAGTATGTATACTTAAAGAATTAAGTTTTGACACTTCCCATTTGAAAGTTTAATCGTAATCTGTTAAAACTTTTCAAAAAATGCAAAACTGAAGTAGGAATTAATAAATGTATTATAATTAATTCTGAATTAAGTTAATTCGTAATTAAGTTAATTACTGTGATTAAATAATTAGAACTAAAATCATATTTGGGACGATCGGTAGTCAAAATTATGTTAGAGCGTGTTAAAAAAATACCAATTTCCTTCCAATTTTTTTTTTTGTTATTATTGGCAATGGCGCTTAAAGTAAACCTCACGCTCATCAAAATTATTAGACATCATATTTTAAACAAAAAAATATTGCATTGTGTCGTCTTCGAAATGTGAATTTGACCCATTGTCTGATTGGATTCGTTCTAAATAAATGCGCTACATAAATGTTCACCGACTGTTTCCCATTTTCGATTCCGATCTTCTCCCCCAATCAATTTCCATCTTCTCGGGTTTCTAAGGGATGCCTTCATATTCTTTTCCTCACGTAACCCTATGCGTTTGCGAAGGGATTCGAATAAGCCTTATTAAGCTGGCCTTATTAAGCCGGTTTTGATTACGATTCCTAGATCCATTACCGGATACGGCTAGAGCTTATTTCAACAGGGAAGCATACGTGGAGATCGAATCACTTATTTTCTATCAGCGGCAATTGTTTAATTCAAGTTTATAAATAATGAAAATTTAGAGTATTCTGTTGAATCATAATATTATATAGGGTGTTTAAAGATCGCAAGACATACTATTTATCAAGAAAAACGTAGAAAAGGGTGTTAATATTATCTAAACGAAGGTTATGTCCAAAAGCTTTTATACGTTTTGGAGTAGTTCTTTTTAAAACTTATACTTCTGCTTATTCTCTCAAGCTACTTCGCAAAACACTTTTTTTACAACTCTTCAAAACAATAACAACATTCTGGTAAGGTTTTATCTGCATTATTAACTCTTCTTCTACATTTAAAAAATAAATGTAGAGTTCTTGAAAAGTGAAAATACCCCAAGGGCGCGTTTAATTCCCAAACATGGAAAAAACAGGGCAAATTTTCTTAGTAGTAATGCATAGACTTCTGGTTTTAACATAAACAAAGAACGTATTGTAGGAGTTGTTTGTTCGATTGCAGCAGGAAATTCCTTTTTTTCGTCATTGGTACATCCCCTAAATCTATCACCTCTCGCCATATATTACAGGTCTCAGAAATCGGGGTGGATGAGCTCAGACTTGTCTACAGAGTGGTTTAATTCAAAGATTTCTTCAAATGTAAATCCTCAAAGAATCAACATTAAGCCTTTCAAGAAATGCCATCCTTTACTTTTGTAAAATCTTGAAGAAAGTTTTATTAAGACGTCGAAAGCTGGTTGAGAATGCCATTCCTTCAGACGGCGAATTCTTACAGGTAGAGGCAGGAAACAAATCCATTCTACAAGATTTTCGAAAATTATCGGGTAACGACATAATATAATCAGAATATATACAGAATTGAAAATGAATTCTTAAATGACGAAAAAGTCATCATTTTAGCAACCAAGAAAATGATGATGAGATTGGTGAAGTTGAAGAAGAGGAAAAGGTTTCTCATGGCAAAGTCAGAAATATGGAGATTGCACGAAAATACAGCAAACAGCAAACTGAGTCAACTGCATTAGACGTTTTGGTGTTGAGAAAATGGAGGGATTATGCATTCAATCTGAAGGTGAAAAAGTAGAAGGAGATTACAGAGCTTTTCACACAATGATTTGTTTGACATAACGTCAAGTTTTATATTTGTATCTGTAGCGGAATGAATATGCACGTGTTAAAATGAAGCATGCCTCTATTTTTGTTATAACACCTAGCATTATGTAGATGGAAGTCGATTTAACGGACCAAGGGGGGCCCCGAGATGATCGGTTAAGAGGAATTATACTGTGATAGGTTCGTTATTGGGGAACTAAGTAAATAACTTCTTGTTACGCTTACAAACTATCTAGAAATTAATCTTTACCCTTTGGGTCAACATAATACCGAAACTACTAATTGCTTGCACAGGATGTGATAAAGCAAATTAAAAAACAAACATTTTGCTATTGCTGAATTATAATTACAAAGTTTGTAACATTTCCCTTAAACGCATTGAACTGAATTGAATTAGTCTCGAGTATTTAATTAAGCCCAGTTAGTAGGCGTCCTCGCTTAATTTAGTTATTTTAAACGCTCTTTACAGAAGCAAAAAACTAGCTAAGAAAATATTTGCAGAAAACCTGCCGAGGGTTTCCTCTTTTTGCGGATTACTTAAAAGGTTTCCAGCTTCAAACGTAACGTTTTACAAAACTATTAGTAGACGACATCCGTTGCATTTTAAGAATTTCAATTTCAAAATGATGAATCGATGATGCCACCGAGCAAAGTGACATTTCGTTTGCGGCAGAATAATGAGCTTGTAGGTGTATGGGTTTACTAAAGTTTTCCATAAAGGGAGCAAGTCGCCCGTTGCAGAACGGGCGGATTTGCATATTGTGAAAGGATATTTACATTACATCAACTTCATTACCATCTAAGGAAGCTGATAAGGGTAAATAAGGGTTTGGAAGGGAATTTGGTAGCTATACATCCCTATATAAAAAATAACGAGCTTAATCTTTTTTTTTTAAATTGAATTCAGGAATTAGTCGGGAGCCATTAGATTTTTTTGGAGAATATTTCAAGGATGATTTTTGTTTTGAGGAGTCTAAAACGAACGATAAGTAATTGTTTTGTTTATCGTTCGGAATATGCTAAATTTAAAGAGTGGAAGGTAATTGAAGATTACTTTGCGTACCATTTTCCTGGATGCAACATACATTATCATCAGTTTAAAGAATTTAAAGAGCTGTTATTAGAAGGTTTAGTTACGAATCCCTTAACATGGTAACGAGATATAAAAGCTGAATATAGTCAGTTGTTTGTTATTTGGGTTTCTTAAAAGTTCCGGAAGTTGAAAAGTTACATTTAAAACGTAATAAAGTTTGTAGAAAAATATGCCGTGTTAGGAGAGGTTTGGGCTTGACCATACACTGCCTAGGAAGAAATTCTTTAGAATAGGCAAAACAGGCGCCAACATTAGGCACTTGAAAACTAGAAAAGGGTGCTGTGGTCCGACGAAATAACTGTACGGGTGATTACTAAATAGAATAAACTATATATATATATATATATATATATATATAATAAACTAAATAATTGTTAATTGTAAAAGGTAAACATTGCTTTTGGTAAATAGAGCGAATCCATAGTTCCTTTTTCAACTTTTTTACTTTCGCGTATTGTAGAGTTAACGAGGAATTTTATAAGGTACTACTACAAGCGTCGGGGAAATGACACGATCGCATAAATAACCAAACGTAATATAGAAGCTCCAATTGCAACATTGAGTCCATCGCATGGAAACATTTTTTTTCTAACAATGTAACACTCTTTACAACACAGTTCGAAAAACACAAACATCTTTTAGATTGGCCTGCTGAATCTCCAGACTCAAATCCAAACGAACATTTGTAGCACATTCTGAAAACTCAACGAAAAAGCTACGGATACTCTGCAGAAACAATACTTGGAGCCAAAACAAAAGAAGTTTAAAAAAAATATTCCATCAGCGTATTGCAAAAAGTTGGTGAATTGGTGGTCATTAAAGACCGAGGAGATCGTACATGGTATCAATTTACGTGTACAATTTTGTAGTCAACATTGGCCAAAGATTGATATCAAATTTACCACCTTTAAAATTTAAGTATAAATCAACAGACCAAAGCTTTTGATTACCAGTTAACTAGCACGCTTTAGATAGCATTTATTTTAACATTATAACATAGTTTATTGTTTTATATATAATTTATAACATCATTTTAAGATAAATAAAGAAACGTGTGCGATGAAATTTTAAAATAAACTATTCGCACAGGAAAAAGCTCGCGGCACATAAATTAAATGGATACCAAAATCCTACTTTCCCATTTTCACCGAATCATATCTCTTAAGAAATGGCTGGGATTTTACTCATATACCTTTTACTATTGTATACCTTTCCCATTTGCTTGATAAATTGTTCAATTTACGTTTTTCACTTTACGAGGTTCAATGAACGAACTCTACTTACTACCACCCCTGCAATCTTTTCCTAACTTTCTGCTTGTATCTACGTATAACACCGCTTTCGCTGCTGCAAAATAACGAAGTATTTTTCATTTCTAGAAATTCAATTTTATATTCTGTTCAGCATTCTTTATACGGCGGGATTTTCATGTTCTTAATTCTTTTTTTATGAAAAATTATGCTGGCATTCATTATCGTCGTTTGTTAGTTGTTCAGTTGTTAGTTCTTTAGCTTTATATATTAAAAATAAACGTAGAATAGTTCGTTCCCATTAATGATCAGCGTCATTCGCTTCCTGTATTTTCTAATGGTTCATTACAGGTTCCAAAGTATACTCTTTTCTATATCGACCGATGCCGTTCCCTGTGAGACATCTGTACATGCAATTAAAGAAGTTGTTCCACGTAGGTCGCTTTGTGTTTCAATTTAATGCCAGACTGTTTGTTGGAGTCTTACAATTATAGTTTGCTACTGACAGATTTAAGTAAGCACAACATGTGGCAGATAGAATTTAATATAGAAACAATGGCGCAATGTATTCTCAGGTTCTGACCTGTTTTGGCATTTCGAAATATACATTCTGCCGTAATTTTTACAGTTTGGATTGGAAACTCGAGCGTTATAAACAACTTTCCGAATGCATGTTGTCGTTGTTCTATTATTGGGCGAAGCATTGAATTACGGTTCCACAGTATCATTGTTGTGCCACTGCAGGCATTCGTAATTAAAACCCATTCCAGCCGGTAGTAAGTACATTGTCTTGAATTTCTTGTGTTTGTTTTTGTCGTGTTGAACAATGAGAATCTTTATTATCAAAAGCCTAAACCTTTTTCTAGAAAGAGAAGGAGAAGATTTAGTAAAGTACTTATGTAGCAACTTTCGTACTTTCTGGTAATTTCAAAGTTTTCAAGAAACTGAAAACTATTAACAATCAATGGTATAATCTTCAATTTTGTGAAATTTTTTAGTGGATTCAAAGCAAAACCAACCAATATGACTATCAAGTACGTAAATTTTGTGAAAGTGCTTTGCACAAATTTATGTCACCGTTTACACAATCAAGAAATTTCTTTAACTGCATTTCTTGAAGCTACTTCTGAAAACGCCTCCTTTAAATCCTTACCACAAGCTGTAAGTAACGATAGAATAGAAAACGCTGTCTGCAGGTAGGTGAGAGGTCCATTGGAAGGGGAGGATTGAAAGGTGAGGCAATACAAGCAGGCTAATTTCCTCCGTTGTAAGATATTATAATAGCTGAATTGCTGATCTTGATAAACAATATGGACTGCTGTAATCAGGGATACGCTGATAACTCAGGGATACTCATCGTCAAGGGGAATGCTACCATAATCCCAGAACTCACGGAGAGAACATTGCAGATGGTGTAAGGAGAATTTCAGAGTAAACACTGCTGCAATAACAGTCGCACCTTTCACCAAAAGAAGAAAGTAGAACGGCCCCGGCTCTCTGTGGTGAATTAATTTGAATGAACTCTAAAGTGATTTGAAATTCACATCTTCAAGAAATTGCCGACAAATGTAATTGGGGAAACTTGGGAACTTGCACCTGCAATGGCGAGACCCATGATGACTAGCCTAAAATTACACAGACACATCCGATAACCATCATGCGAAAATTCAGGGAGTTGTCGGCTTACGTATCACCAGAAATTATCTGCAGTAGATCTATAAAGATGAAGCACACGCAGACATTGTAATAAGTTGGAGGAAACAAATTTATTGGGTTTGAAACCTGATCACGAAAACTAACCTATTGAGTAAAACTAGAGCCAAAGCAGAATTAAAGGATGTAAAGGACTTGCTTATGGTCGTAATCAGTCAATGTTTGAATTTATTGTTTTTCATTTTACAAGAGAATTTAGTTTTCTACATAATTTTAATAACTAATAAATTAAAAACAAAGATATTGATTTTTTACGCTTTTTCTATAGTATGTTACTCAAAATGCAAGTAATTCTAATGCCGGTTTTGTTTTAAGTCAAAATTTCTTTAACGATTTAGCGAAAGTATGGTTCATGCATAAATCTTGTATTTTTTGAAATTACTTTTAAAATTACGTACCTCTAACAAAAATATTTTTACATCGTTTTTACATACGTAGGCCACCGCCAACGCCAGTTTTGCGTTTGCTTATTCTGTTCACTCAGTCTTCATTAAAACAAACATTTTAATTAGGCAAATAGGTTTTTCCAAAAATGGAACCGAGCTGTTTGCGAATACGCATTGAATATCTGAACATCGATCCCCTTTTTGCAAGACAAACATGGAACAATCTGGGCGTGACATATTTCGGCATCAACGAAGTACGAAAAACATCGAAAAATGTGTTAATTTTAAATTAATAGGTTTTAATAATCCATATGTTGTGCAATGTCGACTATAACATTGCGCTTCTAGTCGGTTTTCTCGCAAATTGCAACTATGATACGCAAATCCTTATACACAGATTGCCGACAAAAACATTAGTTTTGATTTCAATTTGCAGAGGCGTTCTGGCGCCGTCGAAAGAACATTAAGGGAAAAAAACGTAAGAAGGTTTCATTTCTTTACTACGGTTTTCACTTAAAATTCGTACAAATTGGCGAAGTTTCTATCCTCAAATAATCCGCTTTTGGTAATACGATGTTTCGGGATCCCAAAAATATTGAAGATACGGGAATGTTGTTATTCGTTTTACCGGTGGAAAACTTTCGCTTTTATAGTATCTTTAGGGATAGCAAAAAAAAAAATAAATGTATCGCCACCGGTTGATGATGAGGACTATTCGTATCTTCGAAATGGCCGTCCCGGATTAATTATTATATTACTATATAATAAATTAAACTTGTGTGGTTGCGGATACTTATGTGTTGTTTACCATACTACGCCACAGTCCTTGCTATCATTATTTTATATCGTAAAAAGGTTAGATTGATATATGTATTTTAGAATAAAAAAGCTAAAAGATTTGTTTCTTAGAACCTCGTAGAAAACACCGAAATTTAAACGTTTTGCTTAAATATTCTGTTATACAAATTATTTCGACATTCCCTCACTTGTTCACAGTAAAATCGCCACATATTGAAGTGAACATGGCAGCAATGGTTTGCAAAGAGAATTTGAGCACCACAATTATAATGTCAACGTGGTACAGATTTTCTGTCATTAATTGTGCAACAGTTTGTCTTTTGGGGCCACTTTGCTATAACAGCTCTTCTACTTCTTAAGAACCTCCCGCTATTTCGAACGAGTAATATTAATATTTTGTAGCAAGCAATACTTGTTTTTTTTTTTCCTTTCATGGGTTTATTTCTGCCGATTAACAAACACTTAGAAAGCATTAAACGATATATCTGTCAAGCTATTATAAGTGGTCAATTGCATGTAGTAGAATCATTGAAGCTGTAAACCACCGTTTGCTTTGTGATATTCAGGCTGATTTTAGGATCTACTTAAGGTTTTGAAGTTATATTCAAACGATATAATGAACTATAACTGATTCTTAAAAAAGCAGCGTTTAAAATAATTTTGTTCAACGTAAAGTATTTTAATTTCGTTAAAATCAAGAGAGTAACTATGTTTGCGAGGAGTGCGGAGAAATGCAGCTGTCGCCGATATCACGTCGGTTTATATTCAGTGACAAAAACCCCTAAGGCTACGACAAGCTTTAAAAGCGCCGTTGATGATTACCACAAAAGAAAAAACCAAATATCTTTAATGATTCGGTCTACCGCTCCCTTGCTACATCGACGAGTTGACTAACATCCCCGAGAGTCGACAAAATACGTACCTGTCTAGTCGATGTAAAAAAATACCGATGGTAAAGAGTGACAAGCGCGCTTGCGAGAATATAAAAATAATTTTGGACGATCAAATTCAACTTAATCGTAGCTCCTTCCTTTACATTTCAACCTGTAAGTTAAAAAAAAATTCCATTCTTGGATAAGAACATTTTTAAATATGTTTCAAATATAAGTAAAGCCGCATCACAGTTCTAAAGCGCAAACAAAGGTAACAAGTAACAAGTAAATATGTTGCTTTAGAGAGGGGAAGAAGAAGGGATTTAAATCCTACCGATCGGAAACCAATAAGAAATAGAACAACGTAAGGCCTTAATCGTCTACCGTTCCCTTGTTGCCTCCCCAAATTGACCAACCCCCACCTAAACCTTAAAGTCCAAGGCGCTCCCCAAAGGCCGCTACCGTCCACTTTGAAAAACGCTGGGTTAAAATACCACGTACGCGAATAACTTTATTAATCTCGAAGATATGTGTGGAGAAGTGTAATTTTTCTTTCTCAGTCAGTAGATACATCTAGCGTTACGTTAAATCTACCTTCAACAGTAGTCGTTTTTTCGTAACTGTAAGAAGTTAGATTAGTTTGGAAAGTCGATGGTCGAACGGTTAGCATGTTTGCCTTTCGATCCCAACGTCGCGGATACAAATTCGGTCTGGACGGACGGTTTTTCATTCGGATAAAAATCAGAGCACGTCTTCTTCTCGAATAAGGATGCAAAACCGCACATCCCGTTATAATACGATGTTTAGCCTACCAGAGACTGGAACACCTGCAGATTCGGGAAAATTTTAGTATAGTTGGCTAATGATCACAGTAATCGATGTAACCTGTTATTTTAACCAACAATGTAATAACAACAATAAACAGTTACAGATCTAATAATGGAGGTAAACGATTAGAAAAAGCTTGGCAAAATTTAGGAAGTGAATATACATTAGCGTTATCAAACATGTTATATGCATCTTTATACCCGACGTTTCTTTTTGTTACCATTCAAATCGTACCCTAATGAGGGTTTCTTCTTTTGGTTCAACTTAAAAGATCCTGTTTTACAAATGATCAGAGCGAGTGAAATACGTTTAATAAATGTGAAGTATTATTTCAGGGAATTCGTTTGGAGTTTTACCGTTATTGTTAGCAGCAAAGTGGTACAAAGAAATGTTTTCTTTCATAGTAAATCCCTTTATTGCCTAAGTTACCTCTCTACGGGGTTTCCTTTGCAAAGTGTTTTCGATGTAAAGTTTCGGCGTTATTGATTGCATATAGGGCAATATATGTGGAAATCAGCTAGTCTGCAAGTTAGCTAAAGTTAGAAGCGTCGTCTCTGCAATGTATAGCATCATGCATTGATTCAATGTACGAGATAAATGAAACGTTATCTCTCGCTTCCATAACTACTGAATAAAGCGAATGCTGTTGTACATTAGCATGCATCGCGCACAATTTCATCTTCCGCCTGTTCTCGTCACTTGGATCAAGTACTTACGCAACTTGAACGACGACGTGAATATCTTGGAGACAAACTCCGGAGATGTATTGGATAATTAAAATAAAACGGCGTTTGATAGCGGCTGTTAACTTTTTTTATTGTAGTTTTTACGTACGTTGACACTCATCGAAATCTTATGAAGTGAATTCCATAAGCGGGAGAGTTGACGAAGCGTTGGAGTTCGGCCAAGAATTCTTACTTTTTTACTTTGAACTTTAAAGTCCATTCTAGATGAAAATAAGCAGAAATCAGGTGGTTAAACACACGCGAAAAATCTTTTAAGTCGCTTAAAAAATAAATTCGTTCTACATAGAGGAAATGATCAAAACCAATTTTTTTAAAAGCATGGATAAGAAACAACTTTAGGATTAAATCGATTAAAATTGCAGCTTGCAAATATTTATTCAATAAAAAAAAATAATCTAGCATGACTGAAGTGTTTGATAGAAAAATAATCTTTTATTTGTGATGTTAACCAGACGCTTATGTATCAGGGTTTATATGGAGATCAAGTAATACTTGCTAGAGTGCTCTGAAACTACTTTATTGAAGTAAAATGTTTTATTTATCATTCTTGATACTGTCCTATTCATTTTTAAAATGTCTTATTGTAAAGAAAAATGTTAAAGTGAAAGAGAATATTTGAATACTGCATAAAGCAGCTATTTGTAGGGCAGATATTCATGTTATTTTTATAAACATTAGCACCGTCGCGTTGCCTTCTTTATTCATCGCGCGGTTGTCTAATCATCTAATTTTTGCGATATCTAAATTGGTCGTTGATTATAAAAATCATTTAGAATCTTTCTTTATAATATTATGCATAGTGAACTTGTTGGAGCAATAATAGGTGTTGAGCCTTGCCGCATTGCATGGTTCAATATCTTTGTCTGCAGCATCAACCGCTTTGTTAGTTTGGTTTTTTATGTGTGTCAGTATGCATTGCCTAATTATCTAATAGCAGCTGAGCAGGCGTGACTTTTAACAATTCGAAAACGGTCGTAACGATATCAGGGTTATTAGGATATTCCTTCAGAATAATGCAAACAGCACGTACGCGTCACATATTTGTCCAATCCTAACTTACAATGTACCCTATACGGCTACGGCGGCTCCTTCCCACATCAATTCCTTCGCACGGGTACAAAATCGATGCCTGTGACTAGTACGTTATGTCTTCCGCTATACCTCACTTAACACACTCGTATACTTAAGGAAATTAAAGAGTTGATAGAATTCTTGGGCAGATTCAAGAAAGCCTTCTTTGAGAAGACACTAAGGAGCGATAGCCTTGTCCTGCAGAACGCTATCGTTTACTTAAACAACGCACAATTCTACCTATGACTAAGTAGGGTATGAACCTAATATGGCTATATATATTTGGTACAACATATTAATACATGCCCACGCAAAACCACAATCAAGAGGACCTTAGCAAGATTTCGGCAAGAAGTGGTACTGGAAGTAGATGGACTAGTATCCAGACAATCAAATATAACCAAAAGTGAATATGATGGATTGTTACCCATTATCCGGCTGTAGTGGAAAGTTTCCCGTGATGCATACATATGCGTTATCAACGCGAAGAGGTCCAATTTCATTCGTGACGATATTTTCAGGGCACTTATTCGTGGATCTTCACCGTGTATGCATAGTTCTCTCCTCGAATTTATTTAAAATTTTAGGGCGTCCATTTCAGGATGTTGTCTCAGCTGTTTTCGATATTTTAATTGTCTCTATTATTCTCTATAAAAAGAAGTCACCGAATTCGTAACATATTTATTTACAGAAACGCAATTTACGAACACTTTATTATTTATTACAATAATTTCTTTCATGCTGTAATTCGTGCTTTCTATCTTTATTAGAAGGAAATAAAAATACTGCGTCATAATTGAACGTCTAGGTTCGACATGTATCGGTATGTGTACGAAAACATTTTGTGACTGACTGTATTCTAAGTCCGTCTAGAAAGTATCCGGAATTTATAGTTTTTCTTAATTTTAATATATCTCTATTTTGTTACATCCTTAGACAAAAGTAATGCATTAAGTAGGTGGTGCCGACTGTAGGCCATGGAAAAAATCATACAACAACACCAGTTGTCAAATATTGTTGATTATCAACAGGCGTAATATTTGTGAAATAATGTCGCAAGTAGAAAGAAGAAAGTTGGTGAAATATTTGTATAGAAAAGGTGTTCAAAACGTTAAAAAATTAGTGCAATTGACTGAACTCGGAAAAAGTGCAGTATATGAGACAATAAAGAGGATAAAAATAGGGGAGATACGAGCCATGGACCGTTTCTGGAAGACCGCGTAAGATTAGCGGAAACAATCTAAACGCTTTAGTGACTTCAGGACGACAAAACCCGCCCCTAGGGTTTCGAAAATTGGCTAACAGATTTGGAAATCAACGTCAAATGAGAGTGTGTCCAGAAACTGCCCGCATTTCGCTGAGAAGACAAGGTTACACTTATCAAGGAAACCAAAAAAAAATCGCTGCAATGACACCTCTACCAAAGCAACGAAGAATAGATTTTTGCCAACGATTTCGAGACGATAATTTTAGTGGTGTTTTTATATTTGACGAAGGTTGTTTTTAGCTTGGTGCAAATCATTTAAAAATCCTATCAAGAGAAAATGTTACCGTTCAAATTTCCAAATTTCCCACAAAAATAATGGTTTGGGGAGCAATCTCTCAGCGTGGCGCTACACCTCTCTGTATAATTGATGGCACCGTTAATAGTGCAAAGTATTGTGAATTTTCTTCTTGTAACGGCTCGTGCTTTATATCCCGAAGGGTGGTGTTTTCAACAGGATAATGCAAGATGCCATACTCCTGCCTACACTAAAGCTTGGATGCTAGAACAAAACTTCGCAACAATTCCATGGCAAGCAGCTTCCCCAGATCTTAGTCCCATCGAAAACAGATGGGGACTAATGAAAATTCAAGTAGAATGAGCAGCACCACGAAATAAGGAAGATTTGATTCGGTCAGTTTTACAAGCCTGGACCACTATCACCGAAAAGTATAGCGTTGACCTTGTTTAGTTAAATGTTTACAGTTAAATGGAGATTGTATTAGTAAATGAGATGAATTATTTGTTGTGATTTTATTATTTAAGTAATAAAAAGATATAGCGTAAAATTATAGCTGTGCTTTTTGTTTTCCGGATACTTTCTAGACGGACTATACATGTTCCTTAATTTCACACTTATCGAGTTGCCTAGTAAAAGTTGTTTATAATATTTATATTAATATTTGTGATAATATTTTACTTTATATTTAGAATTGGAGTTGGATTGGATCGATTATAGTCTGAGTAGGGCGCTTGAGTACAATATTTACTCAAAACTCTTAAGCGTGAAAGAAATGATTTTTCCATCGAATTAATGTTAGCTTGATTCTCTTACTTTATTCTAATAAAACATTAATTGTAATGTTTATAATGTATGATGTGTAATTCCTTTTACAGATTTATATTCATAATGACTGCCAGAAGTGTTAAGGTTACATATCCAATCTTTCTTGTTTATCAGGAACACTATTATGTACATATATGTCCACAAGAACTACATTTCTCCTGAATCGAAAACCCCAACATCAAAATATTGCTTCATATGTCTTCATTTCAAAGTTCTAATCTACAATTTAGAACAAAGAAGAATGTTTAATACTACTTTTACGTAGATGTTTTCTTTTCAACTTTAATATTTAACATTCCTTCACGAGAATATTTCAAACTGACGTAAAAAGTGCTTTCTTGCAGACCGCGGGCAAATATTATAAACCAAGCCTAAGACCCGGCTGGGAAAAAACATATTTGGCATTGTTGTAGGACAATAGGTTTGTACCTATCCTAATGTGATTTCATGAGCGTATAGTTCGGCAACAGCAGCAAACGATCGATCATGCTTGTACCCCGACGCTCTCGTTATTTTATGTATTTATTTTATACACCACCTCTAATACCTATTACTCCGCCGTTGTCGCAATACATAAGTGAGGAAGTGACAAAGATGAAAACCAAAAGCTGCAATAATTAAACGCTTATGTTATGTGCAAGCGAAGGAGCGACATGCTACTGTGCTTTCTCCCTTATCGGTAACTTGCGGAAACTCCTTGCCGGGCGTTCGATGCCGATACATGCGCTAGCAATAGCTCCATCAAACGGATGACTATTAAAGATATTTTTAATTTGTGTGTTGACGAATTTGAAATATTTGCGTACACGTTTTTACAAAATAACAATACAGTGTTGTGGCTCTAACAAGTGTTGTACAGACGAAAGGGAGACTTCGTAGAATGTTACTACTAATGACGAGCTTAAATTAAAATGGATAAAATTATTAGGGTACCGTAGTAGTGTGCGAGTACACTATTGCCAAATGTATGTTTCTTTCAAGGGATTCTTGAAAATACTGAAACGACGCACGATACAACGTTTTAACATTCAGATTTTCGATTCAGAACCAAACCAAACAATAGAATGTTGCTGTGTGTAGCTTTATACCATTCTTATCCAGCTAGTACATAGTTTCTCTACAAGTGTATCATTCATTCCGTTACGTGTAATTGCAAACATTCTTGATTGAATTAAATTAGTGTAAACATCAACGGAAACGGCAAATTCAAATAGCAAGTATTATAATATTTTCAAGTAAATAAAAGCAGACGTTTTTTTTTTGTAATTTAATGTAATTATTATTAGTACAACTATAACAAACTATCATCTGAAGGTTAAACAACATCTGGCCAATGTAATTTTAAAGTAAACGATTTCTTTTTCATGTTTACATGAAATAAATAACGTGAATCTTAAGGTATTCGTAAATTATTTGAGAACATAAATCTGTAAGAGATTATCTATGCAATTCCATGTTAAAATTCTAGGTTCAAACAATTTTAAAATATTCAATATTTATGTGAAAGATGCTAATGCTAAACAAAAAAGACCACCAATTATTGCAAACAACAAGCATCTGCAGAAAGTGAAACTTTTCGAAACCATGTAGTCGTTTATAAAATTCTTTTACGTCAAAGTATCGGATGAATTCTAATTTAAATTCCAGTTAAGGTAATTCCGAAAGAATCCTTGAGATAGATAAATTAAACCCGGAAGAGTCTCTAACCGAGAACTACTGATTTATGGCGAAGATCAATAGGAATTTCGCGTGGGAACATAATCCTCTATTCTTGAGAAGAACTGGTTAAAATTCGCAAGCTAACGAGTATACTTTCCCTTTATAGATAAATTAAGCAACCAGTAAAGAAGCTACCAATGTCAAATAACGCTAATACTTTCCTCTTGGATGCAAAGTAACTGAACGGAAAAGAAACGGGAGGAGTTCTACAAATTACAAAATGGCCTAAAAGATATTGTTAGGGAAGTAGGCTTAAACATGTTTCGGCTTTAATGTAGTGGTTCTTAAAGTTTACGGATACTTTCGAGAGTATTTTTCAAATGCTTTTACCTTTAACAACTTTATTTGGCGTTGCAGAAAAAAAACTAAAACCACATTCTCGAGACCGCTTTCGATCCTCATGTTGGCCTTTTTTTGATATTATGCCTAAATTAAGGAAACGTACATTTTAAGATTTAATAAGGTAACCATAACATTTCAATTATCGTTCATGAGTAATTGAAAAATATCGTACAACGGCGAACAGAAATAAGATACGTTTTTATTCATTCAACCGAAACACGACAATAGCGAATATGAGATATCTCGAACGGCAACAGCCACATCATAGATCGTGATAGAAACTTGGCCGAGAATACATCATTTGCCAAGCTGCATAATGTTTATGTTAATAGGAATTTGATAACAGTTGCCACACCCTGTATATATCTGCCATATTTTTTACGCTTTTTTTACAACCGAACTTATTACGAGCTTTTTCAAATTTCCGGGCAGCCATTACGACAGATTGTTGTAATTTGCATACCTCTCGTTTAACATGAAATTGTTTTTGCATTTTTTTTAAATATCTGGAAGGTTTTTGCTGCCAAGTTCATATAATGATGAGAAAATTGCGAATTCAGTTTGCGACGTATTAGATAGGCGAATGTAATAAGTTTTAGTCCTGTTTAGAAAAATTGAGAATAAATTAAAGAAAAACATTCGTCATCTGCTGAAAAACGAAAGAAAATGGGGGAAAGATCTTGCATCTACCTAAACATGAATGCAGGAAAACCTAAGTTGAAGTTATATAAAGATATATTTAGAAAGGCACGAGATTGAAGGAATGCGTTGAAACAGTTTAGGTGAATATCAATATGTCCGCAGTAGCGTATAAGAGAATCCAGAAAAGGGAGCCAAAACCAAGAAATTATTCTTTTAAATTGAAACATACTCTCTTTAACATTTTGACAATTTGTACAACCCATTTCTTGAAACATCATACATATTTAGGCTTCACTTTAGTTTTGTATTTTACCGTCTGCAAGTCTACAGCCTTGGCCAATAAAACGAATCACCTGTAAATTTTCGTAAAAAGGATACTTCCTATTTTAATATGTTTGGAAATAGCGATTCGGTCACGTTCAGACCAGACCAGTCTGAGAGTGGTTCACGATCACATAATTTTGGTCTCAAAAATCAAGACGATACCGAGATTAGTCTCATCAGGACCAAAGCATCTTTAGCTGTAAACGCTTCTCTAGCTAAAATTGATCATCCCGTTAAATATTTTATATCAGTTTCATGAAGAATTTAATTTCGAAGTCTAAGTATCTTATTTTATTTTATTTAAATACTATTCCACTCACTAGTTATGACGTGGAAGGGGTCTTTTTCTGTATTTAATTATGTACTAAGATTTTACGAATTCTAGACTTAATGCTGATGATGACTGTAAGTCAACTATATAAATTTTAAAATACATAAATACGAAGTGGAATATAACTTAATTTTGCAAATACCTTCGATATTCAACCACTTTGTAAGCTAATTTCGTATTCTCTTTGCCGACTCATGTTTATTATTAAATCGTTTCTGCATATTTTAGGCTATAGGCAATGTATATAAATATACATATATATCAAATCTAGAGAGTTAGTTGTATACAATCTCCTCTCTACATTTGTGACACTTTTTTTAACACCCTGTATATTATATAAACGATTAAAGATGATATCCCGTTAGAATATTAATCTGAACGATTCTGCAACGCCTAGATTTCGTTTTCTCCAATCCTCTCCAATCTACTTCAATGGGGATAGCGTACCCATCAATTGTCGAGTTACCTCTACTCATCAACAATTACTCTTGCTTGAAGTACATTAACGTAAAATTAAATTAAACAGTCTGGATAGAAATAAGTTCAGTTACAGCAAATCAAACACACCGGACACAAAGCAGTGCCCTCCATTAATCACGTACTCTTCGAATTTCGTGCATTTGCGATTCATGACACGCGAACTAAACCTCAATAGGTTGGAGCCGTTCGTGTATTTGACGAGTAAATGTCGAAGAAATTTGAACAATTGTTCCTATACATCAATTTTCGAATACGACAGTTGTAGCACTGTGTATTTCGTTAAAGAGGTTTGCCAACGTGCATATTATAGAAAATGTAACTGCTTCCAAGAGAAGCTGGCTGCTTTGTAAGAATGCCATATTTTTGACATTATTTATTTATGACATATTTTTATGTACATAAATCTCTTTAGATGATGTTTATTTATTATTTTTAAAAATATGTTGTACATTAGTACAGGCAATGAAGACGGTAAAGTATAATGTGCGATTGTTTGTGCATTAAATAAGTGCTAACCGCGTTATAGTAATTTCCGGATGAATGATAACTGTCTAATTATCTAACGTATCTTATGTTAAAAGCTCCCAAAATAATAATGCGCTACAAGAAATGCAAATTGCAATACCAATGCGAATTTTTTGATCAAACTTGGCAGAAACGTAAAACTATTCAAAGGTAACAAGTGAATACAATTTTGTTGCGATGGAACAAGTGGTCATGTGTATTTTTTGCGAATTTTGATTTAATTTTCACAATTTTCGCCTATCTTATGCCTAGAGTGCAGTAACGTGGAAATTATCCGCAGTTGAGCGAATTCGACAGAGGTTGAATTGTTGGCTTGTGCGAAGGTGGTTTTTCATTCAGGGAAATTTCAGTTGCCTTAGCCTGAATCATGAGCTGTTATCAGTCATGGACTAGAAGGACCGGGAAAGTCGCCAAAGAGGAACCGGACCGCCACTTTCACCTAATGGCACTAAGAGACCGATTCTCCAGTACTACGTCAGTTGTTGATCTGTGGTTAGGTAATGTGGTAAAGGACCATGTGATCTTATCGCCGAATCTGGGCTCTCTGCTTGCAATCCTATCGACCACATCGGGTGTTACCACTCACGGTTCAATTTGGAGCAGTGTAGATTGCGATTGCTCTGGAACGTGGAATGGCATAGGGTGGCATTCAGTGATAAATCTCGATTTTGTGCAGGGTTGCATGATGATCGCGGACGAAGACGCGGAGATCGTCGCGATATCCAATATTCTATTGAAAGACGTCTGCACCTAGTAGTGGGGATGGTATGGAGTGCAGTAACAAATTGAAGTAGGCCTCAGTTGGTGCTTATCCAAGACACCATGAACGCCTCTGTTACGTTGATAAGGTGGCAGAACTGCATACTCCTCAACACTTCGAAGACCTACTTTTCCAGTAAGATAATGCCCGTCCCCACACAACTAAACCGGCTTGACGATATTTTGCCATCGCGATTCAGATCTCCCGACCTTTTGCCAATTGAATACGCGTGGGACATTATGGGAAGGTAACCGAGGAACTCAGCGAATCCGTCGCAAACATTGGAAGCCCTCCGGCATAAATTGCAAATTACTTTCGGCACCATACCAAAATTGAGGGAGTGTGAAACAAATAGGGCAGCAGTCATTCTAGATCACGCATTCTTATCCAGGCCTGGTAAGATGTACTAACTAGAAATTGCTATTGCGCCTGAATGCGTTGGTCACGTCGTGGTAAACATATCAAATTTCCACACATTCGAAAATATCGATAAAAAAGTCCCTGTGTTGATATTTTGGAATCCATCTATCTGAATATTGGTTCCATGATTCCAGAATGCTTTTGAAATATACAGGATGTTTAGCATTGAACGCCAAATTTTGTCCAAATCAAACTTGATCTACTTGAATGTTTTTTTTAAGTGGCCACCCTGTAGAAAATTTATATCTCGTCTTCATCTAATATTCATACTAAAACAGATATTTGTAATCAAAGATCAGTATTCCTTTTGAAAATTGAATCCAAGTGATTTTTGGTGTAAGTATCGTTTTTGAACCACTGAATGAATACTCAATTGAGCTTATCCAGAAGATTTTCGAATCCACAATAAACAGTTTGAATACGCTAGCAAAATTAATTTGGCATTGGCAATTGTAACAACAAAATTTGGAAATGTTAAATATGCAATCGTTGATGGCGTAAATTGACAAAGTTTTCAGATTTAGTTTCTTGAATGTTTCTTGTTTCTACCAATCCCTCTAAGAAATTTATTAAAGCTTTGAATTGCGATTTGAATGCCATTTTATATTGTAGTAGACACAAGTATTGAAAATTTAATTATTGGTTTTAAATGTTGTATTAAATATATTACTTCAGAAAATCCTGAAATGCATTTAATTCTTTCAATTTCATATTTGGTAATATAAATTTGCCTGAAAATTATTAATTATATCTATATCTATAACACACACATAAGTAGTACATCCTGATCTTATTATTTGCCTACAAGTTAATGGTCGATCTTAAATTACAGTAGAGGTTAAGGGTTCTTACATACATATCGTCATATTTCATAGGCAAATGCATTAATTTACTGTACGAACGGGTCGAGTGTTCTATGTGGCATTGGCAGTTTAGTTTAACGAACGCAGAGCAGCGGTAGCGAGCTTTACGTGTTTATTACGGACCATAATTACTTGTTATTTAACGTTTAGTTAGTACCGCAATGTGGTTTCTATTACAACTTTAAACTCAACTATACATAATTAATGCAAGTAAATATAAAGTATGGAAAAATGTACTTCTGAGCGGGTTAGTTGGCAAAAACTACAGAAAATGTAATAGATATTTTCGTCAGAGAAAAGAGAATTGGGAACAGTTACAAAAGGAAGGAAAAATATTACATTTGCAGTTGTTTAGTAATCCATTCTGTTGTGCACAATGCAGATAAATATAATGGACATTATATTAAATCCAATACACGTAAGTATATGCAACGGTATAGATAATATTACTT
Source organism: Oryctes borbonicus (assembly GCA_902654985.2). Classification (NCBI taxonomy): domain Eukaryota; kingdom Metazoa; phylum Arthropoda; class Insecta; order Coleoptera; family Scarabaeidae; genus Oryctes; species Oryctes borbonicus. The sequence goes on along the minus strand of LR736857.1, from coordinate 797,519 downwards.
AAACGCTTTGCTTCTAGAGACTCTCTACGTATGTATAAGGTACTATACGACGAGCTGTCAAAGACAATGAGATGAAATTAATTGGAAGAAAATAGAGTTACTTCGATAGCTCGTACTTGAGTTCTGCTCTTCCATAATTCAGTTCCGATAAATTAAATCAGAAGACTTATTTCAGTCAACTCAATTACATTGGTTTCCAAAAGGAATTCCTGGAAAATTGGTCCGAATATATAGAGCTTCCCAGAATAAATTGAATTCAATTAGTTTTTCTTTTTGTTTGTTTACTTTTAAAACATTTTCAGTAATGTATTCTCCAAATACACCCATATTTTTAAAATGTTCAGTTTTACAGCTGAAAATGGATGGATTTTTGGACAAATCTAACCAGATTACATTAAATAAATTGTATAAATTACGAATAGTTTATACGAAATGTTCGAAGTAATATCCAATTGTATGTATACAGAGCATTTCAATGAAAACTCTCTATCCTAAATTATTGTAAAATTTTCAGGAAAAACGACACGAGAAAAACCATGCAAATGGGACATCGTTTGATTATTTAGAGCCACGTCTGGTCACGTCTTCAATAGTTTTTAATGGAACATCTCGTATATGTTTTTATTTTTGGATTTTCATATCACAGTAGATTTCAAAAATGGATAATTCTTAGAGGTTACAGCAAATCATTTGAGAGTTACAGATAAATTTGAATTTGCCTATCCACTCAAAAAAAGCAGGGATGTCATGTTTACGTTTTTGAAAATAAAACATACTCGTCTAAAGATAATTATTTCACGTTTTTTTCAATTTATTTGCAAAATAAAACAAATTTGTAATTTTGGACGTTTTAGGACATTAGAAAATCAGCTACCCATATTACAAATATCTAGTCTGATAGGTGTTTCACGCGGCAGCGTTTTTAGAATTCTTCATAAACGCAAATTCCATCTGAATAAAATTAAATTAGCGCGAGAGAATTGCATGACGATTTTTTCCTTCGCGTCGTCAACAGTTTTGCGAATTAATTAGTCAACGACTTATTGATGCTCCTCCAGATCAACAACTAAATGATTTAGTTAACAGACATAATTATTGTAGATACTGGGCTGAAAATGACCCCTATGTAACAGGAGAATTTTGTAAGCCAACGACAGAAGTTAAATGATGACGGTACCGTTTTTTTCCCGGTGAAAATTTAAGTGGCAAACCTTACCTAGAAATACGGAGAGAAGCCGTTGATTCAGAAAAAGCGCGAATATTGGAAAATTATAATAAACTTTACTGGCATTTCAACAAGAGCCCACATTGACTGGTTAGATTGGTCGAATAATGGAATGCCCTCCTAGCTTAACAGATTTAACTCCGTTAGACTTCTTTTTGTGGGGATGCATGATATAAAAAATCTACGTAACTCAGCCGAAATTTACAAATAATTTATAATGAATTATTCAAGAATGTCAACAAATAACCAAAATGTTACATAACGTTCAAAAAGCATTTGAGGCTCGATCGTATCATTGTACGGAGATCACTTTAAACACCCAATAAAATTAATTTTTAATGCTATGTATATAGAAACTGTCTATTTCGTTAAATAAAAAGATGCTTCCTTTTATGCAGCTTCTGACGTATGTTTTTCTTTTCAAATGCTCTGTATATCGTTTCTTCTCTGGTAATTAGTTACTACCTCTATCGAGGGATCTATATCGATTTGCTGTTATTTTAATTAATTCTTGTAAATCACTCATATTGTTGTAAACTAAGTTTTACTTTAAATTGGTTTAAATGTTATTAATTAATATTTACACCAATATAGGCTGGGTTAACCGTCAACTGCTTCCAAGAATGTGGCATATGTATTGTAGTACAGCAAATTTAGGTAAAGCAATAACAAATTTGAAAATCAGAATGTTGGTTGGGTAATTAATTACTGAAAGTGGCTTTAACTAACAGACCATTAATTTTAGTCGAGAGATTCTGAGTGTTTAATAGCGGCAATGATTTATGTATCTTTTCTTGCCGGAAGGGGTTCTATATCTCAAGAACGTAATGAATCTAATAAGTCAAAATATCTCATTATTTTTTCATTTTCGCAATGATTTATAGTAAGTGTAAATACGTATAATTTTTGGTAAAGTAATTATGGTAACCTTTTTATACATTAAATATTTGTTACTTCGCAGAATAAATATGTACATACGTTCTTAAATAATTCATCGATTAGAACAACTATCATATCTGGTAGAAAAATTGTATCTAGGTACTATTGGACGTTAATTGCATGTGGTGGGGCCCCATCTTGTTGAAACGCTAGCTCATGGTTTGGCATATCTAGTTAATTACCATTAGAAGACATTACGTAATAAGGTTAAGTAACAGTTTCCTTTTAAATTGTTTTCTATCAAATTTAAACCTATGATTCGCTGCCCAACAATGTCAGCCCACACATTGAGTTTTTGGGGATGCTCTATATGATCTTGTATCATCCGACGTGGATTCTCAGTCGACCAATAATGGCAGAAAATGAAATATTGTTGAAAAAATTTGGATCATTATGCATTTCCATCATTGTTCAGATCTTCTTCCTTAAGCTCATATAGAAGATGTATTTATTTTTTAGGGGTGGTATTCGTTCTCTTCTCAACAATATTCTCAACAATACTCGAGCAACAGATACCAGTTAAGTGGTTGCCATAGTTGGATTATCAGTTACAGTAAGTAACACATCTAGAGATCGGTCTTCATTAGTGGTTGATTTGGGGAGGCGAGCTTTAGGAATATTGATGTTAAGGAATGTTGATTGGGTTATAGGAGTTCGCTCCCAATGAACGTTGGTGAATAAACGGCAAACTTCGTTATTACCATAAGCATTTCGATCCTTTCAGTTGTAGCTAATTTCACCATTTTCAACTAACGAACTATTTTATTGAGATATGTTAATAATTCTTTGGCAGATGACATTCATATTTCTCAATATCGAGTCAACATGCTCGACCAAATTAATTCGTACATAACGAGAACGAATAAAGCCGTGCTCGTGTGAAATTATATCATAGATATTATTGTAGATAATTGTTTCGAAAATGTTGTATCTTAGATAGCAAAGATACTAGAACACACTGCTCTAGCTACTAAATCGTAATCGGATTATTTTGGCAACAAAAAAAAACCTTAATTGGAGCGGTACATTGGCTGTAAAATATATTTAGAAACGCAGGACCGTAGACAGAAAGATTCAAACTTGAATTATATCCACAAACCGCCACAGTCAAGGTGGATTTTTTCCCCTTTTCAAAATGGTGCTGCTAGGACTAAAACCGAGAGCTTATGAACGGTGCTAATTATACTGTTACACTCAGCGGCTTTTAATTAGCTTACATATTTAGCTGATAAAAATTCCAGCCGGAGATCTACAGGCAGCTCTTATGCTTCCACATACAAAGCCTCCGGTGGTTAGTATCTCATTGCACCAGCACAAATACGAAGAGCTTTGTTCTGAATTACCCTTAATCCTAATGAGATGGAATGCACGCCCGATGCTATCGAGCACTCCATTTAATTCCAACAAACATTCTCGCATTTGTTAACTACATGGTTTATATGATAACTCCACTTTAATTTATGAAGGAATTTCTATGTAGAATGAAAACAAACAGTCACTTTTTGAAATTTAAAAAGATTTTGTTAAACGGGAATATAATTCCTATAAATCCATACTTATTGCAGCAGTTGTCCCTCTTTGCTTTTGTTTTCACCAAACAACAAAATTCAAAATATTTGTCATGATCTATCAATAGTTTAAATAAATTAAAGCCTCCTTTGTTAATTCAGTTGCGTTTTTTTTTAGCAGAATATGTACAAACAATCAAACGTCGGAGTTGTCATTAAAAAAATTGTTTGTTTCTTAGAGTTAAATATATTTATGTTAAATCCATATAACTGGCACAAGGGGTGTTTGAATTCAAGTTTGTATCTGTCAGAATTCTTAGAAAAAAAATAATAATTTTCTTCTAAGTATGGTATGCCATATCTAGAGGTCTACGCAAATCCATAATACACAGGGTGTTTTATTTGAAATAAAAAAGTTGATATAGTCTCCAATGGCAAATATATTTATTAATTACATCTTTATCTATAATATCGTCAACCAAAATTTTGGGAAAGATATTTTAGTGACTTTTAGAAATAATAGGCGATCAACGTATTCCGCATATTAATATACTTTTTGATCAGTGAAGTTACCATAGTTTGAATTGGGAGACTTTTCTTGGTAGTAGCGGTTTTATTGATTAAGAAATTTTTTTTAATAAAATGTACGTTTCGGCAATAAATTTATTCATCAGAAATTTCAAAAATAGTTTTCTTCTTTATAAGTTGTTACATATTACATCCAAACATCCGCAAAAAAGGTGTTTTACTATTACTAAAAAATCATTAATCCGTGGCTTGATTTTTAAAATGTTTTACTTAGACTACATTCGTAAATAGTAAACTTTTTTGATTTTAAATACAAATTTATAAATTTTTAAAGTTACCATATTTCTGTGTTTTCAATGAAAGGAATAACGATAATGTGAGACAACTCCACCCCTAGCGGTACACACAGCCTGGGAGATCTTTCTTAAATTGATATATCGCATGGATAAAAAATAATTTGAGAATGTCTACATATTATGGGCTTCAAGGGAATATATAGTGGTTGGTGGTGGCTGGTTCATTAAATATATTCATTTCTTCTAATTACCCTGGGTATGCTAGCCTTGAAGTCGAAGAGTGCTAGCCTCGCAGATTCTGTGGCAAAGACAATCTCCGTCTCAATCTCTATTTTATCATTGATAGAATCTTTGTGAATATTTATTTGGATCAGTTCTAAGATGCATCTCACTCTGTAGTTGGCTTCTTTATTGAGAATTGAGTATTACGGAAATTACTGTGTTTCATGTTCTTTTGATATTTGTGCCATTTTATTCGTTCATCTAGATGTTGTTGTGTTTGTCCAATATATTCCATTACAATTGTTATTGCATTGGATTTTACAATTGTTGCATACTACATGGGCTTGTTTTTGTTTTGGGACCTTGTCCTTGAGACTGATGCTGGTGAACTTTAACTTATATAATTTTGATATGCCACACACAAATTGCCTTCAGGTAGCCCATATTATCGAAATATGCTATAATATACAAGGCATTCCATTTAAATATTCACAACTTTGATGTGTAACTTTTTTTGGATCACCCAGCAAAAATAATTTTAAAGCTTGCTCGCAATGAACCTACGTAGCTCTACATACACATTTCGTCAGACAAAGCTTAGGAAAACAAATAACATCAAGGCAAATTTGTATTTTTTATTTTGTAAATATCTACGATGCCTAATCAATAGATATTTAACTTAGAAAAGTTCCGAGCGTCATTTGTAAGTGATATTTAGACGCGCCATTCTTATTCAAATACACAAAAAATGAACAGTTTATAGACAGTCACATCAGTTGATGCTTATAATAAACCTATCTATGTAACAAAGTTATTTTTGGTGTGAAGGTAAGATAATTTTATATTCATATAATTAACGTAGTTAAACATTAATTAACTTCTGCGTGTTAAATCACCATTGTTACTAATGGAACAACAACAGAAGCAAAAGAGAATCTGACCATGCAAATCATGTAGACATTAAAAATTCTACCACAAAAATCTAGCTTAAATGAATTTACTTCCGACTACACCTGAATATCGCGAACATAATTAGTAAACATTCAATTAAAATTTGAAAAAGAAAACATGCATCTCCTACTCACTTTTCGAAATTTCTTCAAACTCGATACACGCTGGATGTTCACGTGTCTTCGTGGAAAACTTCGTTTAGATATAAGCGAAGTGAATGGTCGTGATGTGATTTTACGATTCTTCGTCGGTGGAAAAGTTTACGTCCGGTATTGGAGAGGACGACGACGCCGACGTCGTATGCCTTTCCGCGCGTTGAAGCAACAGCGCTAGGTTTTCGCTTTTCACCGCTATCTGTACTGGAAAGCACGGAACTGTGGCTTTTCCACGCGATTCAGCCTCATTTAGCATCCGCTGCACAAGAATACGCAAGTCCGACGAGTTGGTTCTTTCTTGGCATTATCTCTCGCGAAGCTACACATCATCGTTGTGAAGATGTTTAGGTGACACGGAAGGTTAAACAAATTATTATGCGGGAATATCTTTGGAACCGAATTGTTCGAAATAAATTATTTCTTAGTTGTGGAAAATTTCGTTGGATTTTGTAACAAGAAATTTATTTAAAACAATTACATTCAAGAGATAATGAGTTCAAAATTTGGAAATGTTGGCGTATCTAACATTACACACCGCGCAAGGTTACGAAATTAATTTAGGAAGTGGATAGCACTTTTAAATAGGATTGTTAAACGAAATTTTTGCTATAACACATGAATGCAAGTAGCATACATTTGTCACTATTTTTACTCATCTTTTTCTCGAGAATGGAGTTTCATTAAGGAGCGAATTTCAACATTTAAATTATGTAGAAAGTTCGCAGCCCGGATAACTAATAGCTTTTTATTACTGCTTGCGCCATTAATCATGGTAGGAAGCAACCGCAGCTGCTCCATATTACAGAAATGTTCATATTTAACCATCAGTGTAAGGCAAATATGGTTGCAACGCCAATTGAGCCGACAAGTTTCACGACGATTAGTTTAGTTTCACGCGCGGCATGTTAGAGAAGAAATTAGCCCTCAGAAAGAAAAAGGTAAAGCGGATGTGAAGAAGAAACACAAACAGAGATAGAATAAAAGATGTGCGGAAGTTCTGGTTGCGAGAAAGCTCAGGAAGTAGTTGGAGTGGCTTTTATTGTATGTGATTTACAGAACATCATGGTTTCTTCTTACACACGCAATATGTAAGGCTTGAAATAATGTCGGTGCTTTTCGGATTTTATCCGGTGGATAGTTTGTTTATTGCCATTCCATGGAATGTTCTCGAGTTGTCGTGTTGTACAAGATGCCTTCCGCATTATAAGCGAGATGTAATTTCAAACAACGGTTCAATGAATTGCTTTCCGACTTAATGTCACATAAAGACGTAAATAATTGTTACAGGAACGGTGTGCAGTGGGACAATTGAAGAAATATTTGCAAGAAATCAATATGCAGTGCGTGAAAGTTAATTTCTCGATATTGAGAGCGTATCACACGAAAGAAAAAATCTACGCTAAATCGCATGTAGTTAGAGATGCAAAAGGTGCCATTGTAAAAGAAACTGTCCTACCCGGAAGTGGAGATGCAAGTCTTCAGGAATTTTATGTAACTTGAAATGTTTTCTTTCCTGCAAAACTGTGCTTTTGTCAATTTTGTTGCTTTGAACTGAATTATATTAGAAATATAAAAAATAAACCTTTTTAGTAGATACTTTGTCCTATCGATGTTGGATAAATGGAATTATCCAGGTAATGTTAGAAACGGTTGGTATATGTCACATTTTAACTAACCTTTATGGATAATACGCGACTTGTACGGATAATGTTAGTTTTACCAAATTTCTAGGTTTATCTTTAACATATATATTATATACAATAAATGGATTTATTGATACAAAGAATACATTTATTAATGTCTAACGAAAAATGGTTAAAGTGCGTTTCGCTTCTCCCAAAGTAAGTTAATAAACGAGTATTTATTATATTGATAGGCGGGTTTTAATTTGCTAAACGTAGTTGATTGCTGTAACCTAGTATATCTTTTTTGTTGCTTTAACAGTACATAGTTAACGAACGCGATTTATTGGATTCACTTTTTCAGTGTAACACGAGAAATTTTTATCTGCGTTACATCTCGGCACACTGATAATGAATTTCAAAATCGTTTTCAGAAGGGTCTAGCCATATACTTGGGCGAAAGACGCTCCAAGCAAAATTTAACGTTACTACCCCATGGGAGCTCTTCGTAGCAGCTCTCTGTAAATTTTGAAATTGTTAGATAACTACATACAGGGATGTATCCGACCAGAAAAATATTTCTTCCACCTTAAGTTATGATTTGAAAGTATAACAATGAAGTAGACTAGATGTTTACTTCCTTACGAACAAATGCATGCACATGTGAAACGACTGAAAGCCCTTACCTTCGTTTCAAATAACATATATTGCAGTATACAGCTCCGCTGCCTTCCGAAATGCCGCTGAATTTGTTAAAATATTTCTTGAGTAAAATAATTTGATATCCGGGGTGAGTTAGGAGAAACGGACCAAGTTGCTCACGCGAAAACAATATTTAGAACTTGCTTCGGCGGTACATATACCAAAATTGGAACGATACAGAGAAGATTAGCATGGTCCCTGCGCAAAATCGTGAAGCGTTCCACAATTTTGTCCAGGATAAATGTAAAAATTGTAGCGATAGAGGCGATTTAAACCATATCTTCTTAGGGTGGAAAAGAAGTAGAAAGCTTAGCGACGATCTTTACAAGGATTTGATTGGATTGGGGGTGTATGCACCTTTGAACATTAACCATGTGCTGGCCACGGAAAGAGTTGAGGTATTTATGCGGTTCCATAAGTTCTTGGTAATAATTAGGCTACAAGTATAGATGTCATTCGTTTTGTTTCTTTGACCTGTGTGGATGTATCCTTTTCTCCCAAGGGGGTCTATCTCTGTTTTTCTTTGATCGACTCCGGGTGTGTTTTGTGTTTTTTTTTGGGGTTTGTTTGACCTGTTGGTCCTTTTGGAGTGTTTGGTGGAAAAACTTGTGTAAATGGCTAATGGTTTGTGCCAATGCCAGTTAAAAAAAAAAAAACAGTATTTACAAACTCAAATGTTCTTATCCAGTTTTTATTTGTTTTTAAATTATAACGAATTATAAATAAACAAAATTTCATAAATTAACATTTTTTTTAATCATAGCGTTCTTTTAATAATGTTTAAAAATACTGCAATTTTATGTTTTGTCCGACTCAAATAGCCGGTACGTCACATGTGATAAGAAGCCAAAAAAAATGTTGATGTAGGACGTACCTAATTTTTTGTTTTTATCTGGGTAGTCATTGCAAGGATATTCTTATTTTATTTTGGACCACTTACAAGAACGCTAGACGAAATTTGTCTGTTAGGCTATAGCTCGAAAATAAATGAATCGATGATTGCAGAAAGGGTATAAGCGCCATTTTAGTCGAAATTGGGTTTAATGCGGATTTAACGTTCTCTAGAAGAATACCAATCGATTGAGTGTAGAAAAAATTCGTTTTCATTTCGTAAGTGTGTCGCATTGAGCGTCCGAACGGTTATTGAATGCTGAGAGGATATACGTTGAGATCAGTTTCTTGTATTTTTCTCAAAACTCATCCTCTAACACCTATACTCTTTCTGCAGTCATTGATTCAAATGAAAATCGAATAAGAACATATGAGGTTTTTGACATTATTTTCACATGTAGAATGCATTCATGGAGTTTTTAATTCCTCTAGTTTCACCCTTTATAGTTTCATATTTCACAGTTTGTATAAGACGACTTCAAATAATACTTTCTATTGTATTTCACAATTTTAATTTGCAATTTCTCCTCATTTATTCCAGCTGAACCATTCTCTTAATTGAAATTAAAGCGCCGTAAATTTGAAATTAAATTAGATCGACCAAGAGCATTTATTAAATATTATTACATATTATCATAGGTATATGGAGACACGTTGTAATTGAATTATTCACTCGTGCTTTTGCGTAGGGTGTTTTCGAACGCCGGCGACATTCAACTCCGCCGATTATTTAACTTATCTCTTCGCAGAAATAAAAGGTAAACATAGAACATATCATCTCTGCTTATTATTGATTTTAAGGCACTCAGTTTATTTTATAAAGTCAAATGACGCTGTTAACCGTGGACCCCACAATAACATTTTTAAAAAGGGTTTTTTGTACATGGCACACTTGATACCCTTTTATGTCGATTTTCGTGATGTAAAAATGCATATAAAAACAATGTGAAAGCGCGATGAATAAAAATAAACAAGTTTTGGAGTTGACAAGTGGCATAAATCACGCGGAGTGTTCCAGTATTACGTGGAATATCAGGGTAGATGTCAGCAGCATCCGCGTTACAATAAGTGATATACGAGGGATGTTTTTAAACTTCTGGGAATTGTGCTCTAATTAAATTCGCAGAACTTATATGCAACGCTATTGGTGATTGGTGACAAGTTGTGACATGTTTATCCAGCTATCCAGAGCAATATAGTTCAGTCTGAGTCAAGTGTTCGACTGATATAGACGCGTTTTCGTAGCACTGTTTTTGTAACTAGGAAAGACGAGGTTAAATCTGAAAGAGCAAGAATTTTCTTTTTGTGGAAAGAGGGTGTGAAAACTTCAGAAATTATTCAAGGAGCAAGGAGAGCTTGATGAGTCTGCAAAATCTAAAAGTAATGCATATCGGTGGATCGATCGTTTTAAAACTGGTAAAACATTATTAGAAGACGATCCACGCAGTGGTTGCCCGAGTACGTCGGTAAACGAAAGAAACATTATTGCTGTGAAGCACCTACTGAAACAAGACAGACGTTAAATTAGTGTACACCTAGGAATAGATACAGGACAAGTTCATGACAAATTACATGATTGTTTGGGCGGAAGCAAGGGTGCCAAGACTATTGAGACCGGAACAGAAATTCAATAAGTCTGACGCTTGTCATCAATTTTAAGAACTGTTAGTCCGTTACGGTGATGAATTTTGGCAACGGATAATACCCACTGACCTTATTTCAATCCTGAGACCGAAAGTCAATCCAAAGAATGGCGTAAACCGGAAAAGGGGTCTCTACTTAAGGCGCGAGCGGTTCCTAATGCAAATAATACAGTACCCCGTATATTTGTCCGTTTTTGGAAAGGCAGAAGAATCCATCACATAGATTACACTGCAGCTTACGAAACATGTGCAGTAATAACGGATTTGGGAATTTGAATATTTTTAATAAATTTATCTATCAGCTTTAGAGTGATTTATGAATATATTAAAAATAGATATATTCGATGGTGAGCAGCTGCAAAAATTAAATTCATGCACATGGTGGCATATTGTGTACCAAAATTAAACTAGGTTTCTCAAATGGTTGGCTAGAAGCTACATAACACGACACTCTGCGTCCGCAGTGAATAGCGGAAGTATAAAATTAAAATCCTATAACATAAACTTCACATTTACGTATAAAGAAGAGTTCCTATACCGGGTTGATTCTGTAAAATATTTTTACTACACATCAAAGATTCTTTTACCGCCAATTAATGTACTGCAAATAGATTTGTGATCGAAGTTATAAGGATGTGATAATGAAATTTCCTTTACAGTATTATCTAAATATTGGGCTTCCACTATTTAAGTAACTTTTGTGTTTATTATGATTTTACGGATCATAAGAGGAATCTAAATAAAGCTCTGAAGTTTGGAATGCCAATCAATCCTTTCAGGTACTTACGTTGTTTGAAAAAAAGAAGATTAAAAGTTAAGATTTACTTCTAATTAAGATGTTTTTAAAGAGATTAATTAATACCTGAGAATGCGCTTGACGTAAAAATTATGAAGATCGTCGAGCTTAAATTATTAAAGGCGAAAAATACAATCTCCAAACTTTGTAAAAACGTTTACAATTAAAAGTTCATCTACAAAGGGTTTCGAATTCAAAATATCGGTATTTTGAACATCTACCATCGAAATTAATTAAGGACAGATTCTACAACAATAAGCTCTTTGCAAATAAATTATTGATGCAGCTGTTTGTGTGGGAAACCATTTTAGAAAATACATGAGTCAGGAGACTGTTTGAATACCCTGTTCGGAAGATAAATAAACATTTCAGGAAATCAATTTATCGTTATTTTCGAAATGCAAATTGCTCAGTGAAACAGGATAGATAAATAAACATAGCTATTTGTCCACTTGTTTCGTATGGTATAATATTAAAGCCTAGATTGTCCCACTAAATCTCGTTGCAACGCGGAGTTGAATTGACTGGCGTTAGATTCCACGTTCCGTAAGCAATATAAAACGATTTTCATGCAATATTGGCGCTAGATTTGTAGGTTGATAAATAGTAGAAAAGTAACTAGTTTTTACATCAAGGCAAGCGTACACAAAAGGGATTGATATAAACGATAAAATTGTACAACAAACGGATTTGAATGGAAATTCTTAATAAAACATTAAATGTTTGACTTATGCGCACTAATATCTCAAAACACTCAATCACAGAAGAAGACTTGACTTAGACTGGCAGCAAATAGCTAGTTCATTAATCGGCTCTTATAAAGTTTAAAGTTTATATTTAGGAGTATCGATGACTTCATAGATTTTCTGTGAAGCCATCAACATTGACAAACTTTTAGTAGAAAATAGTAAATAGTGCAAAAAAAAAGAAATTGCTCGCAGAATGCAACCGGTATAATTTGACAACAAAGTTAGGTGGAATCCTCAGCACAATCTCGTATAAAATCTAACATTACAGAACGTACAATTCTTTACAATTAAGTCAGAAGAAGTAGAACAAGTTGTGTAGAAGTTTTATAGATAGCACCAAGAGATACACCTAGTCCGTGTCCTCGAGGGATATACCTCACTGCGTCAAAAGGTGCAGCAAAGTTGTTGTATAACTGTATCTAGGTTTAAATTTGGACTGACAGTTAGTAAATGTAAACATACATTATCCTACAAGGTCTAGCACTGAACTTATTAGCTGACCCGAAAGCTTGCGCGATCGTAAGAGCTATAAGACGTCCAATGCATGAGGGCTTCTTCTACGAGGGTAACATACATTTGCTTTTTTTAGTAAATTCAGTTTTATTTCTCAACATAGTCACTTTGTAGGTCTGTACGCTTTGTCCAGTGATGCAATCATCTCTTGAATCTGTCCAAATAGTAGTTGGCTTTTTGTTCTGCAAAGTAGGCGTTTACGAAAATCTCTATCCTCTAAACGAAATTTTGACTCTACGAAGCAGAAAAAAATCGCTGGTGCCCAGATCTGATGAATTACTTGGAAAGTCAATTTTAACCCCACTTCGTGAATTTTGGGCGTGGCGGTAACTTTAGTGTGAAATGGGGTGTTGTCTTGGTTGAACAAATCTTTCTTTTTTTTTTTCAAACAAACGATTTTGCAACGATTGAAAATATTCAATCGAATGCTTTTTTCTTCTTGACTAAGCTAGCGCGACGTCCAACGCGTGGTTAGTTTCTTCATGCCCAAATCGTTAGCCAATATATAACATGCAAGTTCCTTGGAGGTACTCACAGCCCCTCTCAACTCTACAAGAAGAGGGGCCCGGTTGAGGATATTATTGACGTAATTTACAGCAGTTGACTTGAGAACAAAATGGGTAGCGCCTCTGGGTCAGTTATGGGATGCATTCTTAATATTCCTTGTATCTTTGGCGCTCCCTTATACTGCCGACGTAGTCCCATAAACAGAACCGCGACTTGTCTCTGAACACTCGTTTCAACATCGCAATACACTATAATAATTTCGTTTCAGTTTTTGCGTATTTTCGCCTAATAAAACATTTGCTTTTCATAATCCAATACTTTACTGCATTTCTGTACATTGCACGCGAAGCATTTTGTTACTTAAACAAACCGTAGACTTTGAAAACTTGTTTTAAGTATAATTGCTTCACTCTATCTCTGTAGAAAAGTCATTAAGATTAAAGCTGCAATTTCCTTTAATAAATATAAATTTCTGTTAACGCAACTTTAAACATGTTAACCACATAAAATTGCAGTAAAATAAGTCAGCGTGGGCTTAAAATAATATTCACCAAACGTTACGCAGAGGATATGATTATTTAAAATTAAAGTCAAACATGCCTGCTGTACAACCGAGTTAAACTTATCTGAAAATATTACGGTTCTTATCTGCCCGTAGCCAAAGGGTTCCCATTGGATACACAAATTTGATTAAACGTGTTGAAATATGAATTTAAAAACACAAATTGGAAATTACCTACGGCGTTAAATAAAATATGGAAGAAGGAATACTTTTGGGTGAAAAATTTGAATAAGGAGATTGCGTATGTGGGTTTCCTCGACGAAGCAAGGGAGTGCATTTCAAAATTTGCATTAATACGTAATTGTGAATTCTTTATGTGAGTGGGTAATAATAAATTAAGGCTGGATGGTCAGCGAGCCTTTTGGTCCCTTCCAAATCCTATTATCTCAAATAGGGTTTCTTCATTGACGAGGCAAGGATCAATTTGACATAATAAAAATGCAAATCAGTTAGTAATTCGGGTTGTTGCAAACGGAATAGCTAATTTAGGTTTATTTACCGTAACGTATCCAATTAGAAATTTCATGGTATGAAATAGCTACTGAAATTTACAGTACATTTTTATTTACAATAGCTTTACATATGTAAGGGTTGATTCTGTATATGATAATAGAACTTCATCTCCTTAGAACAAACCAATCTTAACACAAAACATTGGTTCGAAAGTATAGCATGTATGACTAACGATATTAAGGACAAATTGCTGCAAGGAGGTTCTCTAAAAAGACGAAAGTCAAATATGTTGTCCAACACCTTCCGGACTCTTAGGAAGGATATAGCTGAAACTAAAAAAAAATCCGCAGGAAGTACATTTTATATTGCGTGAGGAAACAAATATACTTCTTCAACTGTTGTTGAAGTTAAATAAGCGTTAAAGTGGATCGGCTCTCAACTTTTGCAACTTCGAAAGATAGAAGTTACGGAGGCTTTCATTGGTAACACTAGTGGATACTAGTTGTGTTCAGAAGTTGCACTGGATCTCTTTTTTGCTTCCTGAACAATACAATGCAACAAAATGGTTATAAATATGCGGGTATGTGATAAACACAATAAGTTACTTGTTGAAGATCCTAATAATATTGTTTGGACATCCTAAAATTTTCCAAATGAGCATCTTTGTCGTCTTCACATTCGCCGTATCTCTTACTTAATTTTGTATAATTTTCTTTAGGTGCCGACTTCAGCATGTACTTAAATAAAATTATTCCACATAGGATGTTCCGCTCCGAACGACGCGACGTTAATGTTCTTGTAAGGATACCGGTTCTAAACCTAGAGATGCAAAAAGTAGATAATGAAAACGCTCGTATAATACGTAGATATCTTTTCGTTCCTTATTATATTATGCACGTAGTAATGAAGCGCATCAGGAATGGTGATGCTGTGCATACGTTTTCGATTAAATTCTTTACTTCGACGCGTCCAAATGCCAGAAGTGCCGTAGAAGTACACTTACTTCCCTAGTCAAGAATTTAACGCGTTATTTTTCAACGGGACAGTAATTAGAATTGACAATGAAATTAAAATGTGAAAGTCGTGCAGGTTGTTTCTTGTTGCAGTATGAGTGTTCTCTCATCTGAACTGATCTAAAGTTTCAATTGCATATCTCTCACAAATTAGAATAACAGAATGAATCGGAGACATCAGCACAACCACTTACAATTTTAATTACTGTCATCTACCGTAGATATTTAATTACGTAATTAATTTGGTAATTCTATAAACTTCCTAGCACTTAAATAATAATTGCGTAGTTGGTTTTAACTTGGTTAATAACTAAAGATGCGCATATACAATTCTTTTTTTAATATTTTTTTGTGAGATAGGAGCATGGAGATCTAATTTTGTAGCTCGTGATTTTGACCAATTGCTTTTTACAGAAACGTAGAATTGAATTATTCTAAATAAGCAAAAAGCAGGATGAAATGTTTTATTTAATTGATCTGGAGACGGAGTAAGCTCTGAGAAGTGCGAAGAACGAAGTGATTTACAATTAGTTATGCACTTTCTTAAAACATCGTTTCTAAATATGAATTGCACGTTTGCTGCCATTGTACAAATCTGTCTGTTCACTATTCCTAATTGTATTATTATTAAGCCTGCAGAAATGAGTACACGCTTCACGAAATTAGCAGACAGATTCGTGTTTTGTCGACTCTTGGGGAAACCAGTAGGCAACGCGAATCCATTCTCATGAGACGAATAAACACGAGTCTGTCTAGTCTCTGCTAATTTCGTGAAGTTGTACTTGCTTCTGCAGGCTTAATTATTATTACTATAACGCCGATTAAATTTTTAACATTCTTTTCTCCGGATTAAAAGCAATTGTGCCCTTCGTTTCTTTAAAGGAAGAGTACTTCAGGAATCACTGTTGTATTTAGTTGTAACTGGATATAGAGTGGAATCTCGATTAGCCGTGTGTGAATTATCCGTGCTGAGGATCATCCGTGCAGCCGTTGTGTTTCAGTTTCAGAGGTGTTGCACGTATGTACGTCACGTCTGGTCTGTACACGTACTTGACTGAGGAATGGCGTTCATAAAACAATGGCACTGGTCATAATTGACAACGGTCTTTCACACCCCAACGCAGAAATACCAAAATCAAAAGATTGTAACATGTTTGCTGCCTTTTTGCCTCCTAATGTGATATATGTTGCTCAGTTCATGCAGTTTATCAAGGAGTAATAGGAAAAAGCGAAGAGACTGTATAAACGAAAAATTTCAAGGGAAGAAAACGCAGTTACAAAGACCTTCTGAAAAACTTCTCAATCAAGGATTCGTGACAAAAAAAAGAAATATTAAAAAAGCATTACTTTAGAAAAACGTTGTTACAAGACGCTAATAACGAAGAAATCCAGGAGTGGTTACAGGTGGATAATGAAGAAAAAGGGATACCCATTATTAATAGAAGATGAAATGCTAGGTTACGAAAATAATGATGTTGTCTTTGGAAATGAAGACGATCAAAATGGAGATGAGGAAGGGGCAGACAAAGAAACAAAAATATCCCAAAAGTAAGCTCTACAATGTTTAAATCTTTTGCTAGATTATTTTCCAGAGGAGGACAAAAAAAGGAACCATATTTGCTTCCTGTTAATCCTTGAATTTTTATTGTATTATAGATTCCCTTACCTCAGAAGAATGGAAAAAATAATTAAGAAAAATCAGTTCGAGTCTAAGAATATCTTTCAAATGCCCAGTAAATTTTTTTTTTTATATTTGTGTTACATATGGCTAGATATGTAGTATCCACATACGTGAGCTTATTTGTTTAATCTCAATAATGTAGACCTGGTTCTTGCATAAATACTTTCTTTACGATTATTCTGAATTGCCTGTGTTATTTTTGCAAAAAAGTTGAAATATTGTTATAAACATTTTGAAAATTCAATCAATTTCATATTTAAAATACAAACAGCATTTAGCAATATCGATCTTAAACAATTTACATATGGTAACTACGTGTGAGTTGCCCATAATGAAGAATGGAAATAAAGAGGTACTTTGCTCACAAAGTTATAATATAGGCCGGAATTATGTATTCCGGTAAACATAACATTGTGACAAAAACTTTTGCTAGAATACATAATTCTACCATGAGGAAGTGCGCAACGCATGGAACCGATCCCATTCTTTGGTTACCAAATTTATCAGAATTTCGTCTAGAAATGACCTCTTTCATTTGCATCCTTCAACATTTACATTTAGCTAGATTTTAAATATGCAAAACAAGACTACTGACTACCTACCAGTAACGGTAAAGCGATTTGTCTTGTCTGCTGGGTTAACATTATGTAGTAGGTCATTCTGTACATCCTTATTGATTTTTCATTTGCATATTTATCACAGTTAAATGGATCTTATATCTTTGTTTCACCGACGTGGTTTTAGACAGATGAAGGACATTTCTTATGCTTCGCATTAGCCTAGAGCGAGTACATTTAAATCGATGAACGTCGCTCTTCATCTTATTTTCGCTTTATATTCGAATACAGCACGGATAAGAATTGACAGATGAATGATGTGGAGGACGTGAGTGAAAGCTTATTTTAAATAAAATCGTGTTATGTAATATGTAGGTCGTATTCACACGGAATAGAAATAACTTCAAATTAGGCATTAAGTAGATTTTGACGGGAGTAAATAGAGGAAGGATTTATTGCATCAAGATTTTTTTACGAGGGTAGAATGATTAACTTTGCCGTTACGTCTATCATGGTGTATACAGTCTGTTCGATTTTAACTATCACAGCAGATATCTCGGCCGTTTTAAAACTGTCTATTCATTTAAGAGTTTGATAAGTAAGTAACAAATGCTTCTTTATAGATTAGAGCTTTTTTCGAAAATGCAGGCAGTGAAGTAAATGAAATTACTTGTCAGCTTCCAGTTGAACAAGGCTCCTTAATGTTGCATTGACAGCATATGCTATTCCACCTAAATACAATATGAACATAACCTGCGTTGTTTGCAAGGTCTACGTATTAAGTTTCCTCCAGCTTTTTGCAACAGGTATACTTAAGATCGTCTAGATCTTGCGGACAAGTAACGTTTCAGAATGTACTAAAAACTTTAACTATTAGTTAATATCGAGTAAATAATATTAAATAAAAATGGAATCTCTGCATCTTATATATAAGCGATTCGATGTAATATCCTGCGGGGGATGTTCCCACAACCCTCGTGCTTTTCCGAACCGTAGAAAACCCCCTGACTGTCTAATTAGGACGTCAGAAAACCGAAAGAGCGCCGAAAGTCGCTAAAGTAAGCTACCACTGTTAATTTATAGACGATTCGAAATAGAGAGATCTGGCGATCTTGCTGGCCAATTGATTTCATTTTACACTTAACTTTTAATTTAAAATATTTTTGACATTTCGTGAATTGTAGTTAGGTGCCCCATCGCGGCGGTATATCATCCAGATAATCTTCGAATTCTGTCAGAAGAAAACGGGTATATCGTTCCGCATTAAGCGATGCTTGCCAAAAATAAGAGCCAGTTGTAGTATCGCGTAATACACACATTAATCGAAAATCTGTGTTGCGAAATTAACGTAGATTCTCCGTATCCCAGAAAGGTTCGCGTCCTTTCTATTGGAAATTCCGTTATTAAATTACTCGCATTACATTCCGTTCGAACCTTGTAAAAATGTGGGTGTCTCCTTTCTGGATGCAGAGTTTGATACATCACACAAGCTTATCTATTACTGGCATTACACAAAGAATGCGTTTAATTCGCCTAAGCGTGCATTTGTTACTTATTTATCGATTTAAAATTCTTTTTTTGGGGATCTTACCGGTTGTGTTGTTTAAATAAAATGCTTTTTACGTCTCAGATTGTTTGCCTTTCTTATGTACTATAAATTAAAAACGTTTAATTAGCATATAATATCGAAAATATAAATAACATTTCGTGTATGTTTTTCAAATGAGTAACGTGTTTTATAACTTTATGTATTTTAAAATTTCGCACCAATTAAGGTGTACCACACAAAATAGTGATGTTTAATTGTGATTAATTAAAAATAAATAAAAATTATATTCATATTAAATTTAAAAAAAGGGAAAATTGTTAGACTAATTATATGTTTTTAATTTATAGTTTATAACATAAAAAAGGCAAAAAATATTAGATGTAATTGGCAAAGAGAGAAATGGAACATTTTTTGAGAAGGAATAAACAAATTCTAAAATGTAAAAGGATTCTTATTTAAACAACAACACAACCGGCAAAACCCTCAAAAAAAGAATGTTAAATATTTGAACAAAAATCGATTAAGAAAAAAGATACTTATCGATTTATGTGTTTAAATGGTTAGATCACTACGATATGTATCCTTGTAAAGAGAATTTTTTACAGTTTTTTAGTTCTATTTAAAATTTGAAACGGATTTGCAACATTTAACACATTTGATTAGCAATTGTTATATTTTACTATGGCAAGTAATTACAGAAGTAAATGTAGAACAACTTTTCTCCTAGAGATATCTGCTATCAACCAAAATCAAACAGTCTATATTTGGAAAGCATCAAATATAATATATTGCTTCATGTTGTCTTACTGAAAGAGTGGCTTTCAGTTAAAATTAATTAAGCAAAATAGAATTAAATAGAAAGCAATCTAAAGTTGCGATCTCTCGCGATTTTAGAGACGTTAACAAGACAACAACGAACTGCGAAACTACTCCATAATACTTTCTCTCTCTGAGGAACGTCAAAGTGGCGCACAAGGAATTCTCGTAGATAAGATTACCTTAGTCCCGAATTCTGTGAAAGTTGCCTGTCAACTCAACAAAGGGACGAAAACACCCCCGGTGTTTCATGAACGGTACAATTAGACTTATCTCATTGCCCAGTAAGCAAAATTCAGGCAACGTATGAAACGTACAATCATTAATGAAACATGTATGAATTTTATTCCGCGATTTGATTTGATTTTGGCCCCAGCTTTATCTACAGTTATGGAAAAAGTAGTTACTCCTCAAATTGTAATTTCTTGAATAATCACGATATTTTACCTGAGGAACAATCAGCATTTCGCCCAAAGTACAGCAATGGCTCATGTTGTTGATGATTTATTACGTGGTATAAATATTAATCAGGTATTGGTGTTTTTACACTATTCCAAAGCCTTTGATGCCATCCATCATACTCTGTTACTTGCTGGTTTTAATCATGATTCAGTAAAATTTTTTGGATTCTTGTCTGACAGATAGGGTCTCATATAATAGCCACCTGTTCCTTCTACTTCCAATCGACTCTCGCGTACCGCAAGGAAATATCTTTGGTCCATTACTTTATATAATATGTTGGTCTAATAATATAAAATGTACCATTTATACGCAGCTAACAGTTAAAGTTTTCTCCGGAAATTCTTCACGATGTTGTTTCTTGTGTAAATGATGATCTTGAAGCGCTTGTCGATGTCTCCGCGAAGCATTGCTATTAAGAAAGCTTCTGTTCTCTCTCGTCAATAACATTGCGATAAAAATAAATGATCATCATTATCCGGTAGTGCTCGTAGTCTATGCCTCTATTTGGACACGAAACTTCGTTTTAAAGAATATGTTCCTCGCCTACTTAGGGCAGGAAACAGTAATTTCAAAGTTAACTTATGGAAGGTTCTATGTGAGTCTTTAGTGCTATTTAGATTTAGGTTTTGTATGGGTGTCTACCACCACTGCTTGAATGGTATGAATATAGGACCAGAATCCAGCGTATGCAGGACGCTTGATTAAGATTAATTTATGGTTTAAGACAATATGACAGTTTGTCCCGAATTTTACTCTACTGTTTTATTTGTTATAGAAAGCCTAGCTACCTTTACAAGAAAGAACGATAATAAATATTAGATAGAAAGGTTTTTCAATTCTTCCAGCTTGCACACTCTCATATCAGTACCAAAAAAAAGCTAGTATTATTATCGCGCATTTCTGAGATTGTTTCATCGATCCTACTGTAAAAAGTAAAATCAAAATTCAGGGTGTTTCTTACAAATTAAACATGAATAAGGGTGAATAATGTTTCTCGGGATCGCGTTGGTTAACAGCTCACTTCACATCTTTATATCCAATTAACAGTACAGTGCACTTAGTCCACATTCAATTCTTAGCAGAACTAACGGGAACTCAATTTATAGGAAGTAGGAAGTAATTTATACTACTACTTGTCTTGAACTGAATGATAAATTATGTAAGACATACGTGACATGGCAATATCGCTAAGTACCCTGTAGCAAAACGATGAAAACTTCACTCGTATCCTTTGAACAAGGGAAGCGACGTGTGAAAAGGAACATTTTTGTAATTTCAACTTTACTTTTCTTTACTTTCGTGGAAGCTATGATGAGACTTTTAAGCTCTTTTGTGTATAAAGCAAAAATTTACGACATAGAAAATGGAATTTTTAAATTAACAATGAAATTCTCCGAAGAGGATCAAGTATAATCCGTAAGCAAGATGGTGGTATAATATAGTCACCGCTGGATATTATGATCTAAAGGTAGTTTTATTTTTCAGGCACTATCTTTTTTCTTATTTATTAATCTCGCTGTCGTGTAATTATACTGCAACTGAAAGCTATTGCTTCCGTACAACGTTCCTACAGAATTTAATTGCGTTCATACATCCTCCTTATTTATATCCCACGGTAACGCAGTTAATAATCTAACAGGACGCATATGTGAGATTAAAATGGTATTGATTGGGATCTTATCTAATTATTCTTAAATCTGATAGGACACGGATACACATATTATGCTTGCTTCCTTGATGGTTGATATATTTAACCACCAACATATTTTGATGCTCATAATTGGTTATTAGAAGACAGAGGAACGGTTAAATGGGGAAAGTTTTGCAGAATCCAATAATTGCAATAAAATCTCAAATTTTATGTGCTCAATTTGTTTAAGACAAATTGATTAACTGACTTCGTAGACGATGAACTACTGATAACATCGGAAAAGTTCACCAAATAATGCTAGGCGACCGTCGAATAAAGGGTAGTGAGATAGAAAATTTGAGTGTGAAGAAGCTAACCGTACGTTGGGTGCCGCGCTTGTTCTCTTAGAACTAAAAATGCAATGGAATAAACATTGAAACATGAAATAAGTCGGAGTTTTGGCATCGATTAATAACCTTAGATGTACCAGTACACGCTGCAAGCCAAAATACCGTCGAAACAGTGGACTTGAAAGAGTGAATTGGCGAAGACTGTTCTATCAACAGGGAAAACGATGGCGACTGTTTTCTTGGGATAATGCTAATTGACTACCTTGAAAAAGGAAGCACAACAATCGTGACACACTACGCATCGTTCAATCTGAAAGCGAAAATTGCGGGAAAACGGTCACAATTGAAGAAAAAAAGAACGTTTCGTTCCAACAAGACTTCTCACTTTAGTGGTCGACAAGGCAAAAGTTTACGAACTAGTGTCCGAATTTATAGACCAGCCAGGCTATCTGGTCCCCAACAATATTTTTCTATTTTCGAGGCTTAAAGTTTCGCTCGGAGAGCAGAGATTTTCATCAAATGAGACGTTCGTAAATATTTATTTTGCAGAACAAGAATTTGGGCAGATTAAAGAGATGGGAACATTGTTGGGAAAAGTGTATAAACTTGCGAGGGGACCATGCTGGGAAATAAAACTGAATTTGACAAAAAATTACTTGCGCCTGTGTAAGCTGGAAATTTTTCAGGTTATCCTCGCATTTTTGGATTGATTTAACTTTATAAATTGAAAAAACAGTTTTGCTAAATAAATATAATAAACAGAAAAAAATTTCAAACAAAACTATTTTTCACTGATGTATTTTTAAAATTCTTCTAAGAGTTTGTCAAACCGTAGATTAACTTAAACATTTTGCAATTAATCACTAGCTAATTTCAACCGTCTGCCTTTTCTGGAATACGCTAATTCGAATAAACTTCTCATCCCAGTTTCTAAAAGACTATAAACTGCATGGGCTGGTCTCTAAATTATCTTTTATTAACAATTCGTATTCCTTTATTACTAGCACAAATGTTTATTTAATCGTGGTTTATTATGATGTGAATGTCCAAAATTCGTTCCCCAATAAAATTTTATTACTCATAATTCATAACAGAAACAAACAGGCCTACAACGTAAACGTAAAG
Source organism: Oryctes borbonicus (assembly GCA_902654985.2). Taxonomy (NCBI): domain Eukaryota; kingdom Metazoa; phylum Arthropoda; class Insecta; order Coleoptera; family Scarabaeidae; genus Oryctes; species Oryctes borbonicus. The sequence goes on along the minus strand of LR736857.1, from coordinate 774,074 downwards.
AAAAGAAATGTCGCTGGTTAATTTCTCATAATTCCCTTCCGCAACAAGAACTACCCACTCCGGTTTATTGCAAGATAATCCTTACTTATCCTTCGAACAAAAACGAACTGCGTTCTCTCTTTTTGCTTGCGGTATTTTAGACACGTAACGGCATCGTTGTTGTATTGTCTTAACTTCAATGAAAGCAACCAGGCGACGTCATTTCGGTATTAAAGTGTCCGTTTCGTTCAGGCGATCTGATGAACAGAAATTACCGAGGTAATTCAACGACGATAAGGCCCAACCTCAAACGAGTTAAACGGCCGTAATTATGGTATGGCGTCTTTTGAATTTCATCGTTGGTGCATTTTTTTCTGGGTAGCTTATAGTTAATTTCCACACTCTTTTCTTCGAGGGTGAAGTGCGAGGTTGTTGTAGGAAATTAGATACTTAAATGTGAGGGCGTCTTTTTTAAGTATTCAATTTAGGAAATAAGATTACCTCTGGTATGTTAATTAAATATATTGAAAATTTTCGGGACGTTGCCTCTTTTACATCGGAAAGGAGCGGCATTTTTAATTAAAACAATTGAAAATAGTAAAATAATTTGCAAAATTAGATTTTCAAAGAACTTAGACGGGCCTCAAAGTTATTAAGGGCTACAAAACTAAAATTTATTTTCGTTCAAAAGCGGAATGACGGATCAGAATTCATTTTGGACGGATTTTTGCAGATTTTGCGGAAATCATAGAATGTTTGGTCAAGTAACAACAGTTTTGCATGAATTAAAATCAGTTTCAAAAGAGCAAATTTTAGCGACTGAAAGGTACCGAGGTAGGCAATCAGTTGTCTCCTTTCGTAATAAAGTTGTTCATGGACAAATCTGAATTTCTTATTAAACCATAAGAAATTATATATTACGTATCTTGTATTTGAGCAAAATAAAAATTGCAATGTAGCCAATATGCTCGCGTATTGGCAACCCAATAGCGCATAAGGAAATTATCTTTCCTGAATATTCCTTTCTACCGGCGGATCGTATATTTGGTAGATCAGAAAAATTAGCACAACACAATAAAAATGTTTCAAAAAGATTGGGAATTATACGACCTCAAGCCAATAACTACTGTTAAAAAAGAGATCATATTCGTGACGTTAAAAGAATTTCTTCAAGAAGTACTAATTAATGGCCAAAGCATAACAACCAAAACATTAGAGTACATATTTTTACAGAAAATCCAGTTTCAAAAAAATCATATATCGTCATAATTATTGTTTACACAATATGAGCGTGCTTTACAAGTTCAGTAATAGACGTTTTCTCGATATGTGACGAGAAAAGAAAAGAAAATGTAAACCCAGCTCTTATCCAAAAATTTGTCCTGTTTTTGACCATATCTCAAGAACGGCCAGTGTTAGGTAAAAAAAATCATAGGACCTAAATTATAGAGAATAAAAAAAGCAACAAAAAGCAACCATACAACTTCCTCATAGCACAACGAGGAGCTCAGTAATAACGAAAACAAGAACTCACCTCCCTTTTTTTTTAAATGGCAGAGACAGCATGAGAAAAATCTGGGTGGTAAACTTTTCTAACTGCCCCCCACATAATATGAAAAAAATTGATTTACAGGTTCATTTTCTTTTTTAAATGTATAAGAAACAAACATTGTTTTCTTGGAAGTGCTTCATGAATGAACGACTTTTATTGGATTCAGTTCATTTGGGAATACCCAAACAGTTGATTGTTGCCTAGTTTCCGGCTGCTACGAATATATTCAAGTTTCGTCACGTGTTATGATATTGTATGCGGATTTTTTTTTTATTTAGTTTTGAATTTTTTGAATTTATTGAGCATTTCCTTCCACCAATTGACAAGAGGTTTCCCTTATGCTTGGGTCAAATTATAAAAATCTATCGGAAACAGATCTTTTTCCTTATTTTGAACCAGATCTTATTGTTTTAAGACACCGTTTAAGCTCCATAAGTTAGGAAACTGAAGTGGTAATTTACAGCTCCCCTAATGTAGACAAGAGCTTACTTTATACTTTATCGCCGAAATGAAACACGGACACTCTAAATACAACAAGGAATTACCTTAATAGGATTAACGACTTAGGACAGCGGTGTAAAACCTGCAAGACTGAAATGTTTTGTTTATTGTTGTCAACATAACAACGTCGAGTTTTATGAATTATAAAACCCATTTCTGCGATGTAGAGTATCATGTTGGCAAGTATTAGTGGCTCTTATAATTCCAATTTGTTTTCACTCTGACGTTAGGGTTTAATTAAATAATCTTATTTCTAATTCGGTTCTAAAGTTTTAAATTTTGACTTGCTTTAATTATTGTATCCGGTCACTTGAAAGAACTGTCTGGTAATGTTTCCTACTTTCCTTTATATTTTAGTCGTTTGCTTATTTATAGAAGCAAATTTTATTTTAAATATTTAATTTATAAAGTTAGATGTAAACCTAACATAATGAGAGTATAAACAATTGGAATCAAAAGCAGTTTGCGGTTGTAGTAGTTTATATAAAGCGTAGTGGTTCATGTACAGAGTGTCCCAATCTTCTGAAATTGTAAAATTGCGCATATCTTGTATAGTAGAAAGGTAACATTTTCTGATGATATAATAGACCTCATAGAATATCTTTTAAAAATGATCTAATCGGCTGTCCGATATTTCTGATCGGCTACCTGAGAGATTGTGATCGGTTATCTGATCGGCTACCCGATTGAAAGAAATTGATGAAAAAATGAATTTAACTGTTGGGCGATTCACAGACTACGTAACATTTGCTTATGGTAGATGTGAAATGAACAACACGAAATAACGCTTTAGCCCGCGATAACAGCAATTTGTTATCACCTAAAAGAATAACAAGTTTTATTATGATGATGATAAGGTAATAACGATTCCTGTTGGACAGTTCTGACGCAAAAACTTCCATGTATTTTCTTATGGACTATATCTTGGCACGAAATTTGAAAGACCAAGTGTGCAGGTACATCAGGCATCAGATATCCGGTATCAGGTATGTAGGTACCTATATAAGGGCATTATGCAAGCACAAGCAACTGCTTCTAAATTTGCTTGAAGTAATCTACAGAAATCTTAATGAGATCTTAATAGGATATTTCCTCTGAGTTCGGGAATGCCACATAACCTATGAGTCATAAGTTCCACCCCTTTGGTGCAAAATTTTAAATACGGACGAAACTAATGATTCACAGATTATTTTTGGTTATTATCTTCATTCCTTATTTGTAACAATTATAACTCTGGAAATGTAAAAATGTGATAATTGGCCATTCTTTTTCTTTTAGCATGGTTAGCAGCTACACTTCTGCGAAAATAAACAAACATGCGAACAGTGAAACATCAAAGGATTGGCAGTACTACCAACAGTAAGTCGACTTTCATACACAAAGATTATAAATAATCAACAATTATATTAACCTATATTTCTCACTTGGCGTTTGCAAATATGTACATACGCGTGAATATATTCAATGCGTAAATATGCGCATCATATATTATGTAATGGCTGCATCGAACATAAAATTATCTAAGACTAACAACATTGTGTATACTTGATTAGTTTCAGTAAACAAATCAACATTTTTCTTTTTCAGGAGGCTGTAATCCATCTTCAATGCACCCGTTATCCGTTTTCGTGTCGTTTGATTTGAGAGATTTTAATTCTTCTTCCTCGGCGACGTGCTCTTCCTTTGGAGAATTCCAAGATTGTACCTCCGACTTGGAGAAAATGCAGTAGACGATTCCAGACATTGTAAGCATAACGGTTGCTAACCAGAATACTTTCTGCCATTGTCCAACATCAGTTTGCTGCAATTTATAATGATAAAACAATGAATTGTTGTAGAGAAAACATGTAATAAAATAAAAGCTATTCCTAGGACTCGTCTTTTCGTTTAGTTTAACCGTGGCGATGGTTTGTATATGTATATACTGTAAAGGAGCGAAGTAATTGGCAACTTTCAACGCTAAAAGTATAAACATTTCGCAACATTTTCTAGCTGCGTATCGAGAAAAACTTAACCAAGTACTTCCAACGGAGTATTATTATGAATATGAGGTAAGAAATTAGTAAAAGCAAGCACACTGTTGCTATTCCTAACTTTCAATTTAACTGATTAATAAAACGAAAAAGGATCTGCGAAAAATTTATTTCATATACAATTTTGAGGATTATTTCCAGGAGTTTTACCAAATTATATACATAAATATATACGCATTTCGTGCGGATTTTTCGTATCTCCGCTTCCGGACTCTCTGGTCGTTAACACCTTTCCTTCGTTAACAGCGAGAGCTTTACGGTACAACGATTTGGAACAAAGAGCTGTTTACAATCTGGGAATTTCCTTTGTGTTTCGGTTGACGACTAGTTCGTCTCTGTGCAAATTCCGCAAGCGCCACTATGACAAACGCGCACCTAATTAGTTAAATTTACGCTCATTACGCTAGATAGTAAGTTTGGTGTTTTCGCCGGAGCGTTTATAGTTTGAAGATGTTTAACCTATCTTACGGGTAGCGTACAAAACGGTTATAAGGTGATAAGTCCGGAACTTTGTTTAAGATAAAATTCATTAGAGTCTAAGCACTTCTGAGAAATTTGCAAAATATACAGGGTGAAGTTTGAGATATGGAAACGTGAATAGTTTCTAGAAAATAAGTAAAGAATATTTGTTAATGCAGCTGAAATTTTAGACGGGATAAAAGCAGCTTCTAATAGTGTGGAAAATAAGTAAAAATAAATAAAATAAGAAATTTATGAAACATCTTCAGCCCACAAGTTGCTTAAATCGTTTCGAGAATTCATGCATTCCGCACGATCGAATGGTATAAGAAAAGGACTTAACTTTAACATACCTTATTCTATCCCTCTTTACAAGTACCCACTTTCAGCCTAAAACATGCGAAATATACGAAACTAAAAGGAAAGGTCTGTACTACAAAACAACGACATGTGTCCGTTTTACGCCAGTCAGAGAAGAGTGGCTAATTGTAAGTGGACTTTTTTTTGTTTAAACGAATGAAAATCTTGTAAATATGTAAATCAGCGCTCTGATGAAATCTCTACTAGCCGTGTTTTTAGCATCACAATATGTACCTACGAAATCTAAATTTTTAATAAATTCCATAGTTCACTATTAAATCATTCAATAGTTTAGCAACCAAGATATAATTTAATAATCGTTTGTCCATATTCTATTTCTCTTCAATTATCTATACTTTACCACTACCTACTACTGGTAATGTGAACCACATAAAGCCATTAAAAACACAGAATCTTGAAAATTTTCTTAGTTCCCCTTGGTAACAGCATATGTAGGTATTGTAGAAAAAAAATATCAGTATTTTCCTTCGAGGTATATTACCCATGCTAAGATTATAAAAGGTAAATCTACATATGCCCTAGATCTTTTTCCGCCGAGAAATAGGTGCGCATCACTCGGGGACACGTTAAACAAACAAAATATTGGTTTTTCAATAAGTACGATTCCTCTCAGGGAAATCGTTGAAGTTGTGATTATTGGAGCGAACTGATTCTCAAAGCTCTTCGAGACGTGAACGCTTATGCACTTCATTTAAAAGATGATGCCGTTTCCCGTGATACGATGTGATATATGGGTTTTCCAGTCGATTGAATAGAATCTTACGATTTTAATTTTATTTGGGGAATCTTGAATGATAATTCTTTTTGATAATGGAAAGTTATATGTGTTAGTTCTATCAAGATGGAAAGTAGGGAAAATATAATGTAATTTAATGGAAGGATGGGTTTTCATGGCCGGAGTTTAATATGGTGATCTTGGAATTTTTTAGTGTACATTATACAAGCGATCCAAACTATCTAACAAGGGATAATCTTAAACCCGAAAATTCAAAAAACTAAATTTGAGCTAAAAAGTACATATAACATTGTCGATATGTTTATAGCCTTCTTTTCTTTTCTTGTAATGAGGTTTATGAAGCAGTAATGAATTTGGCATTACTGCTTTATAAACCCCATTACAAAAAAACAATTTCTGCCTCAAAACTTTATCTCTATCTCTTACCATTAACGAGTTATATGAATAGATAAAGTGGAAAATTTCCAAATTTTTTAATTTCACCTACTCAGAGTGAATACTAGCAGAAAGATAAAATTGTTCAATACATGCTCTACAGGTTTTAAGATTTTTCGAATTTTCGAGTTCGGGATCGTCCCTTGTAAGTACGCAACATTGCCATATCCACAATTATCCACGCCACAATTTTGGTTAAACTAGTAATGTTTTTAACATGAAATGTTTGAGGTTTCGTATATTAGACAAACAACAAACAGAACATTCCAAACGGCGGTAGTTTGTTAACATATCTTCGGCTGCAGTGAATTTGGCAAATAGTGACTTGGAAATTTTGTACAGTTCAATCAACGTCATCGTCGTACGTCCAGGTGAAAATTAATTTACTTTAAGTATTGGTAAAATTCCATTATCTTTACCTTTCGAATTAGAACAACAACGCCTACTTACGTTTCCGTAGGTAATGTAGCTCACAACAGTCGGAGTAAGGACGCCAACCAACGCTACGATCGTATTGCACATTCCCAAACCGATACCTGAAAAAAAAACATTTCATGAAATTGAATATTTAATCGCACACAACGGGAGTGGCACATACTAGGTGCGCTTCACAAAGACTGCCGAAAATCGAATTATGTTCAACGGCATTGGTGCATGATTGGATGAATGGAAATATTATCTACTGAACTGAAATGAATTCATATCGAGTGAGAGGAATGCAAAACAGGACCCCTTTATACAGTAAAAAGCATTATATTCCGTTACACTTTTTAAAGAAAAATATAGAAACAGAGTCAGATAATAGCTGTATACCTCCGCTAAATATACAGCTGCCCCCTGGTACATGGATGGAAGATAATTCCTTCCTTGAACAATTTACACAAACAGTCCTAACATATCGAACAAGTTTGGTTTCTTAAACGAAATACCCTGTGTGTAGTTTTGCGGTTTTTAAGGTAACACGTAACCATCGTCTCTACTGAGATCGTTGGAATGTTTGTGGACTTCGATAGGTTCTGTGATTCTTCTAAAATAATAGTAGGGTTCATAGGACAGAAGCTTCTAGCTTGCGCTCGGCCAATGGAGAATCGAATATCGGACCGACCGCTTTGTTTTTCTATATATACACTACCACAAGAACAGGAGATCTGGTAAACACCCTGGATGTGTAAAGGAAAAGTTTCGTCTTCGATTGATGGTAATAAGTCGGAGATTTTTGATGAAAATTTAAAAATTGTTTTGATATTATGTCTCTGTATTAGTCTGCCTATTTTATCGGTAACACCTTGAATGTAGGGTAGAAAAGCAGTGCTGGCCGTAGAATCTTCACTAGAAGCGGTAGGTTGTTTGGGAGTACGATGACGCTACATCGCTCTTTGGATATCTTGTTTGCTGAAATTTTCGACTCCGACTTATTACCGTCAGTCAAAGGTAAAACTTCTCTCTTGCACACGCAGTGTGTTTATCGAATCCCTTGCTCTTGTTGTAGTGTGTACGTCGGGGAAACAAAGCTGTCGGTCAGCGCACGTGTGGCGGAACACGAGCGTTGCACTAGGTTGCTACGGATATCCGATCCTTTATTAGCCGGCCACCAGATTTATTTAACGATATCAAACTTTTGTCCAGCGAACCCTGGAAGCTGTTGAAATGCACAAATATTCCAACAATTTCAATAGAGACTGCGGTTACGTGTTACATTTTCAGTGGAAATCTCTCCTATCCGAATCCTCCAAACACAACCCGTTTCGTACGTCCCGCCCACACTTCGAGTGACCACAATCACTCTTCTCACAGCAACGATGCAACATGCAGCAGCGCAAAACAAGCTAGCTCCATGCAACTGGGAGCGAAACGTCGACAGACTCATGCGGTTTCAACTCGGAAACCTAAATTCTTTAAAAGAACTTATATTTATTCAACATTTATTTCCGAACAAGATGTCAAGGTTTTTTACGCCTACTATAAATGACCCTGTATAATGATGATTGACGTATAATTTTTCGTCCCAGAGCGGAGAAGCAATATAAAAATAAAAAATTTATTTTAAGACTGAACAACTTATGTAGTACTTACTGGCGTAATTTGGACTGATGTCGACTAGACTTGCCAACGGACCTGTTGAAACTGCACCATTTACTGCAACGGCAGCGCTCAGGAAAATGATTGCGGTCGTATAATTACAACCGGAATAAGCCAGACCTAGCATGAGTAAACCTTGGATCGTACAGCCTAGAATAAGATAATGTGATTTATTATAGACCTAACACCCGAATTGTAATCTAAGTAATCTCGGACGATACTATTAAAATTTTATTCCCCACATAATATGTGGAAGGCAATAATGGAAATAGCTTAACGAGATTGTACCATTAATTAAGTTCTATGTAAGGGTAATTTTTTAATAGGAATAAGTTATGTAAGTTAACAACAGATTACTCTTTAAAATACCACTTTTTATTCCGTAGTTGTAATTATGTAAATGAAAATGTGCCAATATGCTGCATTTTTATATTAAAATTGATACCGAAATAAGAAACAAAGAAAAATTAGGGAAAAAATTCGGCGGAGAATGTCAAAACTTTATAACAAGAAACTCATTAAATGAAAAGCAGACGCCTCCATCAAAAAGTTTGTAAAAGCTTCTGTAACTATTTTCTTATATTACTTTTTTTCAAAAAAGGAGATTACAAGGTGACTTCCCAAACTCCTCTGAAGTTGTCAGCATGAAAATATTTGGAAAAGTTAAATCAAAATTGGGGGATTTCAACAATATTCAGATGATGTGATGAATGTTTAAAATTAGAAAATTTCGACCTTTGACGTTTTGGTAAATTATTTAGTTACTTCTTTTCCATTTGAAAATTACGGAAAGTTCCTCATGAGTCAAATCAAAAAATAAGCTAGCTTTAATTTCTTTATTTGTTTATAAGATCTCGTAAACTGATTAAGCTTTTGTTGAAATTTTCCATTACTTTTCTGGCCGCTTATAGGATTTTCTTTTGTTACTTATATAGGATGAGTCATATCCTTTGGCTTAGAATACTGTGCCTGTGTGAGATGCGAGTTTTCAAAATAGTTTTTTTTTTCTCGTTGTGAGGTCTGATTGAGGGCATAGTTTAGAATTATATTGACACTTTGAGAATGTCTCATAAATTCGCAGCTACGCAAAGTAGTATCTTTTTGAACGAAACATCTTTGAAATCTTTGTCCCTTACATATCAAGCTTGACCTTGTGAAAAAACTATGGATAAGAATGGATCAGTATGCAAGCACCTGTATGGAAAATTCCTTCGGCTCGATGAAGCCAAAATTAAGGAAGGTGCTTTTATGGGGCTTCAGACTAAACAATTCTTCAGAGATCCCAAATTTAAGAAACATCTTCAAAATAAAGAAATACAAATTTTGGATGCGTTCTGTGGCAGAGAACTTCATATGGCAAAGAGACGGCCGAAAACTGTAAGGAACTGATCGAAGACATATTGACGTTATTTCATCGATTCGTCTGCGATATGTACTTAATGATCCACTTACTTCACGCCCACTTAAATTTCTTCGTTTGGCCAATTATAAACGACAGGCCAAAAGAAAGCAAAAGCTGTAACCAAATTAAAGCATTCATAACATATATTACAGATATTAATATTATATATTAATAATATTTACAGATACACATTTTTTCTCATAAATGCGTACTCACTACAAAGAAACCGTAGCCAATTCAGGTTTTTCTTAGTCATAATCGTATTCGGCACATGGAATTCATTGTTATTATAAGAACACTGCATAATTTGTTCCAGAGCTTTCTGAATTCAGCGGTTTAGCCAGATTTTTAATAGAAATATCGCTAGTAAAATGTTACTCTTTGCAAACTCAAAAAATGGTCGTAGCATACCTTGAAAATTTAAATTAAATTCCTGAAAGTTTGTAAGGAAGTAGACGCTTTAATCCGCTATGAATTCAAAAAAATTAATTTAATTTTAGTATAAAGTATTGGTTCTATAGAGGAGCTTTTACTTCAAATAGGTCACAGTGTATAAAGAATATATTGTGCGGCCTAATATATAGGAGATGTAAAGGTCAAGTGCTTGAACTAACATTGTAAATCTCCGGCTACTGTAACATTCCAGAAATAAATCTAACCTCTCAAATTAGTTACCCGTGTACCTTCACAAGCAGACACTCCACTTCAACGAAGCACCGTTCATACTTACAATGCGTAACGGCCAGTTTCCTAACATTCGTCCTAGACATCCTATTAGATTCCAACAAATAGTCCCCGAGTTGCGAAAAAAGTAAAGAGAATCCGAAGCGAAGTATGTGGGGCATCCCAGATAGCAGGCCAGTCTAGAAAAAGAAGTAAAAAACAAGGATTTATCGACAGTAGCGAAATTTTTCAATACGAAGCGCCTAAAAAATTTTTAATCGGATTCGCACTTTGCCACCTTATATTCTTTCCTCTTCATCTTCCTATATCATCCCCATTCGTCTGCTTCGTTGCGAGATGAAATTCCCAAGAGGATCACTAAAAAGTTCACAAGTTTTCCGATTCGTTTATTACGTATTTGTATTAGTACGGAAGAAGCTGTAAACAGCAAGAAATGACTACAAGGTTTTCTTAAATAATTCAATGGATATCCGTACCACGAGCATTTCTATTGAAATCTTTTGTAATATCGATAATTTGAGATTAAATCAATTATTGAATTTTACGTTCATCGTTCAATATTTACAGGCATTCCAGGATTAGGGCTGGCTCTACATGTAGCCAAAATGCATTTAATTTTCAGAGAATAGTATTCCCATCAACTCTAAAATTAGGTCAGAGTTTAAGTGCGTCAGTTATTGCATGAAGTACCTAACGCGTTAATTGCTGTACAGATACAAGGGTCCTTACTCTGAGAATAACGACATATACCTTTTTGTTTGATTTTTATCATTGTGAAAGTCAAAGGGCATAATGTAGTTTGCTTATCGAGAATAGTGTCGTTGTGTACGTTAAGTTTTAGTATTTACTATTAGTGATATCAAAAATTAATATTGATACAAATTTAGCAGATAATGTATCTTTAGTGATAATGAGTGGCAATATTATACATCATGATTCCAAATTCTGTTGGTAAACTGTAAATACGAAGGTGTGCAGATGAAATAAATACGGCCTTCTCTAGCACTGGCGCTCCCAAACACATTTGGCAATATCACTTTGAAATGTCATCTTTTCGCAGCAGTAATGAAATATTTCTCTTATAGACATTAAGTCCGTGATAACCGCTACATTGGCGGAGTCCTTCATTCCAACCGAAGAAATCGTCAAAAAGTCCACAAAAACAGTATCAATAACGCCAGATTGAAACTAACGGAGGTAGCTGAGGTCGTTAACATATCGAAAAAATGGGACAGTCATAACTTAGCAGACATCTTAAGAATGAGAAAGATGTCAACAGGGTGATCTGTTACTGCGGGCGAGACCTGGTTCTACTACTATACGACCAACAGAAATCAAAACGGTGAACAAGTGAGGGATATCTACAAAAATCGTTATGGCCACCCGTCCATGAGCGAGCCCAGCGCCCGACACGTTAGCTGTTTCTTGCCCTAATCCTCATTTGTCATGAACAAAATTCACACAAGAAAATTTGCGGTGTGTATTTTTAACAAAATGTAAGGAAAAATAAAAGTTGACATTTTTGAATCACACTCTGGATTTTGAATCTCTAAACAACTTTCTCTTATGATAGTTGGGAGAATAATGATATTTTTGGACATTCAAAATGTTTAAATTACATTTACATTGATGGAAATTCGACGAGTCAAATATTTTGGAACATTCTTTGGTTTCTAATGAAGCATGGGTAAACACAGTTACTTTAAAACTAAAGAAACAAAAAAGTTCTCATATGGTGCAAACTTTTTAGCGGACATTATATTTCTAAAATATTTTTAATGATCTAACTATCTTTACTATCAAGATGGCTTCAAACTTTTCAGACTACCCTCGTAGTTCCCGAAAAATAATTTATGACAGTCAAGAATGCTTCATATGTCGTTTATATGTATTGAAAATAAAGGGGGTCCTAAGTTCGTTCCTTGAGGCACTCCAGAAGTGGCGAATAAGTGTTGACGTTAATTTTCTTGAAGCACGTTAAATTCCTTCTACAGTCGCTTACTTAATTGAAATATGATAGGCAACCGTGATTTTGTAAATTTTTATTTATCTGCTACGAAAGAATCTACAGCTACCTCAAAGAACCTGGTCTGTATCTGCAATCGTTCCGGTTACACAATTTGTTTTAAAAGACAAACAACCGCAAACTGTAATATATTTCCATTATCCCTGTTCACCTAAATTTTTTATTGTTTGTTCAACCTTTCTGCAGCAAGACATAAATAAACATGTTTACTTAGACGTTTCATTTTTTTTTTCCGCCGTGCAATACAAAATTGCGCAAAACGCGTGAAATTGGATGAATAATGTACAACAGAAAGAAAATATTTGGGAAATCGTACGGAGAAATACGGTGCTTTAGGCAAAAAAGAAACATCTTTGAACGTCGCAGGTACTTGCGTTGATATTCCTCGTTTTAAACGTACGACGCCGACACGACGTTTAGAAAGTCCTGACAAATAAAATTCCTAAAAAAGGGAAATGCCATGTTTTATTCAAGTTCAAAAAAAAAGCCGTTTATGTTTGCGTCAAAGTTATCGACGTGTTACCCTGGAGGGAAAACAAATTCGCAACTCACACGAAATTGTCGAAATACGACTTGGATAGACTTTGTAAAATTTAGTTTCAGAAAGAAGTTGAAAACTTCGACCGTGTTCGATTAAAAATTTACTGAATTATTCTACTCTGTCAATACTTGCACTACACAGGAACACACATTGAAGATGAAGGTTTGGTTAAATGGGGAATGTTTTTCAGTTTAATGTGGTGATTTAAAATCTGTTTGAAAAAGTTCAAACTAAAGAAAACTAAAAGTTGTCATTTTCTTGTTTATGAAATTCTTCGTAAGGTACGAAAAAATTTCATATGAAAGACACTGTTTTGCATAAGTCCAATGTTAAATTGTCATCGAATAAGAAGTTAAGAAGGCGGATTTTGAGATACTCGTATTAACTTCCTTAACTTAAATCTATGCCATATTGGATTTTTAGGTTACCAAATGGAATTTTTGTCGTCTGTTGATTGTATTCCCTAGTTTTAATGAACTTTCTCAAACTTCCATACAGCTGCATATTCTTATCTAGCCTTTTAAACGTTTTGATTTTGATTGTCTTCTTCCCGGAAAATTAGGAAAATAAGTTTGGGCAACATGACAGAAATTTTCATAACACTTGATAAATGGGCAATTGTTTATTAATAAAGAATGTAAAAATACTTTCGCGAATTAGCAGTAAATATTTCGATTTCTATTTTTTTGCCTTATCAGCAGTTCATTTACATTTATGATCGCATTGGAAAAATCTGCAGTGTTTTAAAGCTAATACTAATACTTACCGCTTTAATATCCCATCCATGTACTATTTTGAAATACTGCGGCGCATGTGTCATTATGGTGAAGAATCCCCAAATTCCTCCCCATTGAGCCAAAACGTTCATCCAAATTGGAACCGATGTTATAATGCTTCTCCAAGGAACGTCTGGCTGCAAAGGTTAGTATTTATAATACTGAAATTGATTCTTACATTTAACAAAGGTTGATGTGCAGAGTCTTTGAGCCTTTCTACTAAAGCTTTAGGTAACAGCGTTCTTGTCTTGTTTCAGAAAGGAAAATCCATCAGTACATTTTTTATTCGAGGCAGCTTGTACAGCAATCGTTTATTTTATGTTGCTTAATATTCATTTGCTGACTGCTTTAAATACGATAAAAGTAAAGCAAATTAAACACATTAATATCTTATAAGTTTCCTATGCATATCAGTCGCTTCAGAAACAATCATTCAATTCAGTGATAAAATAATTATTTCGTTTAAATATTTCCGGGAATCATCTGAATATTTGAATACATAATTCCGAAAATGTTCCTTCCCAAGATTTTGATATCAGGAAACTTTCTTGGAATTTTTGAGATTTGATATGCCTTAGAAACATTCACGAAGTTACAACATAATTTATCAGCGCTACTCTGTAAGAAGCAGCTCTTACAATTAGTAGCGCAATACAAGCGAACGTAACAGTTGAAGATAAGATAGAATTAATTAACCAGCGAAAGGGCTTGCGATGCCTGGCATCAATATGAAATTCATTACTTAATTCAGGTTAACTCGATTCCGCTTTTAAACTACTATTGTTTTCCGCATCAACTACACAAAGTCGCCGGTGAACAAATTGAATTAGTGCTAAACATGGCTCAATAGACTGATTACGCGTTTGAAATTCTCTACATCACGATGAAACGCCAGTATAAAATAATGTTTTATTTTTACGGTGGCATACGCGACGTGATATCCTGCCTCAAGATAAGATGTTTATTTATGCAAGTGGAAGGAACTCCAAACGAAAGAAATCAATATCTGCATTTAAAATTTATATAATGTTAGCTAGTAAATACATACTTTGAGAGAGTATGGGGAGTATATAGAAAGGATTCTGAAAAAACGTAATAATGCGACGACTTATTTAGCTGTAAAGCATTCTTTTCTATACAAGGTAAGAATTTATACACTTAGGAAGATTTTTTTTTTTTTTGAAAGTGATGTTTACATTTTGAGTTGCGAGTCGCGAGTTTGCGAGGCATTGCTGATAGTCCCTTCTCCCGATTTTCCCCTGAATCAATTTTCTTTCTTTGTCATACACGTGTAGATAAGATATTTATATCAAAACAAGTTCAGTAAACAAGTTTTAATCCGAGAAATAAAATTCACTAACTGAAAGTTCATTTTAAAAATACTTAAATGCAGTATGTTCAATCAATGGTTGTATTACTATCACATTAAAATATTGTGCAGCATCTCCGTGGAAGCGAAGATCATTTTTGATGGATATTAGAGTCAAAGAAATATGAAACCAAAGACCAAAAACAATATATTAAGTCAATTTGGATCCTTCAATATCAAAATTATGAAACGTTAAACAAGATTTGAAGAACGAAAACATTTGGATATGAATTTGAAGCAGCGTCGAGCAAAAGGACTTCGGACCACATCTTTTAATTGAAGAACCACAGTGTATAGTTAAAAACTCCTTTAGCTAAAGAAATTCAAATAATTTTCAAACAAATAGGTTCGACATCTACAAATTAAATAAATTCATAAAAATAGCTGTCGGTCCGAAACAAGAATGCGCTTTAATTTTATTTTAGCTTCTCTCTTAATTGTTGAACATCACGAGAGATGCAAACTATGCTCACAGACTCAATATGTATTGTTGGTTAGTGGTGTTTTATATTAAACATAGTTTTTTCCTTAATTTTTGTTGTTTACCGCCTTAAAAAGACCTCGTATTAAGTTACTCAGCTCCAGAACCCACGTGGCGACGCGCTACTTAAGGAGGGCGCTAAAGGTGGGTTTTTGGGCATCCGTCCCATCAGGGATGCCCATAAGTAATTGAAAATTTTAAATTATGCATTTGTAATACCTGTAGCTATAAAAAAAATACTAAAAGCAACCAGGCTACAATTTGGAAACATAAAATGGGCGGGAGACTTTTCGTATGTAACTGTTACCATGACTTCTACTAGTCTTCGAGTCAACATATGGGAAAATGGATTTAGGACACTGTACACTGTCATAAATGGAAGAACGTGCGTCTATATATATAATATTTGCTCTTTTATGGGATCCTTCCTTACAATTTTACTGTTTTCTTCTTTCTAGCCTAAGCGGTTAAAAAATAGAGCAACTTGTGCTCTATCTAAAATACCATTTCAAAGTTATTTGTATAATTGCTTTTCTCTGATTCAGGAAATTCGGTCACTACATCTATATAATTATTTGCTACTGCAAATGTCTGATATAAAGCAATCCCTTTTATTTTATTTACCTGTTCCTTGGTCTTTGCCGTGCGGTCTAATTTTGAAACGATAAACTCTCTTTCAGCATCTGATATTCTTGGATGTTCTTCCGGACTATCGTAAACGCAAAAGAGCCACCATACATACCATAAAGTTCCAAGCATTCCGTTAGTGTAAAATACCCACTCCCAACCCCATTCATCAATAATCCAGCCACACATTGGATAAGTCAATGCTGCTCCTACAGAACTCCCTGAAAAGAAACAAGGAAATTTAACTGATACGCATTACTGTTTTATTGGAATTAGAAAATAATAGAAAAAAAAAACATTTCGTGTAGTGTACGCAAGCTTGTTCAATGTAAATTCAATTTAATACTGTATTCGCCTCGTTTGCATAACTTTATCGTCCTGCAGCATTGCACACTTTAAATAGAAATTCACGAGCAAAGTTTACAAATTGCATTAGCGCTATACAAACAGAACCTTGAGACAAGTTTAGTGGTAGTTTTAGAACTCAATCTCTGGCGTTATAATGTAGTTTTACGAATATAACTACATGATAAGAAACTTTAATGTTACATACGTTGAGAAAGAGTTTTACCTAAATACGCTGAAACGAAGCTGCTTCTTTCATTTGGAGGTATCCATTTAGCTGTCATATGATGCATGGCAGGCCAAGCGAAACCCTACACAAAAAAAAATTCAATTAACATAATTTTCTTGCTTTTTAAAGAACTTACGGTTAATAGACCTTGAAGAGCTCTTACAACTGCCAAGTATTCATAACCAAGGTAAGAAGCCGATGGAATGATAAAGCAAAATAGGACACCGGAGAAATTTGCCAGACCAAAAACTAATTTGGTACCATATTTTTGAGCCAATATGCCTCCTGGTATTTGAGTTAACCAATGGAACCAGAAATACGCTCCAAGTATCAAGCCTTGATGGAATTCGTTCCACTCAAACCCCTCAAAATCTGTTCCGATATCGGTTTTGAAATCATCAGAAACGTTGAACTGGAAACTGACGATTAATTAAAGTGTACAAAGAACAATAGCTTCGTGTTTGTACTTTATTCGGGATGAAAGTTTGAATCAATGATTTGTTCGCTATGACTTCGTCAGGAGTAAACGACTGATTTAAATCTACATTTATGTCTTTTATTATCACAGACGTCAAATTTCTACTAAGACATTCGCTAGCTCCAACAACCACAGTCTTATTTGCCTTGTGTTTGACCATAGAGACTATGGCTATGTTTATATTGAGTCTGGTCATGTAATTTACCGCAAATCCGGTGAATACCACGTGCCATAGTATGGTCCTTACGGAAATTAGTTCCCTTTTTGCTGGAAAACGAAATACTATAATATTACATTGTTCAGAAATTTCATAAGCAATTTTGGGAGGTTTAAATAATTTAATAACATTCATCAGGTATGAACTGATTTGCAAGTGTTACCTTTGGGCTGCATAGAACACTTTTGTCTAGTTTCTACACCTGATAAGCGAGTGATTCAAAATCGTGAATGATATGATAACACAGATTTTCCCAAGCGTAAAAAAAAAACGTTCACATGTTTGCTTGAAACAATAGATATTTTTGCAAATGATAAGGACCTTTTAAATCTCACAAAGTCTACATATAAATTTAGCAATGTGTAAATAGTACACTCACTCATTAAATGCGTGCAAGTTATAAATTTAAATGAGCAACAATGAAAATCTACAAATGCTTTTAATCGCAAGATCAACATAATTTTAAAAAAAATAGTTATTAGGTTCATTGTTTAATAATAAATATTCATATATTCGCGATATAATAAGTTTCCTTATTTGATTATGGATTTCAAGATGAAACGTGGTTTATGGATGATGTGATTTATAAAAAAATAATAATTCAGCCACAGACAGCTCAATGGGGCAGTAGTAAGAGCACGTGCTTCTTTACACGACCATCGGGATTAAAATTCGTTACTAAAATGGACATTTATAAAGATCACACGAGGAAGGAAAAACTGGAATATACTCTTTCTCTTAAGCAAAGAAGTTTATTTGGAAGAAGCAATGAACATGTTTATACGCAATATGTCAATGTTTAAAAATCAATATAAATAAAAATGATCAACTGTATTCAGGACTCGGGAAAATTAATAAAGTCTTAACTTCGTGGAAGGTTCCAGGTTCTGTGTACGGTGCTACTCTAGTAACACCTTCAGTTACTACAACGTGGTACGGTCGGTGTAACATCCGTGACGGTTAGCCACGGCCGGTAGAGTGTCCAACCAACGGTACTTACTACATTGCATATCGATTGGCTCTTGGTCAGCTAAATCGGTTAAGGGTTGGTCAACCATCGGGAAATGGTAATCAAACAACGCTTGGCAGTAAACACTTGAGTGACATAAACAAGTCGATGTTGAACCAATTCAGTCGGTGCAGCCTTGGTTTAAGATCAGTTGCCAAGCGTTGTAAACTTGTTGTTCATTAAAGGTCGGCGCACGACAAAAGCAGAATGTTCGCCTAAAAATCAGGTAAGTACGCGAGAACATTGCGAGCCAATGTTCGGCCAAAAGTGTAAAACGTTCACACTTTCACGTAATACCCACATCGCTGCCAACGTCGAGCTAAGCGATTCTAGATCGGCAGCCAACGTTGCGCCAACCGTCTATGCTTCTAGGGTAGCGACTAAAACGGGCTGAGAGGTGTGCACTGTGAAGAACTTGTTTTGGATGTCGAAACGAAATGAGAATTTTATTTGAAGAATCTTATAGCAAAAACACAGTAAATTTCGGCTTTGGAAGCTCTATCCGGATTTATTGAAACGTGATTTTCGAAGAAATAGCAGGATATTATGGAAACTTATGCAGAAATTAATTTAGAGGACCTGTTAAAGCACATTGCTAAAAGGTTGTTTTAGCGCTTGCTAGACTTCTGAGGTTATAACAAGCTTTGCCAAACAGGAATTTTGAAATTTTGTTACAAAATATTATTGATCAATACTCTAGTAACAGTAACCCTAAGATTTTTTGCAACAGAGGACTGATATCGTATATATTTGCGTTTGCAAACCAGGAAGATCTACAAATATCTTCCTCCAGATCCTGGCTCTTCTCTGTCACTTTGATATGTTCTGTATGAAAGTATGACCGCAGACTTTTAATTTTATTCAAAATAGCTTTTGTGCCAAGTACATATATTTTGTGGCCAACTGTTGTAAAACTTCATTCACCTTTAATTTTGTTGTTACATCTTAGACAAAGAAAGAATTGTAAAGAATGATAAAGATAACACATTAGACTAACAACTTCTTCACACACGTATATTGATGTAAAATTAATAAATTTGCTATTACATTCACTTTATAAGAGACGCAGCTAATTATGCTGTAAAGCAACGCGGAAACGGTAATAGTAAGTGTATAAACTTCTATGAAAACTATTATTTACGACATTTTTGGTCAATTTACTTTCGTAGCGGAAGTATGTAATGCGCAAGTAATTTACCAATTCCATTAATTTGCAAGGAAATATCTAAAAATAAAGATCTTTTTATTATATAACAAGAAACCTGATGTTCCTTGAGATTTTAAGAAAGAATCACCTATTCTCGATTTTAGGCACATCTACGGAGTAGGTATACAACTACTATTCGTCGAAAATTCAAATTCTGAGTTCTCATCCATTATACAAATCTAAATTATAATGAAGGAAACTACATTTTGCTTGGAGGCTCGAGAGTGCGAGATTTCCAACACAATTGAAAAAGAACTTTACATACAGTTGAATACCTTTCTACATATTTAGTACACCGTAAAGTTCATGAGAAGCTGAAAAAAGTGTTCAGTGGAATAATTAGGAAATTGTCATCGGCAATTTTCTTTTGCTCTAATTTTTTTTTATTTTAGATAGATCATTTCATTGTTTAAATAATACCATCAGCTATTTATTCCCTCACATAACGACATTTTGGATAGAATTCGAACATTTGATTTCAAGGAAACAATTATTTCATTTCTTAAGTAACTGAATTTTATTAGAAAATTTTTATGTGAAGTATTGAAAATTTGATTTAAAAAATTACTGACGACGTCATTATTTGAAAATGGGGAAAACTTAAAGTTGATGCAAAATTATTTATAAATTTAAAAAAATCACCTTTCGAGCATTTTTTCGAAAAACAAATTGCTTCCAACTTAATGAATTTATGCCATAAAGTTGCCACGCAGTACAGATTTATTTATCACGTGATTAGTCAATGGGGTCTAAAGATTTCAAGTTGCAATCTCCGTTATCGATTCAGAAGATAGGACAGCTTTGATTGTTAGTTGGTTCAATTTAAAATTTAGACTTTGGATCACCGTTTCCTATGTCATATTGGGGAAACGGATTTTGTTGTTATCTACTACAGATTTCGTAATTTGGCGGTTGTACCTTATATTCTATTTTTTTTTAAGCAAACTGTTCCTTGATTCTTAGTTCAGAGCATTCGCTTTACAATCTTTAGCATTTTCTTGAACTTGAACACGTTTATTCTATTAAATTGATTAGTAGAAATTTTATTTTCAAACAATTTGATAACATTCCCCGATTGTTACACGTTTGCATATTTTCTTGTTTTGAATATTATTTGTTGTTTAGTGCGAAAAAAATATAGGACATGGAATAAACAATATCTTCGACATTTTAAGGTACTTTATTAGCAGGAAAGGTAAAAATAAATTAGGTTGGATGTACTCTGGCAGATATAAGATTAATTGATTGCCTATGATTGATTTTCTATATCCATGTCTGCCGCTGAATCAAAAGCGTTGCCTTTAACTCTCCAGGACTTTTCGTTCTTGATTTTGACAAGAAAGTTAGAAAATGTTTCGTTTATGGACAAACAACATTTTTTATGGCTTCCTTTTTAACTTTTTTGAAGCTTTATCATTGTATGTTTAAGCATTTTACCGTTTCTGTTGTTCGCATTACAAGGTAAATTATGCAAAATCATCACTTTCAAAGTAAATTCTCATATGCAACATATAAGATAGTATTATCTACCCTTCTGGAATATCCAACAAAACTTTTTATTAATTTCTTTGTTTAAAATGTAAAAATATAATAGTATCAAAATATTAATGGTAATGCTTTGCTTTACCTTTATATTCCTTTGCCATGATATCTATGATACATTTATCACAACACCGCACCAACGTTATATATGAATCGAAGAACTAAAAATGATTGCCTCCCGAAATTTACATTTGTGAGTAGTTCGACATTAAGGCGGCACAGCTAACCACAAGTTTTACTGTACAGATACTGAAAACTTATCAGCCGTACATGATCGCAACTTTATTTATGCCCGATTCTCTGTTTTTATGGAAAGTAGATTTACTTAAGGCTTATTGTCTCTGTGGTCTTCCTTTTATCACTGCAGAATAAACGAGATCACAATATTTACACGTCTCGACATCATATCGCAAATGCCTCTCAGATACATTGTTTTCTTCCATTGTCATTTATGTGATAAACGACGTGTAGTGCACATTTAACAATTGTACGGTTACCATTCTAATAAGAAAGACATCCCCACCGCAAACCAACAAAATAACGTATGTAGAAAAAGAATTTCTTCAGGTAAAAAGTAATGAAAATAGTGTTGTTATAATTAAAGGTCACATGAAAGTAAAACTTACTTCTCCAATCACGTCTTATAAGATGATCAATTGTCAATAAATGAGTATTTGATCTACAAACGTAGGCTTCCACGGCCAGAGTCAGTTAAAACTAAACGTGTTCCGGGTTTGAACCTCGTCATGTCGCTTTTGTTAAACGAAAATTCGACGTTTCGCCCACAATCATATAGGACTTCTTCAGGAGAGGGAAAGGTGGTAGGCAATAGTTAGGACGGTAACTCAACATGTGAACCATGCCAGAGGCGAAAATGAACTGCGATTGAGCTCTGGTGTGGTCGAAACGAATTCTGTTTGTCCCAAATTATCAGCAAATTTTAGCACCCAAGAAATAAACCAATGGTTATTAAATACAAACTTTATCTTTAGTTTTAAAGATATTGAAGCAAATTATTGAGTTGTCTCATTTTTACATACTTTGAGTTTGTCCTCATTCAAGTAAAGAAAATTAATAAGGTATTCATGTAGGATAACTTATATTAATGGAGATGAAAGCTACGCATCAACAATATTCTTAGAAATAACACATCGTAATACGACGAAACAAGCTCAATTGCTAACCTATCCACATATATGAAGCTTTTATTTCTTTTTTTTTTCATATTTTCTTCATTAGATTATTTATATCAATGTATTTGGCGTTTACATTTATAAAAATACAAGATAAAATTCTGACATCTTTTCACTAAATAATTTGTATGTTATTTCGTCTTACAACCGTCCAATATTTCATCTAATTGTTTCTGAAGCCGTTCGGTTTTCAATTTTTCTAAAAATGAATAATGTGAGTTATAAGTTTTTAATTGAAAACATTTTAATGTGCATACCTGTTTCCTCGTATTCTTCAGCTGACAGGTTCGGTAATGAAAATACGGTATTGCAGAAATTTCGTATAGCATCCAACATCATTGCATGCTCCACATCTGGAAAATTCCTTTGAATAGCAAGGGATTTAGAATAGCTTAGATTCGCGTTGGACGATACATCATTGATAGGTGTTTTTTCGCTTTTCACGATGAATGCAGAGTCATTCGATATAGTTTTATTTAATTCCTTTTCACACAGTAATTCCAGCTCCTGAAAAATATCGTAGTATCTTTGCGTTGCAATGTTGTTGTCTGGATTAGCGGTAGCTTTCATGCTCTCTTTAATGGCTGCCAAGATCTTAGAGGCGAGTTCGTTATTTTTCATATTCTTAAAGTACTCCTCGTGAATGTCGAACAGCGAGAATGGATCGCGTTTCTTCCCATCGTCTGAGCTGCTAGTATAGAAGCGCTTTTGTACAAGGTAGGTGCTATATTTTCGAACTTGCTTGTCCGAATTGTCGGGATCGTACGATAAGGTTTTTCTTTTGATGTTCTTTTCTTGTTCCGAACATTCAGTTGTCGGTAGTTTCGGAAAGTGTTTCTTGCATTCGGAAAAGCTAGGATACGGCGGTTGGGTGGTTGTGCACTCTTTTTTAACCATATCTTCTTTGCAAGCCTTTCTTGCACGTGGTTTACAGAACTTTTGCTTTGGCAACACTTTACATTTGCTACTTGTTTTAGAACCTTTGTTTTTTTCTTCTTCTTCTTTATCTACTGCGGCTTCTTGTACACAATCTTTTTCGCACTCCGGATCACATTCTTTTGCTTTTACTACTTTCGCTGTCTTATGCTCTTTTGTTTGCGCCACTTCCGTCGCCTTACATTCTTTTACTGCTTTCGCTACCTCATCACATTTTGGCTTTGCTACTTCCGCGGCTTTTTCGGTAGCTGTACAAGATTTACTTTTTGATTTGGATGGTTTAGCTTTTTTGGAAGATCCCTTTCCTGTTTTTGTTGTCGAACACTCCCATTTTACTTTTTTGCATTCTTGTTTAGGTTTAGTTGCATCTTTCTGCTGAGAAGATTTCTTGCATTCGGGTTTTACATGTGCACATTCCTCTTTGGTCTTCTTTGTGGTTGACTTTACCTTCTTGTCTTTTTTACTGATGCGTTTTCTCAGTTTACTCTCTTTGACGCCAGTTTTCTTACAAGTAACGCTAACAACTGTAGGTTTCTTCTTCTCACATAGTTCCAAACCTGCAGCAGCTGCAGCTTGCTCTGCTTTCTTTCTTAGCTTATCTTTCTTCCATTGATCAGGTGCTGGACAGTTTGGTTTAGCTTTGAAAAAATCGACGATTCTTTGCCATAAACTTTTCTTTGGAGGACATTTTGCCGCTAATACTGTTGGATACACATCGGGTTTCTTTGACGGTTCGCCGTTCTTTGACGGTTTGCCTTTTTTTGGAGTACACGGTTTTCTTTGTTTACACAGATCCGCCATTTTTGAAGCTTTTGTCTTTCGCCCTTTACCGGCTTTCTCCTTCTTTTTAACCTTTTGATCTTCTTCTTTCAGTAAATCTGAACATTTTTTGGGCTTCCCTTTTTTACCTGATTTAGCACTTTTACCTTTAGTTTTGCTTGCACCGCATTTTTTAACGTTGCGACAATGAGAATTCTTTCCTCCAGATGCTTTTTTAGATCCTTTTCTTGCAACTGCTTTGCTGCTTTTCTGCTTCCCTGCTTTCTCCTCTGTACACCGAGTTTTAGACGGGCTATCGCCTTTCTTATTTTCACATTCCTTTTGCTTCAATTCCTCGCATTTATCCTTCTCTTTTAATTTTTGTTTCTTCGTTGATTTTTTTTCAACTTTTGTTTCGCTTTTCTTACAACTTGCTTCTGGCTTCTTTTCGGAATCTGCCGTTTCCTTATCCCTATCTTTATTTTTTTGTTTCTTTTCACATACTAGCTTAGGCTTTTCTTTTGAACTTGTCGATCCCTTCGACTTTGTCTGTCCAGTCGATCCTGTGGATGCTGTCGCTTCTGTTGATTCTTTCCCACCGCAAGCAAGGGTTTCTGATTTAGCTTCTGGTAATGCACATTCTATTTCTGGATCGGGACAAACTGGCTTCTCTACTGGTGGACAGGGTCCTTTAGTTTCTACTTTGGGTGTAGGCGGTTTTTTATCTTCTGCGCACTCGCCTTCCTTGAACGGTGGATTTTTTATGACTTCATCGTACATTTCCTTAGTTAATCGCGGTTTTTCGGGATCAGCAAACGTTTCACACGATTTTGTTTCACCCTCTAGGAGAACGTTCAATTTCCGGGCAATACACTCCTCTTGCTTCGAAGGGTCGATCTTGCCTTGATAAGGAGGCGGAGGTTTCTGACTTTTAATTTCGCCAAGGATTGGCCACCTGGGTTGTAAATGTCTATCGGTTTCAGTACATTCAGTAATAATTTCGGGAAAATTATGCTCTTTGCATTCAGAAAAAGCTGGATATGGCGTCTTCTTCTTTGAGCATGGCGCTGCCTTCGGTCGCTTCCTATTGCAAGAAATACTTTTCGCTTTACATTTTGAGTTGGGGGAATTAACTTTGGGACATTTCCTTGCAGTTTTGTGCTGCTCTAATTTCTTACACTTCTTGTTCGTGGTTTGTAGAATGAAAGTCGTGGAAATGGAACGGTAGGGTTCGAATTGCGAAAAATTATTGTTATATAGAAAATTATTGGGTAAAGTTGAAAATGCTTTATTATTACTCTTCAATAAAGCTTTCAGTTTTTTGAACTTTGTTTGGTAATTGGTAATGAGGTCTGCTCTGTGAAGATGTGGTACCTCACATCTTCCAGGAAGGCAATCTATTCTGTCTGCATGTGGAGCTTTAGGTAATCGTCGGATGCGTACTGTCTTCATTTTGGGTTTCGGTTGAATTGGACAATCTTGGGGTATTAATGGTGGCAAACCTTTCTTGATTTCCCTCCTTTTGGTCATGAGGTCAGATCGATATCTATCAGGATCCTCACAATCACAGACTGGCGGACACGGCTCTCGGTCCATCGGTGGCATTGGTGGTAGTCGTCGTAACTTCCCACCATCATTAGACGGAGGCTGTCTGTGCGGTTCTGCACATTTAGAGATGCTGCTCAAAGGAATTAATTTCTTATGCTTTTCAACGCGACCTTCGTCCGCTCTTGGCGGACAGGGATCTACACATTCTTCTTTCGGGCAATCATAAGATTTGAACCTGAACCTTTTCTTTAGCCTTCTCACGAACTTTGTCGAGTCTTTATAAATCCTTTTTTGTCTCAGATCGCAATTGCCTTTAGGTATGGGTGGAAGTTTCTTTGGCTTCACTTCATACTTTTGCACCTTATCCATTCTTTCCATATCGTCACAAGGAGGACGACAGGGTTCCATTATTGCATCGTAGAACCGTCCACGCGAAGGAAAATCCTTGTTGAAGTCGCCCCTTCTTTTGGGCGGCTTCAATCGCAAATCTTTATACTGAGGTTTCTCCGGCGGTATATTACAGCGTGGCCTGTAAGAACTGAATTTCCTATCGCTCTTACTAACAATGTTTGTGAATCCACTTTTCAGTAGTTCCTCATATAAATGGTCGTCTTTTCTGTAAAGTGTCCCAATTGGTTTCTTGACAATTTTTAATTCAGATCCTGTCGAATTATCAATTATCACTTCTGGTGGCAAGTATGCTTTAAGTTTGCCATTTTCTTCGCAAAATATGCGGCCGTTGAATTTATCCCCATTGTTGGAAGTATCAGTATCCTCTTTAATATCTGGGTGAACGGTTTTTTCAGAATAACAACACATATTACATTTAGAGTCGGTAGAATAGGTTCTCATGTGGGTTTTTTCTTTAGCTGCGTTAAACTCTTTCCAGGATAAATTATTATATCTTTCTCCTAATATTAAGGCCTGCAGCTTCTTTCTCTTTATTCTATATCCAAATATTTCGTCTGCTCTGGGCGCACATTCATCCATTATATTTGTACAAACTTTTGGCGGTTCCGGTATATGTACTTTTTTTAATCGCTTCAAATGCAAATCAGTTCCAGCGGATTTCCTTGTTTTTGGAAAACAATCCGACATTTTCAGTAGCGGTAACTTTTGTCTCTTTGGTTCAGTACCATGATCTGCACGAAGGGTAGGTATACATGTTTCCTGTTCTAGATTCCTGCACGGTAATGGTGGAGGCACTGGTCTCGGCTTGAGACGTGGAAGTTTAACACTTACCAATTTACGTTCTTCAACGGGAAAATAATCGCACGATACGATTTTGGGTAACTTTTTCGGAGAAACTTTCAGCCCACCATCGGCTCTTAGATTGTGTTCGCACTCTATTTCCGGTTTAGGGCAAGCTTTTGGTGGCTCTATGGGTTCGCCACGACTTTTTGGACGAACTAACGGCGGTGCATCTTTGAGTTTTTGTTTCGCAGACGTGACGACCGCTTTGACAAATAATTTCGGTAGTTTCTTCGGCATAATTGGATTTAAGTCATCGGCTCGGACACAATCATCTCTGTCAGAATCTCTACAATCTCGAATAGGTTCGGGAATATTGATTTTAGGAAGTCGACGTAATTTAACCATAACGGTTCCTTCCGGTCCTAGCACACCTCTAGTACTATTGGTGGAAAATACCCGACTGCTACTCTGCGATAAGGAAGGAATCTTTTCAATACTATTTAATGTTTTGGGAAATACTTCACCCAGATAATCTTTACTTCTATTTCCGATTTCGGCTAATTTTGTTTTTTCACCATGATTGAATACTTTTGGCTCTTGAAGAAATGAATTGTACATCTTGTTTATCTGACTTAGCAATGAACACTGCGAGAACTGACGCTTTTGCACTTCCGATTGTTTAATTACAGAATTGTTAATAATCGCATACGTCATAATGGAAGTGTTTCCATCTTTTCGATGAGGACCTTCTGGAATACTCTTCGACTGTGTTGCTGGAGATTCGACCAATACTTTGTTTTTGATATTCTGTTTAACGCGATCGCTCCACGACAGCCATGGCGCAGCAAATTTCTCATTAGCTGCAGGTGTTAATTCCTCCGTCGTATACTGTCGATCGTTCAAATTGGTGGATTGCAGCATCAGCTTTGGTCCAGTCTTTACCTTTACATTGTCAGAAGCTTCATCGAACGATGTGTTCATCGTTGAATTACTGGAATCTGTATCTCTGATAATTTTAGAACACAACGTTTTACGACTGTCTTTCTCCTCATAATATAAAATTACCTTTTCCTTGATGGGTTGTGGAATCTGAACTTTGGGCTGGCTTTTAATTGACGATTCTAATATTTTCTGCACGTTCTGAGCATCCGCTTCCTTTTTATCGCTTGCGCTAGCAGCAAAGTTACTATCTCTGCCACGTTCAATTCGGGGTACCGTGTCCGAGTTTTTTTTGAATAAATCCTTGCTAGGTTGCTGCGTTTTAATATTTGAGATGAGTTTTTCGGTCCGTTCGATGATCTGTTTCTCTTCTTTACCCCCTGCAGCGATCTTAAGCGAACTGTCAACGGAATTCGGATTCAGCTTCCTATACTCCTCTATAATTTCTTTGCACTTTTCCAGATCTGGCGTTGGAGTCGCCGTTATCGTACAATAATCTCTTCGTTGAGGGAATTTAGAAAAACGTGAGGTACTCACGGTTACTGTGGAGTAATCCCTTTGTTTACTTGATACAGTGGAAGCTTCGTTTGGAGGTTTCAAACGTTTACGTTTCTCAAAGATGCTTTCGTATCTGCTCCGTCTAATGTTTTGGGCAACGATACCTTGCTTGCGACTTTCCACATTCGGACCGATCCATGGTATAGTATTTAGTTTTCCGTAGGGCTTTATATTTCGAGGTTGAAGTTGGTGCGCTTTCGCTGCATTCGATTCTAATTGCTTTCTGAGATTCGAATATAGTACATCGGTGCTATCGCTTCTTGGCTGTGCGGATTCCAAATAATACCTGCAGCTATCGTCTTCGTCCGGCGACACGAACGCCCTCACGGCTCTTTCGTATTGGATTTGCGCCATCCGCCTTATCTCCCGTATTTTAAAAGAGCGCGAGGTAGAAGATCTACTTCGATATAGAAAGTTATGATTTATTTGGTTATGGACGATTGGGGTGATGTTAGACGGTTGCAGTTGCGACAGCTCCGATTTGCTTCCTACCACTACTGGATGAACGTCAGAGGCAAATTTCGACTGAGGTGCGGTTGTAAGTGCCGATTTGTAACCATATTCGGCATACTGATTGTCATTCCTATCATAGGGGTACCTGGTGGAGAACCATCGGCAGGGGGAGGAATTTTCGGGAAGCGGTAGTGATCGCGCTCTTGTTACATGTAATTTTCTTTCGTTTACAATGCAACATGTGTTACTTGCGTTTGGAGTTGTGTCGACAGGGGTATGCGAAAAGGTTCTGAGATCATGCGATGAATCTAGGCTAACGCTTCGAAAAATTGGCTAAAACAAACAAAGAGGGTAAGAATGTACAGTATGAATAAAATAATACATTAAAAGTATACATTATGCTGTCCCTTACGTTTAAAAATTTCATTATTTACAATATTAAGGAATACATCTAACTTCCTTTTTAATTTAACGGTACTACATAACTCTTTTAACATAAAACAAAAAAAAAATTAAAATGAGGAAATATATTATAAGCGAGATAATACGCTACTTATACTTAGAAATTGATAGTATTGTGCGAAGCACTTCACATTTACTGAACAACTAATTTTGTTTATTGTAAATTGATGGCAAACGCGAATCATTCAATATAAACAAAATCATTTCAAATGTTGACGTGGCTCGCCGTGTTTTTCTCCCGACAATATGCAAGCCTCTTAAGAAATTCCTAAATTACCTTTTCCAAAACTTCACTACAGATTAATTCACATTCAACAACTATTCTTTGTTCCAACTCCTACAAAGAAGTTGGTCGTCTAACGTAAACACGTGATTTGAGGAAAAAAGGAAAAAACCTAATGCATGGGGAACATGCAGGCCATTAAATGAATCCTCTACGCCCAATCCATCGATTTGGAAGACTGGCATCTAAAAAATTTTGAAATAACCGCCTATTCTCATCCAACTATAGGTGTTGAGTATGGGTTCATGAATCTAGTGAGGATTTGATTAATACCTCGAATTGCGGCAATTAACTTTTCCATTTAGGGAAAATGAGAAATGTTCGTCCACATTACGAATTTCCATTTTCATTCTTTCGCAAGACTCCAGCGGCTGGTCAAAATCATCATTTAACAATTCTTGAATCAAGTGTACTTTTACGGATGATGCTTTTCTTTTTTCAATACTTTCCTTACAGAACGATGAAGTTTGAGGTTTCTTCTTACTCAATGGCAGCGTTTTATCTAATTCCCTTCGGAATGCAAATCATTAAAAAGGTGATACATTTCTGCATCAGTTTTAACACGATTACCAAAACCGAGCATCATCAAAATTTCGATGCGTTGTCTTTCGTTTAAACGCACCATATTTAGCCGTACAATTAGCAATTAGATGGACGTGAATTAAATAAAAACGATAATTATCAAGCAATTGTCTATTAGACGGTATTCGTTTATTTTTATTAATATATAGAATCCAAACTGCACATGCTTAGTTTTGACTCTAATATATAAAAGCTAAACTGTAATCTTATCTTTCTTATCTTTCCATCTTTTACAGATAATAGTATTGAATAATCTGTAAAAATATGCATTTAAATAAAAAAAGTTGAGGGTATTTCCGGTTAAACCCCAAGCACAGTGACAATTTCATATTCATCACACGTATAATACTATTCGTACACGAATTCCACACAATTTCAAATAGTTGGTTTTAATAAAGAACCGCCTGCACGAAGACATCCGTGAGTTTTCGCATAATGCTCTTAATTTATTCTTTTTTGTTTCAGAAAAACTGTTTGAACCCATGGTGAGTATCCCCATACTAAATTGCCGCAGAATGATGTGGGAAAGATATGTTATTTTGTAAATGGCTACCACCCCCACGCGTCTGATCCCGAAGATAGTCATGGACAATTTACTAAATGGCTGTTCTTGATTGCATTTCAAATCTACCGATGTGGTCAAACCCAAGAAGTACACACTACTATGCTGGGACAGTATTGTTTAAGTAATTTAGGCAGTTAGAAGTAGTTCTTGTGTCCTTTTACTGTTTATCTGTCGTCATCTGTGCATGAACGAATCTTACTAGACGTGTTAAAACTGAATAATTCTAATCAACACTGATCTCTGAGGAGTCTCGTTTAACACTACTATCTTGTTGGGTTGGCTTTTATATGACAAAATAGCCTGGTTCGTCATTCTTCCTGATATAGTATTGTAACGCTTTGTACGAAGGAGAAATTTGAAAATAAATAATTTTTCATAATTCATTATTTAAAAAATGTTAACTAGACAAATATTCGACGAATGACATTTAGCTTGCGACATTACAACTGAGATACTCTATTCTAGGAGTTATTGTAGGAAAAATTACATTAACTCGGAAGATTTACCATAGAATGTGTGGAAATTGAACACTAGGCAAGTTATTTATTCGTTCCACCACTGCCGCCGTACTATCATCTTACTTAGATAAGATATAAAATGAGTTGAAACTACTGAAAACGAATTCACTGCAGCTAAGGGGATTTGGATGTTGAACGAGTGGACATACTGTACCCATTATGCGTGGTCATTGTTGTAAACTGTAACATTACAGTATATACTAGACCAGAACTGACCACTGCGAATTTCAACACTTTAGATCAGATCAACCCATTTCTATTTATTGCCCACAGATTCTTCTAAAAGTTCTAAGACTCTACACGCTTGACTTCAAACTCTTGTTAACTACAATGATTATCAACAAGAACGTCGTATTTATTCAATAATTTGGATAAACCGCAACCTGGGCAAAACAATTACAATCCCGTGCCCGTGCACTCTCGTTTTGCTATCTCCACGATTAACCATATAGATCTCTTCGGATTTCTTCTTTTTCATGCCTCTTATTATATCTTTAATTCTTTGAAAATTTACCTCTTCCGTTGAATGCTAAAATGTTGAAAACTGTTACCCAATTGACCATAATGGAACAGACCACAGCAAAAGGGGTTTGGACTTGGAGCAATGCTGGAATAATATGTATTTCACAGAAATAATTCATCAAATTTGCGACCAACGAATTGTTACAGGCGACGAATTTTGCACACACATCACTATGATCCTGAAATGACTCCCCAGGTCACGGCGTAATGATGTAAAAATAGAACGTAGCAATATTCTCTTATGATAAACCAGGTATTCAGCATTGTAAAATTCCTAGCATGTTGGCCTAAGTAGAAGTGTTATAAATGCGGACTGTGTGGAAGCTACAATTTCACACTATATTGGGACAATTATTATTAACAGTTATTATTATTAACAGTTTTCTCTGCAACAACTTCTAATAATCTTTATTTTTCTACTACTTCAGCTTCTAGTATGTTTAACATATTAATTTAAACATTAAACAGTTTCATATTTTAAAATCTGTTACAAAATCTAAAATCTGTCAGAGTTGTCAATTTTGGATTAGAAATTACATATTCATCAGTAGATCTCATTGAATGTTTGTAAATCGTTACCTATTGAATGCTAGCTTAAAGTTCTATGAAACGTAGAAAAGTACTTACATTTTTCTTTATATTACAGGTAATTTGGTGCCCAATACGAAACGCCATTATACAAAAATTTTGAGTTTGACATACAAAACAAATAAATGTACACAAATAAATTTACATTGACAACATGATTTAACGCGTGTTTGAAGAATACATCGTGATGTATTAAGTAACTTCACAGATATTCACCAATACAGGAACGCGTTCTATATTATGAAATGGTGGATAGCTATCACTTTAACCAGCCAGGAAGATCAACAGCGGATACATACCATACTTTCGGCGAAGTCCAGCTAATGCGGATCTACTTAACGGAGGAAAAGAAGCACGAAAAGAAATAAATCTAGTGAATAGATTCTAATTAATAAGAGAAATTTTTCAAGTAATTCAAGTAAGTGCAGGGAAATCAAGTAGTTTATAACCAAGAATAAAAAAAGTTTAAAGGTTATATTAAAGCAACCATGCCCGCTCGCATATTAGATCAAACCAACACATCGGAGGATTTTAGCAGTATTTCTGGATGTTTACAGGAAACAATATAAGGAGACGTTTATCAGCTTTTAAACACTTGTTTAACACTTTGTTTGTCCCAATTCCATTGAATTGTTACATACACCTTCTATCTATTTATTCGTTTTCACAAAAGTAAACAAGTTGGAGGTGAAGACTGTAAAAGGCTCTCTTATCGAGGTACTATTTTCCTCGAAATACGAATTATTTTGAGGTATGTATATCGTAGGCAACAATGTATTCTGTAATAAATTAAAAATAAGTGATGATGGTTACTTGTACTCAAAAAGAAACGCTAACGAACTGAGAAATTGCCATTCTTCTATTTGCAAGACTTTAACAAAGTTAACATTCGTTCGGATGTACGCATTTTTTTCCTTTGTATACGAAACCAGGTTTGCAAGTGCAAGTGAGCAGGTGACACTCCTTAGTACAGATGCCTATCGATACCTGGTCACATCTCTCCGGGCAACCAGTAGCGCACATCGAAAAATACTCATTTTCGCCACATCTTGCTAAAAAATTAAATTCAAATATTAATAATGTCTAATTATTTAGAAGAAGCAGATATATACAGTGTCATAATTTTCTGTAATTGTAGAATTGTGGATACTGTCAGTTGTATTTTAGGGCGTATGACGCTGATCGAGAAGTAGCAAACCAGGCATTTATTTTATTTTAATTAAAATACCCTGTACATTAAGTATTTGGTTTATCCGTCAAGAAATAAGCCAACGTAATATGGTTTTCAAGTTTCTTTGTACAATATTTCAAGATATTTATGATTTTATCCTCAATCGCATAAATTTAGATATATCTACTTGATTCAAAAAATCCGAAATGCGGACACATTTTAGCGCAAATTATTACAATATTAAATTGTATAATTGGCTCTGTCTAAGCACTATCTTAGGACATTTTCGCTGTAAACAGAACAATAGAGGTTATTAATTTTGTTCATTGCGTATTTCAATTGTGTTACACGTTATGGTTTCATTTTTTGTTGTGATCTGAAATTTATGGTGACATATTTACGTTTACATCATATACTATTAGCCTTTATGAGTTTTAAAATATATCCCTTTGTTGCTGTTTTTTTTTTTTTTTTTTTTTTTTATTTTCTTTTTTCTTTTTTATTTTTTTTTTTTTTGTTGTTGTTTTTTTTTTTTTTTTTCTAAAATAATGCATTAGCACTATAACTTTTTTATGTCTACAGCAGTAGAGTTAATGCTTCCAGTGGCATAAAATCTTGGCTTTAATTTGACAAATGTTTTCGGTTATGGACTGCAGGCTGGGCTACATCATTTTAACACCAGAAATCATTTAGAGCAATTTTCAAAAAGGATGACTTGCCTTTGACTGGAAGTAGCTGCTAGAGCTGAAAATTTTGAATCAAAAAACGTCCATGTCAGTATCTTTCGTTCACCTTTGTCATAGTAGCCAAATAATACTAACACCAGCAACCACTTGTTTACAATATTCGACAGCAGGAATCACGCTTAACTGTAAATGTCTCTTTTGCTTTCAATGTTAAGCATGCGTTTCATTATATAGAATCATTGGAAATATACTGTGGATATAGAAAAATATTAAAAGATATTTGAACACAGCAACATCTGGCGTACAATGTTGAACACCTTATATATTTCGTAAGCGTTTAGAAGATATCTAAATCATGTAGTGCTTTGACTCTCTTTGAGCGAGACTTGAGTCTCTACGTAGGTACTTAATATACTTTAGAACTTACTTGTATTTTTGCACACAGAAAGTGCAATAAACCCGGAGCAAATCAAGAATATTACCAGGAATCGCATTTTAGAATTTGTACTTCAGCTAATCTAAATAGAAGCTTACTGTACATTATAAGATCGAAATTCAAAACGTTAATTGAAACGACTGATATTAAACCAGTCGTCAAATAATTGCCATGCTCAAATAATATCAGAATAATGGTATTATTCTGGTATTATTTGAGCATGGCAATTATTATTATTATATTATATATAATGGTATTAATTAAATGGTAAGTAATGAATCTTAAATTATTGTTGTTGATGTAATGCGCTATTGTTCTGAGTTCGGGTTATAGTAGTTAATCGAAAATTCGATGTTTTTTTCAGAGAAAGAAGAGTGGTAAGCCAATCTGCTAACTTAGGTCGTCTTGTGGAAAAATGTTTCACTTCTACATATTTCAAATTTTTCAGAATTTTGCAAACAGCTATCTGATGCTGCCATGGTCCCTTGTTGTGACTAATATCTTCATGGAATCGTTTGAAACCGTTGTTCTTGATTTAACTGATCTGAAACCTAAAGTATGGTTCCAGTTTGTCGATGACACGTTCATTATCTGGCCTCATGACAAAGACTCTTCACCTGATTTCCTTGTCCATCTCAATCGTCAACACTCGGACATCAATTTCGCTATGTAAATAGAACAACGGTGCACTCCCGTTCCTTGACGTAGTAGTCACACGTAACTCCAATGGTAAATTATGTCACTGCGTTTATCGAAAACCCACGCATACGGATAAGTATCTCAATGCCACCTCACATCACCACCTGGCGCAAAAGTTTTCAGTTATTACTCCTTGATTCACCGGGTGTATGTGTAGGCCCTGACTGTCGTTGGATATATTTACAGTTGCACCTCGTATCTCTTTTTCGAGATTCTTTATGGGACACAAGTTTAAACGAGAAATCTCACCTTGAGATATATTGGTATAAAGTCCTGTAGGCATTTCTAAGTGCTAATTAGGCCCAACTGTTTCAACACCTTTTATTGTTGAGCTGCCTATGTACCATACCAAGCTACCTTCTTTGTTTTGAGGCTCAGTGGATTCCCATTCAATACAGCTTCTAATGACAACCATATAAGGTTAACCAAAGTTGTATTGTAAGAGTATCGTGTCCTTTGCAATGTGCACTAGATAATTTCCGAGATCAAAAAATAAGGGGAGATAGTGGGACGATCAAAAGGGGAAAGGAACCCACTTTTACAAGCACTGCAAACAAGATACCTCGAAAATACTTTTTTTTGTTATTACGTTGGGTACCTATAGCTCTGTTATTATTGAATTTAGAAAGAAGTGTAAAAAAACAAAGACGCAGATAATTATGTGCTTAATCAGGCAGCTTAACCGAACTGTTTATTTAAGCGACAACTTTTGAAATATGTTAAAAAAATTGTATTTTCTTAATGGAAACCCATAGTTGAGCAAGGCAAATTGGAAGCGTCACTTACGGCAAAAAAAAATAGCTCTTTGTGCATTCTCGAACACAAAGGGTGCTTTTGACAACACCTCCTTCGAAAGTATTGAGAGAGCAACTTCTGCTAGAAATTGTTACCAAATTTGGTTTATGTCACTACTTTCTACTGCTTTTGCTGTAAGTGGTTCTTAATACAACGAGGAAGTTATTTTAGTATTATTTTTTAGTTATTGTTTCTAGGCAATTTCTGATGTGCTATGTTGGGAAAATGTGGGTTGTGAAGCGGCCAGTAGGGGACCTTCACCTCATGTGCGTTGGTTAAGTAAGTTAAGTTCTGTAGGAGATGTATTCATAAAACTGCAATTCTTTCCCATTTTGATCGTCTCTCTACCTCATAACACAGGGAAAAGCTTTTGGACCAATTCAAAAATTAGATTGTTTAATAATACGATATAGACTACATATGCCAAAACTCGATTTCTTTTGAATTTCCATGTTAGGTATAGATTATTATAGCTTCATTCTTCAGGCTTTCATTACCTATATTATACAAGACATATTATAGACAACACTCTCTCTATTTTATAGTCTCTACCAGATACACATGTTGAATACAGCTTACGTCTTTAACAAACTTTTATTCATTTTTCTGATAATAAATACAAGCAGATGGTCACTAAGAACTAACAATCCTGTGGTAGTACACATCGTGGCCCTTTATAGATATATCCTGGCTTGCACACGCATCCAGTTCTACATTCTTGGGTACAATTCGTGGTTTTACGACACTTAGGCAGACACCCAGCAGAGCACTCAGTTACAAAGTACTTGTTTTTACCACATCCTGAAATTTGTTAGAATTTATTATCGTTGCAATAAAAGTTTCAGATAATTTACTGGGATTGATTCCTATTATGTTATCAGCCAGTGAAAACGTAATCAAAATAGCGAAAGTCGAAAGAATAATCCATAGTCGCATTTTGGTGCGAAAAGCAAGAGCTTATTTTAGCTACTAGAATTTAAAAATTTGCACACGTAAGTATATGTACAGTAGGTATTGTTAAATTTACTGCAATATAGATTAGAAACATGCTGGCAATAAAGCGATTAAAAATCGATAATTGTTTTGCAATTACTTTAACTGGTTCTCTTTCAAATTTCGTTATTTATGAATGAATTATGAGGCCTTAGAGAAGAAAAGTGAATTAATTTCTGCAAGTTGTAACAATTAAAGAAATAGAGCAACCACTTGTTTACAATACTCAACTGCAGGAATCACGCTTAACTGTAAATGTCCCTTTTGCTTTCAATGTTAAGCATGCGTTTCATTATATAGAAACGTTGGAGATATACTGTGGATATAGAAAAATATTAAAAGAATTCAGGTGTTTGAACACAGCAACATCTGGCGTTCAATGTTGAACGCCTTATATATTTCGTAAGCGCTTAGAAGATATCTAAATCATGTAGAGCTTTGACTTTCTTTGATAATTGTTTTGCAATTATTTTAACTGGTTCTCTTTCAAATTTCATTATTTATGAATGAATTATGAGGCCTTAGAGAAGAGAAGTGAATTAATTTCTGCAAGTTGTAACAATTAAAGAAATAGAGCGGCATTTCTGGAAAATAAGGACTATTTATTTGTTGCTGAGGAAAATCAAGACATCAATTGGTATAATCGTTAGACCAGTCACACACTTCCTTCAAATTGAAATGTTTTTTTCATACATAGTTGTACAACCTATAAATGAATACTTGATTA
Organism: Oryctes borbonicus; assembly: GCA_902654985.2. NCBI lineage: Eukaryota > Metazoa > Arthropoda > Insecta > Coleoptera > Scarabaeidae > Oryctes > Oryctes borbonicus. Next base: position 736,379 of record LR736857.1, on the reverse strand, counting down.
CAGAGGCTACCGACGTATGTACCAACCAACCAAAGGTTGCCGAACATAAAAATATATGAAATTATTTAAAAATAAGAGAAAATAGTTTGCTTAATGGTTAAATATCTGCATTGTTCCAATATTATTTAGCACTAATACAATTTAAATTAATGTATTGCATCCTTAAATACGACTATTTAATATAAATCTAATAAACATAACAAAAACAAAAAGCAAACTAATTTGTTATAATACGCTTATCATACACTTGTTTGTTTACAGAGATGTTATGAATATGACATCTTCATAGGAAACTTATTTTACCATTCACCCCGCTAATATTCTTAATTTTGCGGATAGTTTTATAGATGTTGAACACGATACACGATACAAATTTTTTCATAAATAGGTGAGTGATGTATTTCCTGCACTCCTTACGTATGTTGTCCGCATGCCATTCTGGAGGATGTTGCGGGAAGCACTCTTTAACTTTCTTTGTTTGGATTGGATACATAGATGACCTGGGATCCGAAAAAGAATCCATCGTGTCAAAATATCGGTTTTTCAAGTGTTGGAGAAATAATACGCTTTTTTTTTAATTACGCCATTCTCAAACATGGATGCTTATTTTCAATGTAATTTATTTATGAATAGAGCTTCAACGTTTCAACAACTGGTATCCGGCAAAGTTATTTTCGCACAATAGGTCCCTTTTCACATCCGAGGTCATATATTTATAATTTCACTCAAACTTTCAAACTCCATCGGTGGATATTCTCAATGAAATATCTTTAGTTTCTTAGAATAATCAATGTGAACTATTTGGTGGATCGGGATCAATCAAACAACACATAAGTATCGGCAACCTCCGCACCACACAAATTTAATTAATTACATAATAATTAATCCGGGACGGCCGTTTCGAGAACACGAATCGTCCTCATCATTAACCGGTGACCGAATGATGTGAGAAAACTTCTAAAACTAACATGCTTGTTCTATGCCTACATCCGAGAAAAATATATAAATATTGGTGTCATTTTATTACAAATTGTTGAAAATTGTTAAACAATTGACAGTATTACATTTTCCAAAAAAATTCCCACGTACACAATGGTTACGCGTAAAGGAAAATTGTGTAAAAATAATCGCTACATTAATCATCGTCTGGTCAGTGTGAAGAGGCAACCCATCTAATTAGTACTTGGTTTGGAAATTTGGTGTTGCTCTTAAAATATAGGTGCAAACAGGTACCGTCCCGCCATTTTTTGAAGCGCAATTATCTGATATTTAAAACTGCATAAGTAATAATTTACAGAGCATAAATATTATTAAATTATTTTCACTATTAAAACAAAACTAAATTTGTGGAAGATTAATCAGAATACAAGAAATCCCTTAAAATGAAGTTGGGAAGAAGCACAGCTGTACTCGATAGGTCTACAAGGATGGGTATTAGGTAAGGCAGCCAAAAATAAAATAATCACTCAATTGTTTAGATGCTGAGCCTTCGCAATTAGTTTATTGCTTCATCGTAGAAAACCAAAAATTACAATCAATTACGTAGTGACATTATTAAAATTTATCAATTAAAAACATTTCCAACACAAAAATATCTGCACGCTCCGAAGACCGGTCTACGGTTGAAAATGAGGATCGACGTATCCTTGAAACAGCTGCCTCGGATCAATCAATTGAACTTGTGTGGTGCGGAGTGTGCCCATACTTTTATGTTATGTTTACCATGCTACCCCACAGCACACACACACAAATACGAAGCGAACATGTGCATGTATAGAACACCTTACGCGTAGGCCGTTTAAGAAATTTAATATTATTTATCGTTCTGTCACAAAAAGCGTTATAAAAAGAAAAGAATCAACAATCTTTAGGGAGTACGCATTCTTCACCCTTGTAGATGTAGCCTGCTTTACAATCGCAGCCAATTCTGCAAATTGCCGGACAGCGCACATTTTCGTTGCTCTTGCCACATTTAGCAGGACAAGCGGAAGCGCATGAATTGAATTCCATGTTTGGGCCGCATTCTGTATTAATGTAAATAAAATAGCTTAAAATCTGAACTATTTTAGATCGTTAAACTGTAAAATTGCAACATACCTTTACTTTGCCCTAAGGAAAGAACAACAAAACTGAAAACAAAAAGAATGATGAGAAGCCGCATATTAGATGTTTACTACTAACTGCTAACATCTGAGATGTTGTTTATATACTTGTAAGCAACCTTGTGTTGTTATTCTTTTTTATATTAACCTTGGTGATATTTTACCGAAACGATTATCATAATTAATGCACCTATCTATATGTGCGGTTGCTTAAAATTTACATTATCCATATTAAGGGTCTATTGATTGCTAATGAGGTAGTTAAAAACAACTTACGGTTATTCTCACTAAATTCATTGCGTAATGATAAGTAAATATATGCATATCCGGGTGTTTCAGTTACTATTGATTACACGTACAGGGTGTTTCCTTGCAGTTTAATAGATTATTTTCTTGCCAAGTTTAGAAATATTTCTCATTTTTTCAGATCATGTTCGTGCAGGGAGCTTTGGAAATTTTTCTGAGATTCTTATTTTGAAGCACTTCGAATTTATGTAAGTTACTGGCAACGACTATTATCCAAGAAAGTGCTTCGTATGTTAGTGTAGGTCTTAGGGTGGCCTAAATTAGTGATTCCATTTTTAAATATATGTTAATAAGTCTTTTGCCAACAACACCATCGGTGTTTTTCTGAAGAGAAATATTTTCGAGTTATGGTGCATATATTTTTTCCACGTCAGCTTCTGATCATAAGATCATGAGAATACCTTGTAGAAGAGCTCCACGGCATTTCTACGCCACCTAACTCCACTCTCCTTCTTCTCGTGAATCTCATCACCACGGTTTTGTTATTATTCATACAACTCGATTAGTTTGTCTTAAGATATGTTCCCACTAAGACGACGAGATTTCTACCAACATCAATTGTACTCAACAAACTCAGAAAGACATAACAATTGAAATTCCGTCGAAAGAACCACCAGAAATTCGAATTGCTCGTCGAGATAAGGTTGATAATGATCGCTTCTAGAAATTTCGAAAGGGATGAGGGTACACGGGACGGTGGTTGGAAAGGACTTGAAGACGCAGGAGCAATATCAATAGCAAGGAGCCGAACGATACAGGAGAAAACGCATTGAGAGCTATGTTATTTATATTATCGTAACCTGGAGCTTTATTATTTTAGGCTATTTTAGGCTTGAAACATCCTGATAGGAATTCCGTTACAGGCACATCGACTTCGAAGGAATGAATTTCTGCATTTTCTTCATTCTTATTGCTTCCTGTTGGGGTCGAATGGATCAACTAGCATTCCTTCTCAACTACTTGGTCATTTTCCATTTTCCAAGCAACTCCTCCGTCCCCAGTGGCAACAAGATATAAAAACAAGTCCCTTCTCTAGTGCGGTCAGACAGCCATTAAAAAATCTTCGGTCACAGTTTTGAGAATAGGATTATGTCCTGGAAATAGATTGGACATAGTCTCGACAAATACTTCGCAACCTTTGGATTGTTTTGTTTTATTTTCCGATTTGGCCTATGTGGTTTTATCCGCGTCGACATTTATTTAAGTTTCCTGGTTGAAACCGCGTTGTAATTGCATGAGTCTGCCGATGTTTCGCTCTCGATCTCAAAGGTCTACACTGCCTTCGTTTGAAGGAAGGAGCTCACCCTTTTTATTACACTAAACCACTTAGCAACCTTCCTTTATTTGTAGAATATGCTTCAATTAATCAATAGTTTAGACAATATTTTGTTACGATTTTTATATAATCTTCCCTACCATCTGAAAGAGTGTTCACTAATATTTACATTTTATTACGTGCAATTGCAAGTTTGCGAAATGGAGCACTATTGTCCTACACATTAGTAGCGTAATACTTTTATTGTTAAAAAAGAGACCAATCAAAAGTGGTCGAAGAAATCAAAATTCGTCTTACTTGATTGTATTATTTGCCAATCAAAAAAAATATTGTGCATTCAATGGTTGTGTAACAATCAGTACTCATATGTATTACTGCGAACTCAAGATTACAACGATTATTAGCAGTAATTACTAATTATATAAGTTGTCATCGTTTACTTCTTACATGGGATTCTGGGACACCTGTATTTTTCTTGATTGCCGAATTTTTAAACGAAATTATAGGCTAGGAAAATACCTTTCAATAACAAATTCACTTGTTCCACCGCTAAAGATACCTTTGAAGGTGGACATAATATGTATGCGCTTTATAATAAAATTATCTAGAAAAACAATTAGTAAGAGATGCAAAACCTATATAAAGGCAGAGCAACCTACTTCCAACAATAGTTAACGTTCATATCATCTAACCTTCCTAATGCGAGGCACGATTGTTCTTGTTTTTCTTGTTTGCGCTACATTTGCGCTGTGTGAAGCAGATGATGGTAAGTTTACTACATTACCATAACGTAAAAATAATTATAAGTGGTAATGTTGCATTATTTTAGGAATAAATCGCACCTGTGGTCCGCATATGGTTTTTACGACTTGTGGTTCACAGTGTCCGCCTACATGTGGCAAGGATCCTCACAGACCTTGCATACAAAGCTGCTTCAGAGGATGCACTTGCAAAGATGGTTATATGTTTAAAGGGACTGTCTGCGTACTTCCAAGCGAATGCTAGCATCGTTTGTAATGTAAAACGCCAAATAAAGTAGTTTGATTAATTTGAAGCAATGTAACTTATTATTGTTTCCACCATCTATATCAATTTTCGATATATTGAAGAAGAAAGTTACCTGTTCCATGTAGTACCATAGTAATTGAAAAAACTTCATTCTACCTATAGAAGCACCAAAGTCACCTAAAATATTCTCTAATTTGTTTATTACAAAATCTAATGTTTCAATTCAATCTTTTAGTTGTATTGTTTGCGATTCAAAGTATTTTTTGAGGTATATCACGAAAATGTTCGTTAATGAAATGCAAATTAGTTTGTACAGACGGATCCTGTAACAGAGCTTTAGATTTGCTTATGCTTTGTGCATCAGCAATTTTTGCATATTTTGGGGGGAGATAGTTTTTTCGTTGACTCGTCGGGAATACTTTTATCCGTATATATTGCCAGACAATTTTTTAAAGCCACAACTGCTTCGCAGAGATCGCCACAAATCATATATTTTGGAAAATAGGCATGCGTAAATAAAATAATATTAAAATGTATTAACTTTTTCATTTTTACTACTCACTTCTTTTAAATTAAAGAATAGTAGAATGCAGAGAAAATAATTTTATACAATGTAAACTTATTCACAGTAACTTACGGAGGCAAATTATAATTCTAGCATTAATATAACACAGACATTAAAATAGTATTTGATATATTTCCAACCGAGAACTTGTTTCGAAAATTCGTTTCGCAGTCGCCCATAAATTTTGGCTTGGCAGCAGTACATCCTTAAAACCACGAACTCTGTCGCAATAAATGTATGGACCTTAATATTTTCTATGATTTTACAATCTTTTGTTATAAGCAAATGAATATCTATGTAACGAATTTTTTTATTATTGTTATTAAAATTATTTGTACAACATGATTGCGAAATCTGTCGGAAGTTTACAAGAGAATATGAATACCGAGCAGTGCAGGTTTACTAGAAAAATACACACAAACTTATCCATTATTGCCCGTACTGTAGTTTTAACCACAGTTTCTTATTTCGTACTAGATTAATAAAATTTCTGACATAAAAGCTTTATAGGCCATTGTTTTAAAATAAGTAACAACGAACGAGTAACGACACAATTAACAATGTTAAGGTAAATACGGACAATAGTTTTTAATTAAATTTGCGCGTGTATAAAGCAATTTCTTACCATTGGTAAAGAGTACCGCTTAATGAACAAGATGCGTCTTCTGATTTTGTTATTTCTTTGCTGTTACTTCGTAGCAATCAGTTTTGCTACACCACGTAAGTTGTTATTTATTTAGATGTTGAAATGCTTGGCAAATATATAAGTAAGATTAAGAAGATATTTTATAAATACGTTGTTCGTAATCGATCATCTAAATTGAAAATTTCCGTTTCAAACGCAGAGTAGAATTAAGTAAATCGAATTCAAGATTTTAGCATAAGTCTTTGATTTAGATTATAAATATTCATCACACAGAAGTGCGGTAAATCCGGCTCTCATTTCATACGACTATTTTCATATACAAAGACCAATGCACCGTTGCTGTCGTTGATCATTAGAAAATCGTTCGGCGATGCTAGTAGTAACTTCCTCACGATATTAATGAAATCGTTAATCATCGTAGCTTACGGATATGTTTCTGCCTACCTAGCGTCATCAGCGTGCTTCATCTCCACTTACACCGCTACTTGTCTCTCAGTTTATATCACTTCAGTTAAGATGCTGTAGTCTTAATCAGAACATCATAAATATTGCTAGATTGAATTTCTAGATCTTTCATACACAGATACTCATCAGGCGCCTCAAGATTTCTGAGGTATTTGGGCGACCTTTGCAAAATGAATAACTTAGAGGGAGAACTTAGTGAGCAAACTCCACATTTGCTAACGGTTTGATGTTATATTTTAGCCACCTTATGACCAGTTGCACCGACACAAATTAAAATATAATCTTGTGCTAAGTTAAAATGATAGATAAATGTGACAGTCTTTCTATTTAATTGACCACAATTTTGTTGATTAAACTTTAATTTGTGTCGGTGAAAGTGGTTATTACGGACATTGGCGTTTCGAAATTTTGCGTTTTCCCATTTTTTTGAAACGTAGTAGTCAAATTGAAAACTGTTGGTCAAGCAGGTCAATTTTTGTGGTTTTTCCAAAGTTTGATGTTTAAGCTTTGGTAGGACATTACAAAGACACTACAAGACAAGGAAGGATGTAGGTATAAAGTTTGTCGACACTGATGGGCTTTGTGCATCTAATGAGAGGAAATTGTTGAGCAAGTGTTATTTATTGGAATAAACCATCAAAATAGAAATGGATTGAGATAGCTGACCAAGAAATTAATGTCAATGTTATTAATACAACAGCTAAGCGGTGAAATTATTGTTTCAATTTCATCTATTAGTTGTATTTTCGTTTCAAACACATGTGATTCAAAGTATTTTATTTTTTGAGGTATATCACGAAAATGTTCGTTAATAAAAAGCAAATTACTTTGTAAAGATGGGTCCTGTAATAGAATTTTACATTTGTCTATGCTTTGTGCTTCGTCATTTAAATTGTCTGCATACAATGAAGATGCTTGTAACAACATCCCCAATCTTGTTACGACTAGAGACGGAGGTAAAGAAAATTTGTTTTTGTATGAAGCAACTCTTGTAGGTTCTTTCAAGAAAACTTTTTTAGTGCGATTAGTTAATTTATAAACATTCGGAAATTGCTCTCTAATAAATTTCACAACTTTCCGGAAGGCGTGGGCGGTGCATGTAATATGCAGCATATTTTTGAAGGTGCTTTTTAACAATTTTCCTGCTTTAACCATATAAGCTGCAGCGTCACTAACAAGGAGCAAAGCTTTTTCCCGTTTCCTCACGCTTTCGAAAATGTTGTCAATACAGCTGACTTCTATTGTTTTGCTGGCTATTAAATATGGCTTTGCTGGACGGTGTGAGTACAAATCACCGACAATAACGCGAACTATGCTTCGCCCTAAAGTATCCATACTTTCGTCTGCGCCCAACCAGTGGTAATTGTGTCCTACATCCAAGTTAGCTAGAAAAGTATATAAAAACTTATTCATTATTTCCCGTACTGTAGTTTTAACCAGTTTCTTATTTCCTATTAGATTAATAAAATTTCTGATATAAAAGCTTTATAGGCAATTGTTTCCAAATCAGTAACAAACGAACGAGTAACAACACAATTAACAATGTTAAGGCTTTTTATTTTCAATGCAAATATTGATAATAGGTCTTAGTTAAATTTGACTATACCAGAAAATTGCTCTACAACGTGTGTTATATTTACAGCAGCTACGAAGTTTCTATATTCTTATCTAGGCGCAAATTCTTAGCATTGGTAAAAAGTACCGTTTAATGAACAAGATGCGCCTTCTGATTTTGTTATTTTTTTGCTGCTACTTACTGTATAACTTCTTAAATTAATTAATGAAATTACTCACGACAAAGGCAACATGAGAAGAGAAAAAACACAGTAACTTACAGACATGTTTCTGCCTACCCAGCGTCGTTAGCGTGAGTGTTAACATGCTTCATCTCCACTCATACCGCTATTTGTCTCAGTTCCCACAGATACTCATCAAGTATTTCTGAGGTATTTCGACAACTTTTACAAAATAAATAACTAAGCGGGAGACCTTAATGAGTAAACGCTATCATACTTGTTAATGATTTGATTTTATATTTCCAGTTTCACCGACATAAATTAAAATATAATCTTGAGCTAAGTGGATAAATGTCTATTTAATTGACCACAATTTTGTCACATTTCATCGGTCATTTTAACTTAACTTAAGATTAAACTTTAATTCGTGTCGGTGAAAGTGGTTATTATGGGCACTGGCGTTTCGAAATTTTGCGTTTTCCCATTTTTTTGAAACGTAGAAGTCAAATTGAAAACTGTTGGTCAAGCAGGTCAATTTTTGTGGTTTTCCAAAGTTTGATGAATAAGCTTTAAGACAAAGTGCTTCAAATAGCATTCATTTAGATATCATTTAATGCAACTCTGAACATAAAAGAGCAATAAGAAAGGTTGGCTTCGACGACCTTGACCGTTATGAACATATGCGAAGACACTGAAAGTTATAACGTCAGTGGTAAATCTTCAGAATAAGCTCCTAAATCAGAGAGGAAAGTCGTTCCAATTATCTATTAAGGCGGCCCAGTTTGACAGTTATCTTGTATCATTCAGTTGTATTCAATTGGTGTTCTAGGTCACAAACAGTTATTTATACAGTTTAGCTACGATGAATAGCACCAAACAAAAATGTTCGTTCGATTGACTGTGGCGTGTTGCTCAATAATAAGTAAAAAGCTAAGATTCTGGGACTTATACTTAAATAAAATTATATTAAAATTAAAGGCAATTAGAAATTTCCGTCTTTATACATCCCAGCAAAATGGTTGTTAAATACAGGATAATAAAAATCGCTTACAGAAAGATCACGGGGAATGCCAATACTTATCATTCTAATTTAGGAGGATTATGTTATGATGTTACTTTCTTCTTAGAATTACGATTATCTTGTTTATATGATTACGTTGTTTATTGGCAGAATGCGGCCCAAATATGGTTTACAGCAGTTGCGGCAATGCATGCGGCCGTAGGTGTGATGAAGGTATTGGACCTGTCATTTGCTCTCTGCTGTGTGTGCCTGGTTGCTCGTGTCGACCAGGCTACTTTGCTAAAGGATACCAATGCGTCGCTCAAGCAGATTGTTAGCCTTTGTGTCTCTGCCCAAATTGGCTTGCAACACTTTTAAAAAACAAATAAAGCATAAAAACTACCAGTAATTTTATTTAGACTGACAAAAATAAAATTGTTGCTAACTGACAAAGAATTTGCGAACCTAATCTTCAGATAATTACAAGATTACAACATATTCAGAATGTTAAGGGGATATTTATTATAAGATTCAGCCGCGGAGGGAAGCAAAGTTCCGAATAACAACTATCCCCCATTATGCATTGTAGACAGGAATTCCCATAGCGCTTTGCGAGTCAATAATATTAACAAAGATGTCCTATTTGTTCCACGAAGACGTACTTTGTGATTAGTATCGATCTATTGATAATGTTTGTTTTTACATCGTAGGTCGGATAGGTGATCACACAAGTACTCGTTGATACGAGTGGTCATCCCCTAGTGCATAACGTGCGTTTTAGAACTCAACAAATTATTTTAGGTGGCATCTCTAACGTCAGCACTGTCAGCATGTTATGTTTGAAAAAGATTTGGGTTGAATTCTGAACATGCGTAGAAGTTTGTTGCAGAAATTGTAACAACTCTCGTTCACAGAGGGGACGGTGTTAAATTTCTCCTTAGGGACAGTTTTTTTCTAAAAATACCTGGCGCCCTCTTTCTTTTGATGGTGACTTTCGGTCTCCACAACAAGATCCATTGGTTCCTGGAAAATAAAAATACTCAAGGATTGTTCTCACTATTCTCCGCAACTCCATTTTTTTACATTGGTACAAACATATTTTACAACGATGGAATCTGAGTTTTTCTATTGTAGCTGAAACATATAGCATTTAACTGGAGCATTTATTGGTAAATTTTAATACCTAAGTAGGTATATATGCGGGTGAAATATTTTAACATCGAACCGGATAAATTCTAATCCACAGAGGAAAACCCGAAAGAGTAACATTTTTCACCACATGGGAAACATTCGAACACGGATTCGGAGATTTTCCCCACTAAATTTAACACTTAAATGGAGAAATTCGTTTCTAATTCCGAATCGGAGAATTTTTTCACCGCGAAGGAAAAATAGTATCACCGACACGAGGCAACGTTAACACTGCAATGGTGAATGTTTCCACTGTGTTAAGCAAAATTAACACATAAACAAAAAGGGAAATTCTTAATACCAAAACGAAAAAAAATTTCAGCGAAACGGAGACATTTTTTCACCGAAACGGAGAAATCTTTTAAGGAAACGGAGTCTTATGAACAGTTTTGTTTGTTGCCTACCACGAGACCTTATTGTAGTAAGATAAAATTTTAACTTGATTCTAACTACTTGTGCAAATAGATGCGAGGGAAACAACCAAGCGGTGTTAAAAAGGGTGACACCGTATTTTTATGCGAAACCTATTTTTTTTTTGTATTAAGAAAAGCTTTGTTGTCTCAAACAATCATTATTTGTGATACGTGCTGTCCTGTATGGTCTACTCTTGGATAGCTGAGTCTGATAGTATCTGCCACAATATGAAACGCATGTAGCAAATATGTTACGTAAATGAACTGCGGAAAATCTGTTTTTAATAATCTGCCAACTTTAATCATAGTTGCGACTCTGTCTGTCACAAATATACTTAATTGCTTTCACTGTACACCAGCTAAATTAATAGCATCTTTTATCATTTGCACTATAGTTTCTGCCTTCGTATTTACAGGGTGCGCCAGAAACACCTGACGGTTTTTTACATAAAAGAATACCCCAGGGGAAAGTGTAAAGATTGAGAAATGTTTATTCGCAAAGATACATTGTAATTGTTAAGGAGAATTAATGTGTATCACTATTTCTTGAAAATAACATTTGGTAAGTGTCTGCCATGCCGAATAACACACTCCTGTAGTCTGTCCGGAAAAGATAACGTAACTCTCTGCAACATATTTTGTGTAATCTCCTGAATGCACTCACGAATGCGATCTTTTAACTCGTTGATAGTGGCTGGGTGTTGCTCATAAACCGTCTGTTTCAAATAACCCCACAAAAAATAATCTGGTGCTGTCAGATCGGGTGCCCGAGCAGGCCAATTGACGTCCCCAAACCGAGAAATGACTGCCCGGAAACATTTCTCCTACCACTCCCATGGAAACACGTGCAGTGTGAGGCGTTGCTCCATCTTGTTGGAACCATATGTCACGACGACCATTCACTTCATGATACAGGAATGTTTGCAACATGGCTGTGTAACGCTCAGAATTTACTGTTACAGTACGGCCTTCATGTTCAAAAAAATACGGACCGATAATGCGCCCAGAAGAAACAGCGCACCATAGGCGCACCATTTTTTCGCTATGCATAGGACGCTCAATCAATTTACACGGGTTGTTTGGACCTCAGAAACGACAGTTCTGTCTGTTTACATACTCGGACAAGTGAAAATGGGCCTCATCTGACATCAGTAACCTGTTCACAATGTCTTCGTCACCTTGCAGAAGTTCCAGAAACTCGTTGCAAAATCTTAGACGCGTCATCGTGTCCCCATCAGTAAGCTTATGGACAACTTGGATCTTATACGCATGGTAGTGAAAATCTTTGTGAAGGATTCGGCAAACACTGGTATCCGCCAACCCAAGTGCAATAGCGTGCCGCCGAGCTGAGCGTTGAGGACTACGCAAGATGGCGTCCCGTACAAGATTCACATTTTCAGACGTACGTATCGAACGAGGACGTCCTGTAGGTTTACTGTCCTTTACAGTTCCCTCTTGATGCCATTTCGATAACCATAGAAATAGAGTATTGCGACTAGGGGCATCACGCCGACCGAACTTGCGTCGAAAATTGCGTTGTGCAGCCGTGATAGACTCTGTCTGTATGTTTTCTCATTTTTAATAATATCCTGTATGGCATTTCTAACTTGTAATATTACGCGCGGAAAATGCCATCGCAGTTGGTGTCTCCTTGTTAGTTTCCAAGCAGGCAGCGCCTCTTTCTTCACAATGTTTTGTGGGATATTACAAACACCTAACATGAGTATAAAATCTGAATACGAATACTGATGTATCTATTTTTTGATCTCGTGTATTCCATGCAATCTGTGTTGTCGTTTACGCAACATTTTTATACTACACGGCTGGTTTCATCTACACACAAACTGATTTACGGTCCGCGCCGCTGTGTGCCTACAAAAATTACCATCTCTAATAATGAACCTAATATTTTAAGTCGCTCAACATCAAAGCGTCCAACGGGTAACTTCCAATGTTAATTCCAGTTGGACTCGTTTTAATTCATATCGTCTAATTGAGCTGAGGTAAAAGCATAGGGTTACTGGTAAGTTAATTCTGCGGTTTACACAGTTGTTGTATTTGTTAAAAAAATATGTATTATTCTCACTTATTGACTGGCTCTGGTTTGTTTCGGAAAACTACCATTTAATCAAAAATTACCACGATTTCTGTGAAATCGTAGGAAAAGCAACTAAACAAATAAACAGATACACATTTTTAATTAAATTTTAAAAAATTAAAGCTTTTGGTAGTAGGGTAATAAAAAGTATGTACTAAAGCTCATAAGTACAGTTTATTTAAAGCCATTTATCCATAATATAGAATATTTTATAAATAAGGAATACATTCCAATTTTTGAAAGATATTAATAACATTGCATAAATATATATACGTTTAATGAACATAGATTTATATGCACCTTCTTATCTGGTACGACAGTAATAAATACGAAAATATACGGGTAGCGTGGAATTTTCTCCGCTTTTTAACTAAAGCAAATGCTAAGAGAAATAATTAAAATCATGCCGGATCTGATACACCTATTTTATGCCTTGCAGAGGGTTTTGCGATTGTGTAATATAATAATACTAGGGTACAAGAGAATATAGTTAACAGATAGAATGGTAATGTGAAAATACATAAAATAAATGCAAACCGTTAGCAATAATTCCTAAATAATATACAATTATTGTGCAACAAAATATTAAGTGATAAGTAGTATGATATAACAATTATTGGAGTTCCCGGTAGTTATACAAAATTGGAATTAACCGGGAGGCGTATGTTCTAGATGAAGGATTTTCTTTTAAATTACTATTCCAAACACAAAACAAATGTGATACGGGAATTTGTACGCATAAATAGCAACATTTCTGGATATAAAGACAATCTAGTTGATAGTACTTGCAAAAACGTCAAGCTGCAATCGCAAATTACAAAGCATGATCGCCTTTTTTTGTTAAATATAATAAGTGTGGAGTGCAGCCTGTAAATATTAATATTATTTGGATTCAAATCCTATCGGATATATTGGAGATTGTTTTTGACGATTATCTGCATTTTTGCTCGCAGATCCAGGAGCGAATATTTTTTAAAAAGTAATATGGGGGCTTGAAATTGAGTAGCGTTGCAGGGTATTCTGCAGGTCATTCGAGAATCACAGTTCGCTTCTTTTTCGTGCTCGCTGTATTGAACGGCGTTTCATATTAGGTAACTTGTAAAGAATTACTCCGCAGTAAGTTTTGCGGTTATGTGAACAAATACAGCCTTCGTTCATAAATACATAATATTAGCTTTAAACGCAATTTTTGTACAGGCGAACGCATTCCATGTAGTGAACAGTAGTTAAACAACATGTTCACACATGCACAAAATAAAAAGAGATAAAATACAAAAAATATTAAAAATAGTTTTCATAACTAAATACTAAGGTTGTGTGGGCAGTTTAAATAAATATAAAGGTTTATTTGGAATTATTATTTTTGAATTAAGGGAATGTTAAATACATAACTTATAAATAGGATTTTTCGGAAAATATGTATTTATACTTAAATACCATAAATTAAATGATAATATGATGAAATATCATCATTCATGTGTATGTATGTAGAATTTATTTAATATAAGTACCTCTTCCTATACTTTTGCTAGGGCTGTTCTGAATACTCATATTCGTATTCGCAAATGCATTATTTGCATCCTAATTGACAAATTTAAAATGTTTCTTAGCAAATGTAAATATGTAAACACAGGAATTACCGGAAAAGCGTACCTTTACAGTAATTTCAATCTAAGAAATACATCTTTGTGATGTCTAACCACAGAACTACGAACCACAATAAATGTCTTGAAATAGATAAATTGGATGAAAATAATAAGAAACTATAAAACATACTCCCTCTCTCCTATAACGATGAGTAGGATATTATTACAAGAATTATTGTTAAATGCAGTTGTAAATTAGGCTGTAACGCAAAATTGGAAAGTCTTCCACCAAAATCATTGGAGTTTTATTTTGATCCAAATGTCAATTTAGAGTCATTAGAAACTCATTCCGAATTTGAATGGTTTCTTAATATCACCCGCTGATCAAATACAATTGCTGCATTTAAACTGAATGTAACCCTCATCAAAACTAAGATGGAAAAAGTAGTATATGTAATTCAAAATTTAAGGCAATAAAATAAACTGTAATTCTTTAATAAAAAAAATCTTTCGAACTTTGAATTAAATTGGAAAACCTTGTTTTGCCATTATATTAAAATTAAATTAATAATTCAAAACTTCACAGAATGGTTTTCCGTGCATCCTCAACTACCGCGCAAAATAGTTCAGACTAATGTGTTGGAGTGGGGTTTTTTTTTGGACTCAATACAGTCTCTGCAATATCAAACTTCGCCCAATAATACAATATATAATATAGGAACTATCTAAACATGAAATAATAACTAGGAACAATGTTTAATTATTGTTCGGTTTAATTAATTTTTCTAATAAATAATCTCATTTGTTACTATTGTTATGGAAGAGAGGAAGCATAAATTTGTCCAATTAGTACGGGCTCAGACGCTGTTTCAGTTGATTATATTCCATTGTTAATGCCTTATCTGATCGGTCCCAAGCTAATCATAGCGCTGTAACATAAATTAACGACAACCACATTGCACATATACAATAAATTGAATAACCCTAATTTCTACTAAAATTAAGTTTAGGAGGTATACATTGTACTTGGAAAAAAAATACAGGAAGAACTGAAACGTTGTCCTTTACCTCCCATTTACATCACAACCAGCTGCCACTGGCAGATAATTTGATATAATGGAATAAGTGTAACTGAATGTGTTTTATATGTAAATTGGGAGTTTGATCTAAAGTGAAATGATGCGAAGATTCATAAGAATATTTCAACATAAATTAAGTAGAATTAAATGATATTTTCAATTTGTAAAATGTCATTGATTTTAAATCAAATTGTGAATTAAGTGCATCTACGACTTAATAATTAAGTAAGTAAAATGTTCTAACATTGCAGAGCCGGTTTCCTAAATGGATCAATATGCCCCCACAATTTAAATTCCATTGTACATGTACAATTTTTATGAACAGATAGAGTACTAAGAAAACAACCAAATTTATCTCAATTAAATAATAATAACATACTTGAAACTTGGTGGACATACAATTCGATTCAATTTCAATAAATTCGATTGGAATATTTCAATATTCCTGTTTGTTGAGAGATTGATAATAATTCGCGAGCACCGTCCATGCTTTTGGTGCCATAAAGCCGTCCGGAGGATTTTCGCCCATTCTTGCAAGCCGTCTCATTCTAGTACCAGATATAAAATCAAAGTCTTCTTTCCTGGAAGGATCAAAGAATGCCATTTTCTCGTTTCGTGCATCGTAGGCGGCTACTTTAAACGGTATGATTTCGAGGGTGTCTAAACCTGGAGCCATTTTTAGTACTCTACTACCGTGGCTTACGTCGTACATGTTACCGTCTGGAGAGCCTTCAGTTCCTACATTAAAAATGAGATGTGCATCAGTTACAATAAATATGATTTTTTTACATTTTTGTTGAATGGATCATTGCATAATATACTTGGAAATATGAAATATTATCTAATTATTGAATGAGTGTTATGTGACGTCTTAGGTAAGGTTGCTAGGTTAAGAGTTGTTTATTCAAAAAAGATATTAACTGTTTTACTAGTATTAAATGATTGCGTCAATAGTTTTCCTGCAGTTACTACCAAATTGAAAGAACAACCTCCCCTCCTCCCCCATTTTTATTTGTTAAATGTAAATTTAAGTTAAGTATATTCAATAAATAAAAGAATGTGACGACTACATTGTTTACAATGTTGGTGTCCTTCGTTATTTTTACCTAAAGGATGTGGAATTCCAGCAGGATCTCTCCCAACGATATAGAAATTAGCTCCGGTATTCATTCTAGCTTTAGCGTGCCATTGAACCTCAGTAGGTCCAGCATACATCATAGGACTCGGAAATATGGCTAGAATAGTTGAAGATTTGTCCAGCAAATCTTCATCAAGCACAGCTTGGTGTTGTAGCATACGCACAGGTAAAGGCACATCATCATCTTTAACCCAACCACCCAGAGGATGCAACAGCAATACCGGTCTCTTGTAACCTCTTTCTTGAAGTTGCTTTTTGGTATCCGACATCAACAAAGCATGCCCGTTATGAATTGGGTTGCGCAATTGGAATGCAAATACGGCATCGGCGTTCATTTGTTTGAACTTAGTTCTTAATTCGTTGGGAGTTAAGCGGTACTCATCAAGACCGTCGTTCCAGCGAATCCGATGAAGAACTTCCAAATCCCCGCCTACTAACCAATCACCTGATTCAAATACCATTTTAACGTAAGGATGGTCTTTGTTAACGGTCCCGAACTGTCTAGCACACCTTTCTTCTTTTCTATGGTAATAAAATTCTGGTTTTCGCATTATAGCGACTGGAACGTTATTGAAGCGTAAAGCAAATGCAGAGTTTCCATCTAAGCGTTGCTTATCCTGATTAGTGACGGATAAAACAATTGGAACACTTTGGTTGATTATATTTCCATTTTTGATTATGCAATTGAAATGTTGTGACTGAAGAAATTCTTCTTCTCGCATGAATCCTCGAAGTGGAAAAGCCCAGCCTTCACTTAATACCTAGAAATAGAAACAAAATTAACTATTTATTTACAACCCAATTACTTTTAAAATGTCATCAATTTTTTTCTCAACAACCACTAGCTTAGTAGTAATTTAGTTGTGCAACCTTATTAATGTAAAGGCAAGCATTGAAAGGCAAATATTGAATAATCTTCTATCATTCTTAAAAATTTGCCAATGACTTTTAGATGGGTCCTGTATTTTTCAATAAAACACAATATGTATTGCTAGCAAGGTTGGCCGGTGCACTGTGGCTGCAGAGTTGCAGAACACATAAAAACACTTCTAATCAATTGCCTTCCCGTTGGTCAACGTTGCACGTGATTAACTATTGTAGGTATAGTGATTTGGTGGCTGCAGTCAATGCAGCCACAAGAAAAAGCGCTTATCAAACGAGGTAAGTCTTACTTAACAACATTATGAAATCAAAGTATCGAAGAAGAGTTGGATTCTGCTTACTGGACGAATGTATAGAAACACAGTTCTTCAAGGACATTATGAATCTAGCGAATTTGATAAAGCCGGTGTGCTTCGTGGTTAAATGAATATTAGTGCACAGCTTAAGGTATTCCGGGAACAATGCTTTGCTGCTACATTTAAGGGTACTTCAAAGGATATTCAGAATAAATTCACGGAGTGCATGTTAAAAGTGCGTACAGGGGGCATTGTAGCAGAGATAAATGATACGAATTATCTGTTATTTCACGAGCCGCCGCTGATCGCAAGTATAAAACTAAAGGAGACATAAACTATAAAGAATAGGCCTATTATCGAACTATTAGGAGAAAGTTGAAGCACTTGTGAAATAAGAAATGAATATAAGAAAAGAGATTTTGCAACTTCGGAAAATCCATGTAACTAAAAGTTGCAATTTAATTTTTTACGTAATACCTAATAAGAATTTCAATGATACATGCCTTTTTTGCAATTCTAATGTTCACTTTATTTAATGTATTAAATAAATATAAAGATGTAAATTGAACTTATTCCGTGACGATTTTATCTGAGTTGTAATTCAAACAACTGCATGTGTTGAAAGGAAAAATGATAAAATAGTTATTATTAGAGGATGAGGAAGATAAGGAAAATGAAATTATAATTTGTTTTTCTTGACTGAACAAAAATATCTACTTAAACTATAAATATGAGTCATCTTTTCATAAAATTATGAGCATGTAATTATTCAATAAAGTAGTAAAAAGCAGGCATCCTTCCTTTCTTACTATTTGTTTTTTTAATTTGTAATTATTTGATTGCTGTAATAAATAAGAATTTCAACTTTGACCTTCGAACTAAAGTTTGTGAAAGGCAAAATACTATTAGTCAATATTAATACTAGAGCACTTTCACTTTCGCTTTTTTGAAAATATTTCATAAGAAATAGTGAAATAAAAATTACCTGCACCCACTGCAAATCAATTTCATTGATGTCCAATTTTGGTAAACTAGCAGCTTCTTCGTGAGCAGAGCTTAAGATTTCTTGGGGTACAAACAATTCTTCCACACCTTCTACGGTTTCGGTATCAAAGGGAAGCACCCCATTTTCCTGAAGCATCTCAACAACCTGCATTGTAGATTCTTGTACCGAACAATCAACAGTTTTCACTACCAATTCTGGATGTTCTGGTTTCTCATATGGCTGATCTATTCCTGTGAAACCTTTAATATCACCCTTCCGTGCCTTTTGGTATAAGCCTTTGGTATCGCGTTGTTCACAAACCGACAGCGGGGTATCAACGAATACCTCAAAGAATGGCAAATCGCTGTCCCGATGAATTCGTCTTGCTAAATCTCTATCTTCGGCAAATGGTGAAACAAAACTGCATAGACATACTTGTCCGGCATCGGCAAATAGTTTTGCCACCTCTGCAACACGACGGATGTTTTCCTCGCGATCCTTCTTAGAGAAACTAAGATCTTTATTGAGGCCATGACGCATGTTATCACCATCCAGTCCATAGGATGGAATCCCTCTCGATACTAAGTGAGCCTCCAATTCAAAAGCTATTGATGTCTTTCCAGCCCCCGACAGGCCTGTAAACCATACTGTACAACCTCGAAATCCTCTTAAATGGCCTAAGATTTGGCCTCTCTTCGCTCTTGAGACATGATGTTTTTGTTCTACTACGTTTGTAGCCACTTGCATACATGTTTTCTGTTTCTTAAAGATATCGCCGGTGGTAGTCATCTTTTATTTAAATAAGAGATTTGAATATACGAATGGATCAACTTTCACGGAATGTAGGTTGCGAAATGCGACACCGCGGTTTAGTTAAATTTATTTTTAGTTTCTCTTTGACTGTTTACATTAAGGATGAAGTTACTTGCCTGAGAATTTGAATATATTTATTATTCTTAATAATCCCCCACCAAATCCCACCACAACTATATAATCCAAGAATTTCTAAGTACTGAAAGAAAAGAAATTGATTCAAACAGCAACTGACGACATCCCCCGATACCCCGCTCTAAAAAATTTGATGACGTGTACTTCACCAAATTGAGCTAAAAAATTAATTACTAAAAGCTAAAGCTAATTATTTAATGTAATAGTTTAAATAATCATTTTTTGTTTGAAATTTCTTCTGATTAAATTGCTTTTAGTTCAATAGTAGTTTCGTAATTATGCATACATAGCTTAAATTTAAAAAAAATAAAAACAAATTAGGCCAATGCTGAGCTGAAATAATTCAGTATTCATTTAAAAAATACTCAAAATTAGTTAAAATTTTTGGAATGATAGGTAAAGCTCGTTTCAAACGAGAAGACCCTTACGTCATAGATGTGTGATGTTCGGGCGAATTCATTATCACTAAAATAGGGTTGGGCGGAAGTTCATAGGCGTCCCAATATTCTTCATTATCATTTTAGGAGGTGCTAGTTGGTAATTCGTAATTGGTGTCGAAAGAGTGGTTGGATGGTTTCCAATATGGTCTAAAAACACCTATATTAAAAGGGAAGAGATTAACGATGGTGCATGCAGGAGAAAAAGCAGGAATTGTACCTAATGTTTTGTTAATATTCAAGTCAGGTAATTTTTAAGTCATACACATTGTTTATATTAAAGACAATGTGATTAATGTTAAGGATATCCATGTATTCTTTATAGGTAATAAGACAGATGATCACCATGATGATATGAATGCAACTAACATTTTATCATTGGATTAATTCACCAAGAAGTAGGTGATGCTTCCTATCACAACATAAGGACTGAATATGATCCTACATTTTCTTCGACAAATGCTAAAATGATCAAATGGCTAGCTGTAAGAAATATCTATCACGATCCACAAGCAACAATGCCAGAATTATAGAGCACACAAAAATGCATGCCAAATTGAATCCTATAGAAAAAATATAGGCAACTGTCAAAAATTAGATGGCAGCAGGAAATATTACCTTTAAAATGGCAAATGTAGAGGGTCTGGCGATAGAGAAATTTGCCATAACAACATCCGAATAGTGGGCTGTAATATGTATGCGGAGGGTGCCGATACTTATGTGTTGTTTGCCATACTACGCCACAGTCCTTGCTATCATTATTATGTCAATTTGTTATTTATGATATTTTATTATTGATGTGTAAATTAAATAGTATTTAACTCTAAATAAATGTTTTGTAACTTTTCGTTTTCATTTGCAATTGCAAAATAATTAATTCATTTCGTTGTAGATCACTTTTTAAACTTGGCGGTTGATTTAAGTTGGTAGTTCCGGCAATAAAAGATATATTCGAATATGTCCGTTATTGGCGTAACTACCAACTTAAATCATCCGCGAAATTTAAAATATAGGAGCTCTACCACCTATTTATTTATAAAAATAGAAAATACAATTTTTGGGAAATAACGGCTCATTTAACAACATGCAAATAAAATAAATACCAACTCTGTATATAGAATTACCATATAGTTAATATTTTTAACTTCTTCTGTGTGAATTAGAGGTTGATTGAATTTCACCTTTTAAGAGAAAGAGTAATAGCTAGAGCTGAAGCTTTTTAAATTTCGCGGATGATTTAAGTTGGTAGTTCCGACAATAAATACGTATTACATTAAGAAATTCAGGAATATGTCCGTTATTGGCGGAACTACCAACTTAAATCATCCGCGAAATTTAAAATATGCCAGCTCTAGTAACAGCTGTCGAATCACAAACAAAACATTATGTGATTTGTTTCTATAAGAATGAATGAAACTGTATTTACTAAGCATATTTATATTTTGTAATTCATTAATCATATACAAGTTTTATTATTTGCACTTTGAAATGTAAATTTGTCACAAATCGTTTGAAATTTCGAAAAAAAAATTGCTTATTTTTATGAATGGAAGTGTCTGTTTTATATAAAACATTGTCTTTGAATTTAGACACATTAAAAATTAATACACTTATCAATATTTAATTCTGACTGTACAAATAGTTATTTCATATACTTTTGTCTAGTCCCTAAAATCTATTTCTTTTAAACTGTCTACGCTTATGAGTGAATTTTCTGGCCATACTATAATGACGTCAGCGTGCCTTCTCGTTTTGAACGAGCTATACACGTATAGATTCTTGAATCGCATTGTATCAATATTTAATTCTGACTGTATAAATTGTTATTTCATATACTTTTTTCTAGTCCCCAAAATCTATTTCTTTTAAACTGTCTACGCCTATAGGTGAATTTTCTGGGCATACTATAATGACGTCAATATGCCTTCTCGTTTTGAACGAGCTATACACGTATAGATTTTTAAATCGCATTGTAGGGACTTTCGTAGCTACATGTCTAGTCGTTCGATTGGTAACGTGCTGTTCCCTTATCTAGGCTGAACTTTGAATTTGACATGCAATAATTTTTAAGTCGAAGATTTTAGAACATTTTAGAATAGTTTTAACGATCGTGTGAATAATGTGCGTATAATACAAGTTTTAACATGGGAATATTTACCTCCATAAGCACGAGTTTGAGGAAATCATTTCGAAACAATATACAATTACCGCTAATAGTTTTTGTGCATGGTATCATTGAATTGTTTAAGACAAAAACGAATAGTGGAATTAGTCAACTGAAGACTACATTATTTAGAGGGACCGTCGTTGCGTTTATCACATCTCTTTTAGTATGGCTCTCTATTCTTATGTATTTGGCTTTCTACTATGCATACGTTCCAAAAATGTCTCACGAAAAACATGTCCATCTACAATTTAAGTAAGTTACCTTCTTTAGCCTGAATTATTTATTGTTGATGATAACAAATGATTACGTTAGAATGTGTGAAGATTCTGGGATGTGTACCTTTCCGTCAGCTCATATCGAGTTAACCAAACGGCAGAAGCTACTTATGTTGGGACAACCTTATCGTGTTGAATTAGCATTAGAAATGCCTGAGTCACCTGTCAATAAACAATTAGGTATGCATTGAAAGATTATATGTATCATAATGTAATAACGTCAATTTTCAGGGATGTTTATGGTCTGCGTTGATTTTCGAGGGAAGAATAATAAGTTAATAACAAGATCTTGCCGTTCTGCAATGTTGCATTATCGAAGTTTCATCCTGGATCTAATTTATACAATCGCTTATAGCCCGTTACTATTAACTGGGACTGTAGAGGAGAAACAAACTGTAACCATCGAGCTTTTCGAAGACTATTACGAAGTAGAGGTGGGTGATTTAATTTATTTGATGCCTCAATATTTTTAATAAATTGTATTTTAGAATGAAGCTGTTACTGATGTTTATGTAGAAGTACAATCTACACGTATAGAAGTATACTCGGCAAAGTTTTTGCTTAATGCGCATTTTACAGGACTAAGATATATTATGTTTAATTGGCCGTTAATATCAGCTATTATTGGTGAGTCAGTGCATAGTCTTACGTAGATAATGAATTTATCAGCTGATAATTAATCAAGTATTTGATATTTGACCTTTATTACATAATTTGATAATATGTTGGTGAAAGTTATTTCTTTGGTATTCTAGGTATCACGGCTAACTTATTTTTTATTGCCGTAATTTGTATGATAAGTTGGTATCAGTTGATCCATTCCGAAGAGTATAAAAGATATGTCCTTACTCAAAGGAAGTTTGAAAGCTTCCATGTTGATCTAGATGATGGTAAGTCACAAACAAATATAATTAATGTTGTGCGGTTCATAATTTACACTTCTCTAGGTTCCTCTTCCTCGTCTATAGATGATGCGTCTGTCCTGGAAGAGAATCTTCGTAAACGTCATCAAATTCACACCATAGGCGAAGACGATTCACTATAAAATTGAATACAGCTGCTCTTCATTTGTTATTCTATTTAACATTTAACTGTGGGGTAGTATGCCAAACAACACAAAAGTACCGGTACTCTCCGCACCGTACAAGTTTAATTAATTAATCCGGAACAGCTCCTCATCCGTCCCGGATTAATTAATTAAACTTGCGTGCTGTGGAATCTGCCGATACTATTGTGTTGTTTGCCATTTAGTATGAGTACGTAATAATTTATTTTACCAAAGATGACATTAGCTTTATGTATTATTAATAAGTTTTATATGTTTCTTATTTTTCTATAAACCATCTAATTTTTCAAATTTGCTCTCCATTGTTCACCTTTATCGCCTATTTAAAATCCATTACTATTTCCTCATTAAAATGTAAGGAAGCCTCAATTACTCAACTGTTATGTATTGTGCACATTTCATGTTTGCTCTACTATTTATCCAATTTTATATATGTATATATATATTTAGCAGGATGTTGTAATTTTCAATTCTTTATTTATGTGGAAAAACTAACATTCCATATAATGTAACATTGTAAATGTTCTCTGCACTATGGTGATACCTTTAATGTTACTAAGCTTAATAACTTAAACAGAGCCATGCATAGACAATTCTGAGGTGATATATTAACTTGTAAAGTTGTAACAGTTTAAAATTGATCTCTAAGATTAAAAGAAAAGTAGAAATCATATTATGATAGTTTGTACTTCAGTTCTGTATATATTTCATGAATTGAAAGAAAAATAAAGATCTAATAGGAAAGAGTTCATTCATTTTAGCCATGTACATTCTAAGCAATATTTTTGTTTATAAGTTTGGTTACCTACAAGGTGTAAACGTACACTTTTCTCTGTTTGAATTAATAATTCTGAACAAAATAAAGTGCTATTAACATTAAAATATCGATGATTAACAAAACAAACAAAATTGAAAAACAAAAATTATAAAATTGTTTTATCAATCAGCGATACCGTTTGTATTATAGAAGCAAATTTATATACTACATAGTTGATTCAATAACTTTAAACTTTATTTAGTGTATTGTTTGCCATATCAACATTATACCGTACCCTATTTTTGTTTGCAAAAGACATGTTATTAGCAAACAACACCTGTTAAGTGCGAAACGTGATGTATCATAAATTTCTATATGACCTTATTTTTCTGTTAAGTTCCACAAACTATTGTAGACAAAGAAGAATTTCAAAAGTTTTAGGGGAAGTACTACTCCGGAATACAGATTGCTAACAAGAGGTCAATTACAGTTTAATTTACCATGGGCGAAAAACACGATTACGGATCAAATCAAGGCAGAGTTAAAAAATAATGTGGCATCCGTGCCCCTTCTTTTAAGTAGTACAATATTGCAAAAGACAAACGTGGAAACGATAGTAGAAACTGTAATAAATACCTTTGAGAAGTTCAATATATCGGTAACCCAACTTGTAATATTGGTTACAGATGGGGGCTCAAACATGGCCAAAGTTGGAAAGGGGAATGCTTCACGTATGTTTGCTGTTTGTTCCATGCATGTCACCTTGTGACTGAATTTATTAGAAATAGTTATCCAAAAGTCTATCAATTAATAGTTTCTACTTATTAACCTAAATTAAATCTCCAGAACGCATTCGTGAGTCTAAACAGGCTTGTCCGGGCATTCTTCAGCCACTACAGCCGGTAATGACGAGATGTGGAACGTGGCTTAAAGCTGTTTTATTTTATGAGAAATTTTTGCACAATATTATAATTATCTTAAATTTAAATCCGCAAGAAGTCCAAGCAATTTCAGTAAGCCAGCAGCTGGTTTCAGATATCAAATTCCATATTCAAATAGGGAAAATTTCCGAAAATTATTCGATTCTTTTAGATACTATTTCCAAATTAGACAACACCAAGCTTTCTTTACATAAAGGGCTAAGTATAGTAGATGGCCCCAAAGCCTCGTTAGGAAATCTAACAGATAATGTAGGGAGGTTAATAATCTGGGGTTATAAATAAGAACCCCGATTTTCAAACTAGTGCTTATAGACAAGAGTCCAAGTGAAAATCAAGAGTGCGAATGTAATGCGAAAAAACCTTTTAAATTAGCGAACATCACATCATTAAACCCAGAACGCTCATTTTCCAAATACACCAACATATTTTCACCTCGCCGTAGGAGTCATCAATGGAAGTCAAGCTAATGATACATTACTACAGCGTCAGTTTACATCAACATCACAATCAAACTAAAATAGTAAATAATTACATACATTCTGTTTAATATTGATAGTAAATCGAGCCGTACGCTACTGCGAAAGCACTCGTTTCTGCAGGCTTAGTGATCACTGATCACAGATTTCAAATCTTTCACGTAATGCAACTCATATTTATGTTTAAATAATTTTGTTCTAGGGGTAGAGTTTGAAACGAATCTTCTCAATGGCGGAATTACTACTTTTTTGATTTACGGCGATTGGAAATCAAACTACTAAATAAATATAACACTTGGACGTATAATTTATTAATTTTAATTACATAGGTGTATAATTTATACATTTAAGCGCCGCCTATTAACAAATCTTTTTATACATATTATTTTTTATCTTGCAAAAAAATAAAAAACTATACATTTACGTTTACCACTTTTGTTTTTTTTTTTATCGGGAAATACGCAGACTTACACATTTTAAAATATATTATATTATACGTTATAGTATCCCTCCCAACAAACAAATAACCGTCTTATTACAATATAGTTAAACATATCCCATCTGTTAAAATACGTTCAGTATATTCATTATCATAATTATCATCAAACTCTGCGTCTACACAACAGTCATATCAGTCAATATCTGTAACAGGTTACTTTAATTATTAATAATATCGTAACAAATATCAGTAAGTTGACGTCACAATTTGCGAGTACTGTTCGCGCGTTTGGTGTTGCGTTGCTGCTCGTTGCCGGTTGAATATTGTAGCCGCTGGCGTAGGTCATATTGACGTTGAATACACCTTCCGTTAGGCCGTTGGCGGATCTCACAATCAGGGTGTATTCGCCGACATCTTCGTTTGTCACGCGGTTCATATAGAGAACAGCTTGGTGGCAGTTGGGTGATGATGCATTCTGGAACAGATGGTGGAACGTTATGGATGGAAAATCGATGGATTTAATGTAGCATATAGGTTTCATATGCGACTACAAAATCTGGATACATGTACATAGTTGTAACGGCTATGTGCAAGCACGAATATATAAATTTAGTATGTATTATAGTTTGAGAATTTAGTGCAACATACGTCGTACGTAATTTTGGTGGAGGAGCTGGTAATGTAACTCGAACTGAAATATTTCGCTATTTTTTAGTGTCTGTGTTACACTGACTGTGTTACACTACAAGTCTGTGGTACACTGAATTGATAATAAACGAATTACGAGCAAAGAGCCTTAGTAAAATAATTTACTTCTTTGTTAGTTTTGTTCTGAAAACTTTATTATTTCATTTCAGTAATTAGTTTATACTAAATCGTGCATAATTAGCCTTTTTTTGGACTATAAACATTTTACTTCTTCATGTTATTTACCAATTTCGATATATTATCTGTCGAATATTTTATTAAACAAATAAAAATGGAAAAGGAGAGCCAAAACTAGTTTATTTCCTTTTCTTTTGTTCATGTAGAAAAATGGATAAAGTGGGTTTTGAGCGATGATTAAACGTTTATATTTAAAAGGCTTAACACTGAAAGAGATCAAAGCTGAGTTGGATGGAGTTCATGGTTTACAATTGGGTAAATGAGTAAAAGATGAACATCGCTCTGGACGTCCAGTAGAAGTGACTACCCTCGAATTAACAAAATCCACAGGCACATAGGAAGGTACAGTGTTTTCAATTTTGCACGAAAAATTGGATGTGATAAAGGTCTCTGCAAGATGGGTGCCACGTTTGCTCTCAGTGGAGAATAAATGCAATCGTGTGGCGACTCTGAGGCTGTTTTGACGCATTTTCGGCAGTTTCTCTGCCGGTGTAATAACTATGGACGCAATATGGGTACATTATTATACTCCAGAGACAAGGGAATAGTTAAAACAATGGGTTTTTGAAGGCAAACGGGCTCCAAATGGTGAAATCGGTCGGCAAGATTATGGCCTCAGTTTCTTGGGATGCACGCGGAATCATTACACCGATTACTTGGAAAATGGATAAACAATATCTAGAAAGTATTATGCCCGTTATTGTACCAGTTGAGCGAAGAAATCGAAAAAAGACCCTTTACCATCAAGACAATGCACGAGTGCACACCTACGCAGTTCCGATGGGAATTAAAGTTCAAATTACTACCATATCCACCGTATTCACCGGATCTGGGACCCAGTGACTTTTATTTCCAAATTAGAACAAAATGGCTCGGTGGACAACGGTTCAAGTCGAACGAAGTAGTCGCTGCCTAAGCAGATGCCTATTTTAAGGACCTTCCGAAAGCCTACTTTTTGGAGGGCTTAAAAATGCTGGAGAAACACTTGGATAAGCGTATAGAGTTAAATGGAGATTATGTTGAGAAATAAATAAAAATCTACAGAAAATAGTTTGTTTCTCAATCTTTTTCTAAGGACTTTGAACGACCCTCGTACCTGTTCATGATAGGAAATACCGGAAAATACCAGAAAGAGAAATGCTGCGCTTTCTGGCAGCACCCCTTTTCTACGGAGCTTTCTTTTTCCTTAAGCTCTGACTTGTACCTATTGGATCCATCATTCTTCATGGTGTTTTTTTATTCGTTGAACTCGTATTTGCACTAGTATCACATTACATCACATTACAACAATGTTGCGCTATTTCCTTCTGGTGGCAGGTACTACTTTGAATTTTACAAAATTTAGACAACTTTACTGCTGCGTTAAATTTGGTGGAAGACGTTAGAAACAATAACCGAGCATTGGCATGCTTACTTTTAGAGCACAGCGTGACAAAAGCTCATCTTTAATTATAAATATCGATAATTCTATTAAAAAAAAATAATTTGCTGCTGTTATTATGGGGCGGTTGTTTTATTTCTTTGTTATTACATATGTTTATATCCAAAATCCTTACTGGTTGGTACACTATTATATTGAACTTACAGTAATCGAATAGGCCACAATGTTGGAATCTGCGTCACCAGGAGAATAAACCTTATCCTTCACGATCCAAAATACCTTCAAATAGGTGGGATTAGCACAGAATTCCATCGATAATGTTAGTGGTTGCCCATACACTGCTGTTAATGTCTTATTCGTAGGAAAAACCATAGGCCGACCTATAACGTAAAAGAAATAAAAATTACTACAGTGATATGAGTACAAGAGCAATATAGATGGTTCCTAGCCTAATTTGATAATATTGTTCTTCAATGTGTTTGCAAACGATGAAAATGTTTTACAGTTCCAACATTTAAGGCTTCAGCTATGCAAAGTGCGATACATTCGCACACATAAAATAGAACATTAACGCCGTTTTTTTCTCTGTTAAAGTAACTATAAATCCAAATCATTATTCTGCAGGTATTTGCCTCCGTCTACGGCGAAAGCGATTACTTATCAAGGGATCAGACTTCTATAAAATCTAATGCATAAAAAGTAATTCTCTGTAGACTGGGGCTTGTAAAAATTGGATATCGATTTTATAGGAAATTGCAATCTTGCATAAAAATAAGTTACATT
This sequence comes from Oryctes borbonicus, assembly GCA_902654985.2. Taxonomy (NCBI): domain Eukaryota; kingdom Metazoa; phylum Arthropoda; class Insecta; order Coleoptera; family Scarabaeidae; genus Oryctes; species Oryctes borbonicus. Next base: position 707,052 of record LR736857.1, on the reverse strand, counting down.
ACCTTCGAAGCACCGACATCGCCTTTGAAAAAATGAAAAAGTGATGTATGGATTCTCCACATATACATACGTAAGGTCGAACCGAAGAGAAGCTTTGAAAGAAATCGCGTCCGCATGTATTACACGTATCCTTTATTCCAAAGTTCCGATGATATATACATGAAGATGTCTGAGTTTTAATGCATACTGATTTGGAATATTTACATGCTACAAACTGGTTTATTCAAGTGCTACTTTTAAAGTCTAATTTCGTTGTTTCTTTTGTGGTAAGTCTTATAATTTTATAGCTATTACTTCTATTATTTCGTCCCTGCCACATTTTTATTACCCATTGTACTCTTGAAAAGGATACTTCCATTCTCCGCCAGGGTTAAATTTGCGCCATAGAACTTATGGACTCTGCGCAACGCCGCGGAATTTGCTAAAACACTTCCGCAATATGACAATAAAATATCTTAAAAGTTATTTTTAGAGTGATAAATAGAGACCCTGGTGGAAGACACCGCGCCAAACTTTGCTTCGATGCGGAAAGGAAGTAAAGTGGAATGAAAGAATATCAAATTAGGGCGAATACACCGAGGTTTTTCACTCAACCATTCTGTTTATTTACGACTTTTGGGATTTGAAACCGCAAGCTGAAAAGACGGATGTTCAAACAAAAATTATAATTGTAAATACTACCGCAATCTGGTTTTGTTTTCATATATTTTTCGATCGAGCGAAATAGAAAATATTTAGTGAAGACTTGTTTCTCTTTGAATGAAGTAGCGTTGTTTTTAGACATAACAATATTTCCCATTTTCTTTGGGTACTTTGGGGTATAAGCAGAGATTTTTTGTTTTGCAAGAAAGTTAATTGTACAACAGAATTGAAAATATATACTGAACATTCTTTTGATGAAAAGGAGCAGATTTTTAAGTGGCATTTTTGCCATGAAATTTCAAACTGCTAAACATTTCAATTATTCTTGATTGTACAACAAGAATATTCTGTGTATCTAGAACGACAACAGCCACATCGTTCTTGATAGAAACTTGGTCGAGAACGGATTGTTTACCAAGCCGTATTATGTTTATGTTACTAGGAACTTGAATGAAAGCCAACGGGATATTTCATAAATGGTAAATTGGAGGCACGTACTAAATTTAAATGTAAATTCAATTCTTACTGTGCAGATTTATATTATATAAATTCAAATAAAAACATTTAATTAATTCATTAACATGGAAAGGTAAATATTTTTCTTTCGCTCCCATTGTTTTGGAATCACAGCAACTTGCAGCGACCCCAGCAATGTTTTTTGGTACCGTCATATCGTCGAATGTTAATTTTCCAAACACCAATCGCATCGTGCGAATTTCGACACTCTATTTGCTAAAGCTGGACACGATGAAAATTGAATACGGACAATAAAGCGTCGAGATAAAATATTAATGGCGATATTCAATTATCCCTTCCATACCATGTTGACAAATCATGCAATATTTTAATGCCGTAGCAGAGCCTCTGCAATTAATTACATTCCATGCCCATCCTATAATTATTCATTTGGATGTTGGAGAAAAAACGGGAACAAAGCGAATGGATTCGGACGGAACAAAAAACACATGACGATGTCACGCGGACGCTTTTTCCAAAAACATGCGGCGTTTTTCGGTTAATTAAACAATGTTCTCTTTTCTATGAAATAAAATATTTACATATACGCAATCACGTAATTGATATTGTCCGGAATGATTCTAGACGCAATATTGCTCGTTAGAATAGTTTGATGATAACTTTCTAAAGTAAATAAGATCTTTTCAATAACCATCAGCTTCGAATTTAAGCTGTACGAGTTTGTCTTTGTTTATAAATTTTCAATTTTATGTCGGTTTGTTTACAGAAAACTTTTATACGGTGTAATAAAGCAGAAAGAAAATTGTCTAGACTGTTTCAATGTAGTTCAAAGCAAGTTAGCAATTAATTTTTAATTAACTAGTTGCGATCGTGAAATTATTTAATATACATGTACTGCTTTTGAATTAGCTGCGTTGATATTGTGAGTACGTTTTATAAAGCGAATATTTATAATTAATATTTCCTTTATAGTTTATTCTTTTGATGTTATTCGCATCCACTTACATCTTTGTTTTGATTTATATTTTACGAGGATGTCATTACTTATACGCTTATACTTATTTTTATCGTATATTGATGATTCTTGGGCATTACTTTCGTGACGTATGAACATTCATTCTTGGTGATAAGGCGATGCAGAGGATATATTGGCAATTTTGGGAAATTTCGTTTCAAATCGTTTCAAATTGTTGGCCTGAATTCAGTATATGTCACGTCAACTATTGTGTCGTAGGCAGAAGCATCAACCTATTCACCGATCAATCACGTCAAATCTGATACTAAACTGCCACAGAACTCTATCTCTGAAGCAAACAATATCAACGTAACACGACGGAAGGACGGCGATGGAAACCTTGGTATCGAAGAAGCGCTTTAGAGTCCTCTCTTGTGCTTGCGCTTTATGAAAACATCAAACTATTGCACATAGAAATTTCTTGAAGAGATAGGATGAAATTGATTCCTGTTGCCTACTCTACAGAAGGGACTTTTGCATGGTTGTTGGGATTCTCATTGGATATTGCCGCTTAAATAAGCACTTCTTCAGGATCAGACCTGTCATGTAGAAGTTGCCCAGCTGAAGACGAAACAGTGGTACAAGTCCACTTTATTTGTCCAAAAGCATTACAATCATTTACAGGACAAAGGCATAAGAAAAAGAAAAAAAGAACTAAATACATATGTTTGACAAGTCTACATGTGAGTCACATTCTAAGTGTACACACCGCATGCACATAATCAAAGTAAATCAACAAACAAGAGGATTAAATATTAAAAGCAGAGAGTCAGAAGTGTGTGCGTGGACAAAAGAACAAGTGAGGGGCAGGTTCATGAGTGGGTGTTTTCCGTAGCCACAAATTATGAAAGTTTATGGTCATATGATACATTGGTGATTTCAGCATTACATTCGTTCTAGCTTTCGGTGTTTTGAATTTTGTTGTGGAGCATGTGAGCATTGGTAGCAGGGATGTTAAAATCAATAAAAGCAAGAAGTGATGTGCAGTTAATTTTGGAAATCGTGAATATCGAGTAGACTGTTGTAATCGGTATTGCGTTCAGGATAGATACTGTTAGCTTTGAAAAAAAAAATCTTTTCTGCACTTTTTCCTTAGTTTTGACAGATACAATAAGAATACCATATCACGGCAGCGTACTCCACTTGACCTCTCACAAGGCTGCAGTATGAGGTTCGTAATATGCGTGCGTTACGAAAGCTTTGAAGAAAACCTAAGTTTCTAGTTACCGACAAATATATCGCAGAAATATGTTGACAAAAGAGAGCTTTATGTCAAAACAGCACTCCCAAATCCTTTAGTCTCAGATCTCTGCTTTACGACTTCCGATTTAATTGAGTAGTCGTATTGAATAGGACTACAACATTTGATGTAAGAAATAACTACACATTTGTTTGTATTTAGCGAGGCATTATTCCATTAATCATAATTATTGGCAAATTATCTTGTATTAGCCTACAATCATCTATGGACCTGAATGCATATATTTTGAGGTAATCTGCATAACCAAGAAAAGCGCAGCTCAAACTCAACAGACCATTTATATAAAGGTTGACAAGCAATGGGCCTAGGTTGGAACCTTGAGGTACTCCTAACGGTATACAGAATAATTCAGAGGAATATCCATTATAAAACACGTATTCTCTTCTGTATGACAGGTAAGATTACATTAATTGAACTTCGACCTGGCCCTGTGTCGTGGCAGAGAATATTCGTTTCTTAGTTATAATTTGGGACACTTTAAGACGAATGTAAAACTGGATCAAGAACTCTTGATCGAAGAAGGAAGTCACTTCCATGTTTAATTTTTCTAATACAACCCTGATTTTCGAACTACTTCTGGACAGGTGAAAGTTTTTGAAATTAGCGTTAAACTTTAACCCCAAATGGAAGCAAATTTCATTCTAAATATTTCAAACGAGATGTAACACAATAAGTGGTTCTATAAGAAAATCGTTTCTAGAAAAAAAACTTGATTTATATTCCCATTTTAAGTAAGTCAGTTTTGTTTTATAAATTAGACACATTGGCCTTCCAATAAATGTTACTTCATAAATATTATCGTAATATAATATTGGCTTTACAATTAATATTCAAAATCAAATTACAAACAAACTCCGACTAAAATGAATAATGAAGCGTCGACCGAAAATACGAATTTAATTAATTTAATACAACGTAAGTAACAAGAATGTTGGAAATTTTTAGTAACTCCTCAGTATTTGGTCTCTTGCCCCAATTACAGCATGCAGCCTGTGGGGCCTTGAGTTGTTTAAATTAAAAATCCTTCCTTCAAGGATTGCTACATATTTTTCTTGCAGAGCAACACAGCTCTCGCAGAATATTTGGCAGGTCAATGTTGAATGTTCTGATGTTGATCCCAAAAAATGTTCAATGTGATTGAGATCCAGAATACACGAAAATATTAATTTTCCTTTATTTATGCAATTTTATATTATTTTTCAAATGAGCAAATCTAAAATTCCGCAATATTGGAAACAATTATATGTATTATATAATATATTCTTTGTTTGTGCAAATTGTGACAAATCCTGTTAATTAAGAAGTATTTCACACTACTTTCTGTAACAAAACGAACACGAACATTCATTTTAAATAGATCCTCTCATAGAATTTTTAGGTAAAAAAGAAATTCATAAACGTTGAAACAACAAAAACCTTCAGTTAAGCTTTCGTAGTGGATTCTGTAATTTCATAGTTTCATCGTAACCTTTAGTAACAAGCTACCGCTCGACTAGTGCTGCAACTAGGTGCATTAACTTGGAAAGTTTGAAGTCCCGCCGAAAGGAAGTGCTATAAACGCTTAACATTACTAGGTACACTGTGTACAGAATATATATATGTAGGTAGTGTAATATTAGCGGCTCGGCTCATGTTGCCTTACTGTATTATTAGGGTGAATATGTGTTAATGTGCTCACGGCACAATCTCTGCAGTGAAGCGCTAATACAAACCGTTTTCGTTATCTAGTTGTAGTGCTAAAAAAATAACGGCAAATTTTCAAATGAATTTTAGTTTCGAGTCGTAAAACGACTTTTACGGATATCGCGGCGTGTGCAGCCAAATTATATTCATTGTGAAGCTTCATTTAAATATAGAAAAAAATAAATTGGAGATAATAGATTAAACAATAAATTTGATTGCAGAACATAAAAAAAGCCTATTTAGCCTTAGGTTTGATAACGAGTTTCTTAAGGTCAGATTGTCAAGAGCACCTCACTCTTCCGAACCACACAGGTTTAATTAATTATATAGTAATTAATCCGGGGCGGCCGTTTCGACAACTACGCCACACTCCGCGTTATTGACTTAGTTCTTTATCAAAAATGGTCTAGATGTTGGTATGCTGGTAATGTACTAATGTCGCTTAAAAGTAGAAATGATGAGTTATTTCGAGGGTATTGGCGGCTGACCTAAAGTTATTTCTTGTACAATACCAATATCAAAACCTATTCATTTTGACTTAATCCTTTTGCAAACTAAATAACTTCCAAACCATTTTGTGACCACATACTGCGTATCACTTGAACTTACTATACGATAATTGACGCAATTAAAACTGATTTACTGAACTGGTTTAAACACATAAGCTCATTTGTAAATTGATGTCAAGTCGAGAACCTTGCCCAAATTGTACCGGGCTGCTTACTTTTCACTTGCAATTACAAAGAAGTTTCTCTAAGATACTGTATTTAATATTTTGTGCTCCTTGAAGAGTAACAATGATCGTTACTGTAGTCTACAGAGAGTACAAAATAATTGTAATTTCGATGCAGCGACCGCTACTATTTAAGAGTAGATTTTCTTAAAAAGAAAATAATGTTGGCCCCAACTTGAAGGGGAGTGGTAATCAATGGATTTTGTCAATACCAAAGCAAATAAGTTAAATAGTAAAAAAAAATTGAAAATAATTTCGGCATATGTATATATTGCTTTGAGTTATTGCAACGACATTTTTTAACCTCCAGAGTCCTGGTGTGTGTATATAAAAAAACTGAAAAAGGAGAGGTGATGAAATGACCAGCATTACCACATGTGCACGCAAAATGCAGCTAAAAAAATCTCTTTAAATAATTTGGATATGGGCGTAACTACAGACTGCAACGGTACTGACCATACGTTGGGTGCCAAGTTGTAACCGTGCTGGCCCTACGTTGGTCTCTAAATTGCACCGGGACACTGTAAACTAAATGAAAAACTAAGGAAATGACTACCTACTTTTAAATGGTTTATTTTTAAGTATTTGAGATTCTTTTAAACCTTTCACAGCACGTAGCTTTTTCAGGTCGAGTGGTTCTCGAGTAATTGGGTGATCATGCACCAAAAAATGAAAGAATTGATTTGAAAAATAGCATTGTTTTATAACAAAAAGTTAATATGAAAAATATTACAGTTAACGACAACAAATACAATGTATACAAAAAATAATGTTTGTCGTTGAAAATTGGACCCCCCAGAACAGAATAAGATAGATATTAATTTTATTAAAGTATTAAAGTTTACAACAAATAAGAATATGTGATTTAGCTGACTCACTGGTTCAAAACAAATAAATATGAATATGAAAACAAACAAAATAGAATATGCAGCTTATCTTGATTGGCGCGAAACCGATACTGGATCGCTAGCGGAAATGGCAAAGCGTATTTTGCTCTCTTGGCGGCGGCGAAGGCCCTAAACATTAATTCACTGACTTGATCCACTGTCTGGGCTCTGGTTGACACCCTTGTGTCGTGGGGCACTGTACCTACATATGTACAGCGAAAGAATTTGGTAACCGCGGTGTTTGTCAGTAAAGAAAGAGATACGGACGCTGGTCACACGTCCGATCGCCTTGGCCGCTGGAAGAAGACCTTTTTTTATAATAATCTTATAACGCTCTAGTGGGCGACATCATCCTTTTTCGCGCCTTTTTCCTAAATAGTTGCACCTGTCAACTAGTATCAATCACAATGCGCGCAGAATAAGATATTGGGAAAAAATCAATACTTTTCTGAAACACGAACTTCTTCCAATTTTTTTTTTTCAGATAATTGTTTGGGTCTTTAAAATTACTTATCATTTTTTTTATTACTTCAATCTTCCTAATCCAACTACCGTTAAAAACGTTTCGTGTTACAATAGCAATATTGTTGTAAAATTTCCATATTCTTATGCCTCTGTTACGATCGCAGAGTAAAGTCTAAATGACGTCGTAATGCAAGTGTATACGCAGTATCGGCTTACCAGCCGAATGAAACCAATAAAAAGGTCTACATGTACCATTTCGCTCTTGCGCTATAAAAATAACCGCGGTACGTACCGTATGAAGTCTGATGGCGGAGCAAGAGGGATAAAAAAGGGAAAAAACGAGGGACTCGCGCAGATATCACTACGTTTTAATCTTTATTAAAATCTAGAAGGCTCCGAGTTGTAATATTCCGACCGTTCAGATTCCTAGATTCGACCAGCACTCGTCGCTTTCTTAAATATGCAAAATTTAACGAGATTTGGATGAGGGCGGAATGCAATTTATGTTCGAAATTTCGATCTCCCCGTCCGCCATCGTCCCAATCCTCTCCCGTGCATATCCCATTCCGATAATGTATTCAGATAGCATAGTTTGTGGGAAAGGGTTTTTTCGTCGTTTTTCTATTTGTCGCGATATCGCAAGGCGACCTTAAATTCTAGACACATTTATCAAAGAGGGCGTTGAGAATGTGAGTTATCTGAAATTACAGTGTGTTTTATTGCACTGCATGCTTATTATCGTAGGTCACGTGATCACTTAGCCGCGTAAAGTGTCTCCATCGAAGATGTAATTTCTTCATAGATAAAATAATCCAATCGCTTCAATTCTGATATAGGGAAAGGGTTTGAAGTCAAAATAGAAATCATACTGAAATACTAATGTAGGCTTCCACTGCCACACTCAGTTAAAACTAAACGTGTTCCGGGTTCGTGTCATGGTTAAAGGAAAACTCGACGTTTCGCCCACAATTATATGGAGCTTCTTCAGGGGAAGAAAGCCAGAGGCGAAACTAACTGAGTGGAAAACAGTTGATCACGGTAATTGAACATACCACATGCGAAAATCAACCGAGTTGAATCCGGAACACGTATTCTTATCACAAATTAGATAAAAATGTTTTGTCTAACGTCCCTCAAAATTACGAATTCCAAACGAATAATTTAAATAAAATACTGAGAATCGTAATGCATGCCGACTGCTGTGTTAAAGCTTTGAATAAACGATCGTTTCGAAATGAACTAAACTTAAAGTTTAATTATGTTAATTACGCTATTACTGTCCGCCCCGTTCTTTACACATTCAGTCAAGTCAAATTCAAATTAATTTTTCCCGATTCTACCTTCATCTAGCTAATCAGAAAATAGGACGCCGTTTCGTAAATTATTTTGTTCGAAATTTTCAGGCGCCGTTTATATCTCATCGAAAGCCGAGGCTGTGTTAGTTGCCTCATCGTTAAGCGTATCAGCTAAAAGTGTTTAATATCAATTGAAAGTCGTATATCAATTAAAGCTTGGTTACTTAACCAAGTATTACCGATTTTATAACCGCCGACCAGATGAACGCTGAGTTCCACAGTGCCATTAATTCCACAGGCGAACTAATAAAAAGTAGAAATAAAAACGAGTTGTATTATTTATCTGATCTACATTTATCTAATTTCCATGTTTGTTTGAGTTCTTTTTTGAACAGAAATGCACCAATTTTAAAAGGCACACGTTTACAACACATTCAGTTTTGAGAAATTAAATGGCAACCACATTCCTTTATTAGTTAGTAAGTTAGAAGTACATAAGGGGGTTGCGTACAGCTAAAATCTTTTGAAAGTTGCCCTGTATTAATTAGAGCTTGCTATTTCTCTTTCTGGCTCACTGTGAGTGGTACAAGTCTAGCCAACGACGGTAGTGGTGAAAATTGATAATCACTAATTTCATCAAATAATAATCGTTCGGTAAATCTAAAATTCACGGTTTTCACGTAGTAAGGTTGTATGTGGCGTAAAATGGCATCGAAAAGCATAGAATCTCAATTATCATCATTCTATATCAAAATTCATATGTTTCGACATCAATATATTTTTAAATAGTAGTGGAGTAACAGAGTTTCAATTATTTAATGTAATTACGCTACGCTGTTATCGTTTCCGTTTAAACCGTTAATATTCTCTATGTGAGCATAAATTTTGAGTGCTTATTATCAACAATCTACGAGCTTGTATATGTTTCAATCAAATAGTACGTACGCGATAATTACACCATCCAAAGTATCATTACCGTAGCACGTACAATTTGACAATATTTTAATGCGCCCAGTAATAATTTTCAAATATTGTAACCAGGATATTAAAAAATAACTATATCCGCGTGTAATTTAAAACAGGCACGTGAACGCTATTGGAACCGTGATTGAGAAGCGGTCAAACACGCTGTTAGCTCATTTATTATTAACTTTTTCGTGGTGAATATTGTATGAAAATAACACTGTGTTATTTAGTCAAAAGTAATGATTCCAAACAAAATATATTACGTATGTACGTGCATAGTGCAGTTTATTTAACGATTTGGATTTTTGTGCCTTTGTTTAAATTTGGTTTTGAAAATTTGTGTAGTGCACTTTGGTTCTAGGAAAGAGCAATATTTTCAACAACCAACTATTCTTGGTTCTACTGAATCCTATCCAACTTATGTTATTACATAGATTGTAGCAATGAACAAAGAATTTTATGTTTTATCAAATGTATTCTATTCATTGCGAAGAACTTCAAAGAATACTCAAATTAGGCACGTAAGGTTATGATGATTCCTTTGCAATAATCGTAAAATAATGTTTGTTATTAAAAAAGGAGTACCTACAAGTAATACTACTGAATAGATAATTATGAATAATATGTAAAAATGTTTGTAATTTTTGTTTGACACAATCTATCACTTTTCATGAATAATGCCTTTTCCTGAAGCTTTTGTAAAATCGTTATTTCTGCAGGTGGAACATCATTTTTCTCCGTCCACTCTAAGGTAATATTTAAAGCTCTCACTGCTTCTTCTTAATCGTTTTTCTATGTGGTTTTTGTTCATCGTCGTCGGAATCGTTTAAGATGTTCTCTTCTAAAGGAAGAAAATTTTTATCGCCGCCGTCCAGCACTGCACTTCAGCTTCTATAAATTCTTTTTCCGTGTTTTTAAAATTGCTTTCTACCGTACCTACAAATTGTACGAGTTATCATATTCGTATTGCACCCCTTTTTTGAAGGAAAAGGTTAATTATTACACGTACCGTGTGGTAATATTACCAGCGATATTTGTGTGTATTGTAGAACCAAATGTATATTCATAAGTAGAGATGAACAAAGTAGGGGAATTTCGCGGCGACGTGTTTTGTCGACTCTCGGGAAACCAGTAGGCAACACGAACCCCCTCTTATGAGTCGAATAAACACGAGCCTGTCTGGTCGCTGCAAAAAAGTAATAATTTCCCTTATCTTACTAATCTCTATTCATAATTATAAATAACTGCATAGTTGATTGAGTAAGTTCAAAGGAAATTTTGAAACTATAAATTTTTTCTATAAGGGTAACACCGCTGGAACCCTTTGTAGGTCAATAATGTTCCTGATGGTAGAATCGCATGTAAATATGTTTTGTGTATGTTGAATCTGTATGCGACATGTCTTGGACGACCGAAGATACGAATTATTTCGTGTAAGGGGAACCCCTGGGACCTTCTGAAAGTCAATGGTATTTCGGTGGTAGAATCGTATATAAATATGTTGAATCTGTATGTGATACGTCTTGGACGGCCCCAGATATGGAGTTTTTTGTGTAAGTATTTTAGGCAAACTATTCCTTGGACCCCTAGCAAGGCAACTGCATTCTAGAGGTAGGACGAAATATGAATGTGAATTGTATGTATCGCATCTGTGTCTGATAACATTTGAACTTCGGTCGATATAATTTTTTTTTTATTTCTCCAATTGGCTGATGTACTACGGCCGCCACTAGACGTTCGGGCATCATCGGAAAAATTGGTTGCTATTTTTATTAGCTTTTTTCACGCCGGTCAATTACAAACCGAGACAATATTTAACCACCCTCTCTTACTTAAATGATATAATTCCAAAAACAAAGTATTATTCAACATCAAACGCATATAATACAATGCGAGCTCAATAAATATCGATGTTCTGTAGTAGAAAGAGCAATTTCCAATATTTTCCCCGTCGCGACGACAAAAGGATAAGGCTTAAGGTAGGACAGTCTCAATTGCTTAATATTCCTTGCGGAGAATTCTACGATTCGGATTTGATTTAGTCGCCGGTCTGTGTCCGTGACAGGAATATGAATGGGTGCGTCCAATCCGAAATTCAAATGGCAATATATTTGGTGGATGCGACGGTTAATATCTTTCGTTTTCGAATATTTCGAATCTTTTCGTTTGTATTTACTTAGCTTACATATCTGGTTGGTTATCATGATCGTTAGATTTATGCCGCGAAGGAAAATAGATTAAAACAGAAATTTCTCAGAATTCTTTTCGATTTTAATTCGTCTCATTTCATATGGATCTTACTATTTTCTTAGAATAGGGAAACCATTTGCGATATGAATTTATTCTTTAATATTACCTACTATCGACCAATAACTGGAATGCACGGGAATAACGGGAAATGCGAGATTTATCCAATCGTAAGAACCGCATGTAGATTATTACATACCTTCGAATATAAACGATTCTTAACTTACACACTTCATACCGTTTCAGTACGAATTTATAGCCTTAAATTTTAACCCTTGACGTATGATACTCGCAAAGAATTATTCCTTTAATAATCTAGAATAAAGTACTCGAATGGTAAAATGCGCGTTCGAGTCTTTCCTTTTCTTTTAATACGTTGGATACATGTTCGGTATTGATTTTCAATCTGCATTTCATTTCGGCTCCGACAAGCGCCGTTCGAACTTCATGTACATATATATTCTGCGTTGTTCATAAGTTAATTTAAAATTATTCCCGAAGGTAATAGACAGTTAAATTACGCACATCCTTACGCCGCCGTCGACAGAATCGATGAATCGCTAGGGGTAGGTGAGTTTAATTAAGCACGCGCTTGAAATGCATGCAGTAAAGGAAGCTAATACAGTAGGGGAGATTTTTATGCGATCTAGGTACTTAAGCCTTGGAAATCGCTAGTGACAAATCGACGCAGTATTTTGCTTTTACAAGCTACTCTGATTATTTACTGCAAAAGTTAAAGAGCTTTGTTGCTTCAATAATAAAAGATTTTTAATAATGTGCAACACATCATATATTATTAATGAGACATTAATTATTCCAGTTTCTGCATTAAATTTAGTCCCATAGGCATCTTGCGTAGTATGGGAAAATAATTTCAATAATGGGAATTTTGTTAAGTTAACCCAAAAGAAAATGCTTCGAAATTTTAACTTAAAGAATTAAGTTTCCAGCAGAAATGCGCGAAACTAATACCTGGTTAATAACGTCGGGATGATGACCAAGGTTTCAAAAGAAAAAAAGTCAAACTTTGAATTACACAATTATATAAATTAAGAGAACTGGATGATGGAAGCAGACCTCGTGTCTGCAGCCGATTGCTGGACCAGGTGTAGGCGTGGAGGACAGGCTGGTGGCGGAGTTCGTTTATTGCAGAATAAGGATGTGAAATATGTGATTGAAATAGGTTGATACTTATACACAAACCAGAGTCATAAAGTGAAAAAAACTTCATATGTCATAAAGTGTGAGTATTCTGTAAGATTTGAATGTGCTTTGATAGAAACTTCGCCAACTCAGATCAGTTATCAATCTCATCGCGCGTTTTTGCAGCAAGAACACATGTTATCTCCGACCTTTCAGACTTTACGACAGGACACACTGTAGCGGTTTTCCATATTTTTGGTATCTCTAATGATTTTAATATCAAAATGAATAAATGAGATAACGGTTCCACAAACAGCGTAGAGCACTCACCAACGTAAATTACATGAATACAAATGCAAAATATGTATTTGAGGACCATTGAGGACCAAGATATCAAATTGTAATACCTCTAAGCATTTAGTCTCGAACGAGGTACAACTTGTGTAGATTCAATTTGCCTAGATCAACATCTAGCCCAAATAAATCTCCAATTTGCGTCAAAACACGCAAACGCCAGTATCAACACAATTCATCCAATTAGCGTGAGATACCTACCGACCGCCGACACCTTACGCAGCGTAACATCAACGGCCGATTTACCTATACAAAGAGACAAGGCAAGGGTTGCTTCTCTTATGCGGTTACGCTACCGACGTTAGATTTCGCCGTCACAGCCGTCCGAAACGAAACTCGGAAAGATAATCATTTCGGCGTCCATTAACGGTGGAACTTCGTCGGAGTGCCGATAACTCCTACTACGACCGCACTTAATAGAACCGTGCGCATATTAAGCACCGGCTGGCGTGGGCTTAGGTTTTACGATGACAATAATGGCGAAACGATGCAAGTTGTTATCTCCTCCCGAGGTTCTTATTCTTACCGCTAATGATATTGTCTTATTTGTTATGGTCGAGGACGTTTGCTTGTATCAAATGGTCACGAAGGAGCAGCAACCGCAATTGTAGTTGGCGGTAGGTACCAACTGTTCCGGTGAAGTTTGCGATCGATTCGTTTTAAAGGGGGCCCATTACGCTTTAATGAGGGGTTTCCAGTAGATTATCTATACAATTCGCTCAGGTTTACAATGAGAATAATGTTAATGATAACAATCTTTATACTAAAGATAAAGTTGAGATTAGAATCCGAAGGTATACGAGTTGAAGCGTTTAGCAGAAATGGTGTTAAATTCAGCAGTTACATTTTGAAATGTTTGAGTTTTGAATTTACCAGTATTTGAAGGGAAAGCTGAAACATTTTACTATTGAGGCGTACGAGAGCACAGATACTGAGACAGGCTGTGATTGGAGGATTCGTAGAGGAGAGATTTCCAACATTTAACCATCGTCTCTATTGAAATTGTTGGAATGTTTGTGGATTTCTGAATTTCGATAGCTTCTCCGATTTTTCTAGGGTAATAGCCTGCTATTAGCCCTGGCTCACGTGACAGATGTCTGCTGTTACCAAATAAAATCTGGTGGCAGATTTCTAAGTTTGTGCTCGGCCAATGCAGATACCAGGTGTGTCGGTAATTCCTTTCCGGTTTTTCCGGCAGATGTCACTGGCCATAAGTATGAAATGTTATGATTTGATACATATGTAATTTTATTCTACTGACATTAACCTTAAAACTACACAAGTTACGTTCCGCCAAAATAACAGCGTTATAGATTTATAATTTTTTGAAAATGTCGAGTTTTGTGCCTGAAAACGTGCATTTGCGGCACGCATTACTTTTCTTGTTTCATCAAAAGAAAAAAGCCGCTGAAAGTCATCGTTTGCTAGTAGAGACTTACGGTGAGCATGCTCCAACCATAAGAACATGTGAAACGTGGTTTCGACAATTCAAATGTGGTGATTTCAACGTTCAAGATAAAGAACGTCCTGGTAGGCCGAAAACGTTTGAAGACGCGGAATTGCAGGAGCTATTGGATGAAGACTCAACACAAACTCAAAAACAATTAGCAGAAAAGTTGAATGTGGGCCGAGTAGCAATTTGTGAACGATTACAAGCTATGGGAAAGATCCAAAAGATGGGGAGATGGGTGCCACATGAATTGAATGACAGACAAATGGAAAATCGAAAAATCGTTAGTGAAATTCTGCTTCAAAGGTATGAAAGGAAGTCATTTCTGCATCGAATAGTAACGGGTGATGAAAAATGGATTTATTTCGAAAATCCCAAGCGAAAAAAATCATGGTTATCACCTGGCGAAGCTGGCCCATCGACTGCAAGGCCAAATCGCTTTGGTCGCAAGACCATGCTCTGTGTCTGGTGGGACCAGATTGGTGTCGTATATTATGAACTGTTGAAACCGGGAGAAACAGTTAATAGTGATCGCTACCGACAACAAACGATCAATTTGAACTGTGCATTGATCGAAAAACGTCCACAATACGCTGAAAGACATGATAAAGTGATTTTGCAACATGACAACGCGCCGTCTCATACAGCAAAACCAGTCAAAGAAATGTTGAAATCACTTGGATGGGAAGTTTTATCGCACCCGCCGTACTCTCCAGACCTGGCTCCATCCGACTACCACCTTTTCGCATCGATGGGGCACGCGCTTGCAGAGCAGCACTTCGCCGATTTCGAAGAAGTTAAAAAATGGCTCGATGAATGGTTTAGCTCAAAGGAGGAACTGTTCTTTTGGAATGGCATTCATAAATTGCCTGAGAGATGGACAAAATGTATAGAATCAAATGGCCAATACTTTGAATAAATAAATTTTAACTATCCATTCTAAGTAACGTGTTTTCTTTAGCGAAAAAACCGGAAAAGAATTACCGACACACCTGGTATACGCAGTAATCTAGATCAGCGCTGGTATTTTATCACACGTGTGCTAACAGAGGGCAAGAAGAATAAGGGATACAGTAAACTCTCTATGTATGAAAGGAAGAAGTTTTGTCTTTGACTGGCAGTAATAAATCCGGAGTTTTGATATTAATCTTGCCAATTAGAAGTCACCTCAGTCCCCGCGGTCTCGTAAATTATGTTTCCGGTAATTCCAGCAGCATATTTACCATTTATACTTCCGCAATGTTTTCGAAACACACACTATAAATATATACATTTCACCAACAGTGCCAGTGTGAATAATACCCACTTCTATTCCCGCAACAGAAAACTTTAATCTCCAGTTTCTAAGTTTGTACATCGTTGTGCCAGCGAATTAAGCTTAAACAAGGCACTTTGTGGTATCACGTTTAATAGTTCCCTTTGGTCTTCACACCGATTCTCTCAACCCGTTCGTAGCAGTTTATACAGGCGTTTTTCTCTTAATGAGCTCCCTAGGTTCTAAGTTTACGCTGCACAAGTACAGCTGTTAAAAATAGATATTAAATGCTCTCTAGATTAATTTGGTAGTTCTTTGTGTTTATTCATTTTCTCCTTCACTAATAAGGTTTTTGTTTAAAACTGCAAGTTTAGTATTAATAAAACAAAATTGCTTCACGTAACGCGATAATAACGAAGTTATTTCGAATTATTCTTCACAAATTCTTTTCTCATCATACCGAAAGGGACTTTTGTCGTGCACCATGTTATCAAATCGTCAATACATGCAGGGTAATCCCATGTGAGGCAGAAGCAAGGGAAAAGCTAGCAAGGACGGTAGAGCAAATCCCCAAGGGACGCACAATCATACGGAACTGACAATGTATTATTATCTGTCACGTAAGAGCAATGACTGATGAACATTTTTGATAAGCGTTCGCTCGCTTGTAGCTAGTTATCTATTTTGCAGTAATTGGGCATTTCTTTGTCCAAATTGCTTCGTTAATATCTTTGATTGGCCGGCCAGTGGTAGATTAGGCGTTAGGTAGGCGTTTCAAATCCATCGACAGCATCTCGTCGGGTTAATTCTGCGATGTGAGGATGGAGCAGATGTTTCGATTCAGCGGATAAGCTCTTCGTTTATCTAATTGCTGTTACATGTCCAATATTGGAAAAGTATATAAAGTAGGCCAAAGAGCGTGAAACTTCCAAAGTTGTAGAGCAGTGAAATACTTTTGTGGCCTTGTGTTGGTTCACTGCCAATTAAATTTTAGATCGCAAAACATAATTTTAAAAGCAAGACCTAATTACGCTTAAAATAACATTTTTATGACATTGTAATGAAATAGGCAGGTAATTTTACAGTGTAAGATATAAAAAGATACGAATATACCGGGTGTCCGTTTAGGAACGGAGAGCGGCTCGATTTCAGCAATGGTAAGTTCTACAAGATTAAAAATAAATTGAAAGATAAAAGTAACTAAGAGCATTTCATTAGTAATCGTATTAATTTTCGGAATTGACCGCTAGAGGATGCCACTAATGTGAAAAAGTAGAAAAATTCAAATAGAATCGTGGGTTGGTATTAATCTCAGTGCATGTGATATGTCGCATAGATTGGCCTTAATACTTAATGACGAATTCTTTTAAATAAAATGAAGGTAGAAAAGAATTCATGGTAACTTTGGTTTGTTTTGATGGATTCTTAAGAAATCGGATTCGTTTCAAATAAAAAGAAAAAAGAAGGTTAAGAAATGCTATTCAATTGGATATGTTTCTCTAATCAAGCGCTAAGAAGCGCTGTTGGAAGGTAATTCTCTAACATTAGCAATGAAAATTGTAGAAAGTGGAGAAATGGGTGTAATAGAAGCCAATCTTCAATTTGCTGTTCCTGACGCCACAGTCCGTCGATGTCGACAAAATAGAGATCTGAAAAAACATGTTCTAGGTCCTACTTCTAATTTGAGAAGTCAAAACGATGTAAAGCTCGTAAAAACATTAAAAAATTAGAAAAGCATGACTCCCATCAGATCGATGGTCAGATCAATGTTCTTTGAATTCGCAGAAATAGTCAATCCACCATCATAAATTTAATATAATGATTCGCAAAGCTGGATATTCCCGGCTAGGGTAAGTTTTAAGAAGGAAGCTGGAATTATCCATGCAAATCAGAAGGCGCTTCAGATGCGCAATCCCTGGCATAAAGAAGACGTTACAGCATATTGTGTTCTCCTGAAGCAAACTTTGAAAATGGCTTAATGAACAAACCTAGTTCAATTTATAACATGGACGAAACCGGATCGCAACACAATAATAGACGTGAACATGTTACTGCAGTCAATTGCTCACAAGATGTAGCATTAATTTCATCCGAGAAAGGCGAAGCAATTTCTATCGTAACATGTTGTAATGTAAAACGTTCCTTCATATGTCTTATGTGTATTTTAAAGTCCCCTGTGGCACCGTTTACACGACTCAACTGACTGCGAAGATGAAAATGGGATGCGTATAAGAATATATAAAAACCAAGAAAACGGGGACTGGATTCAGAGCATAAATTGTTCAAGATGGTTGTATAAAGCATGCGTTATGAGTTTGTTCCACAATTTTTTTTGGACGCGGTTAAGAAAACGTGAGCCATCTCTCCCAGAATTACCCTAGCTATTTGTTGTTACAATTTTTATGTATTTTCCGGTATGATCTTCTTCAAATACGTCATAGACGATCCTACAAACTACGTTCGAGATATATGCAATAGGATATGTGTATCGATAAACCTCAAAGGAGATGCATAAAATAACTTCCTCCCCCACCATAATAAGTCTGGGTATATTGCATCGAGTAATAACGACATAATAGCTCAGCGAAGTCTCTGCTTTTACTGTTATTACAGCTGTGCTCCTTTGCGACCCTATCGCGAAAACAAACAACGTTATCATCGCCATTTTTATTTCTTCCTTCCTCTAGGGAGCCTGACAGAACCATAAACGAATGCATTATAATCTTTATTTATGAGGGGGGCGAAAAAGCATTGGGAGAAATCGTTCATTCATGGCTACCTGTACTTTATCGGTCTATATTTATTTACCATCAATGGTATGGACACGATGAAAATAATGCGGACATCTATGAGGTCAAATGCAATCATAACATATCTCTCGAGGTGACACGTAATTGGAAATGGGTGGAATACGCAACTGGAATCGATAAAAATGTCGAAACCAATAAGCGTTCGAATAAAAAATCACCTTTTGGGGTCCTCACGAGAGTGATATGAAAGTTTGCTTGACATTAGTCGTGAGGGTTAAGAGACTTTGGCGGTTTGGTGTGTAGGGGAATTGTCGGATATTATTTATGCGATTGTCACTGGATGGAAGATCCATTTTAGACGAGTAAAATAGGTAAAAAGCACTAGATCTTTGCAAACTAAAAGTACGGTGCTTTATTTTAAAGAAATATCCTGTACTTGTAAGATGAATAGTAACTGTTGCTGGTATTAGTTTCAGGCTACAACCAATGTAAAAAAAAATAATAGTAAATCTTTTTAGATGAAGGTAAATTCTTCAAAAACCTAAAGAAGACAAAACTTAAACTTTGATATTTTATTAAGCAACTATAGCTAAGAATGATACTATAGAAATCTTTACGAGCTTTTAATAGTTATAATTTGATTTATATTCTTTCTTATCTGCAACTTCATCAGTCCTTAGTGTGGGTAAATGCGGACATAGTTCGTTTCATTTATATTTTTAAAATTTTAATCCAAAGCTACGTTGGTAATAGATTCCTATAGATAAGATTCATCTATTCTTTGAGCTTTAACTTTTTACTTTAAAACTTTAAGCTATAAATGTTATTAAATGTGAACTAATAAAGAAATGTATGAGAAGGAAGATTTTGAGCACATATGAATCTCGTGTGATACACAAATGTGTTCACAATAGCCACGTTACTTTATGGTTCCAAGCTACCAAGGAATTGAAGGAAGTGAAAAGGCAAATAAGCTGGTCAAAAAAGCAGAGAACATCCCTTTCATTGGTCGTGACCACTTTTGTGGTCTCCAAAAGAGCCACATAAAGTAAGCAATAAATACATGGAAGGACAGTCAAAGCGCTTCGTACCGGCAAAATTTCTGACATGTCATGTAGCCCTATGTTATTTATGCCAGAAGATCTAGAAGAACGGCAGAACGTATTGTATGCAAATGTGTTGCCTGCAGCCTACATCTATTCTAATAACAGGGCATTTTGTTACAATAGATCAATTAGAGTCGCAGTGACCAAAAGAATCTGTCCCATAATAATAATAGTTATTTTTACTAAAAAACATTTAATGGTTAAAGAGGAACCTTCACAAAAAGTTTGCTACAATTTTTGATTATTTAAACTATAAAACATGCGAGGAATTCTTAGCAATCACTCAAAATTATTTAAATTTCATCAAGTACAACATTTGCGAATGGTTTTTGACAAAATCTCAAGGGCAAACCAAATGTGCGGTAAATTAGACATTCCATTTGGAATATAAAAGTTGACATCCGCTTCCGGCATAATTGGAAGTAATATAACGGCTTGGTGGTGGGCAGAATCGGCGCTGTGTGTTCGAGTCAAAAAATTTTCTTAGTACTCCAGAGTCACCATTCGCAGTATTTCTTGAAATACTTTTTTCCTAAACTCAATCCGCCAGACCTACACATAAAGTTGCCTACTTGCTTAGGAATATGATCATCCTGGTTTATTTATCTGTTTTAGATTAAAAGAATGATCTGTTAAGTAAACAATGGCAAAGCTATGTGAAAGGCCTAAAACATCCCTCATTACTTCATATACATTATGCATTTTCCATTTATCATATTTCTACTATCATGCACACTTTTAAATAAAAGAGCATTGAACAAAGCAAAATGTGTTTTTACTAGCTTTGTAAGCATGCGGAAAATACGAAAAAAAAAAGGAATACGTATCTATGCGTAAATCACCGACAGAATTCTTTTTACGTTAATTTTGATTTGTTGCTTGTCATACGACCGTTACCGCCGTCAGCAGCGTCTGCGAAGCGAATAATCCGACTTGACAAAATTGTAATGTAACTGGTGCGGTGTGGTCCACGAACGTAGGGTGTATATTGTATAGCTGAGGGTAGTAGGGAACTGTA
Organism: Oryctes borbonicus; assembly: GCA_902654985.2. Classification (NCBI taxonomy): domain Eukaryota; kingdom Metazoa; phylum Arthropoda; class Insecta; order Coleoptera; family Scarabaeidae; genus Oryctes; species Oryctes borbonicus. The sequence continues at coordinate 686,305 of LR736857.1, read as the reverse complement.
CGACGCGTCGTGTTATCACATCTTGTCCCTTGTAAATCATATCGGGGGCGAAATCCCGGCCGCAGACAACATTCGATTTAACTAAACACGTTCCCTTCCGGTGAGCATAGATGAACGCATCCGTGACCAATATAAACACGGATCCCGTTCGTTTGGTAATGAAATGTGTACACCGTAACCTATACGCTGTTGGAGATAATTACTATTTCGATGAAATTTTGTAGGCCGATGTGTATAATGGGAAGCATTTTGTGTTTTAAATGGAGAAACCAACGGAAAGAGAATTTCATTTTCTGTTCGGAGATACAAATTATAAATATTAAACATCTTATATCAGTGTATATTATTATTATAGCTGTAGTTCATTCTGCGCAACCGGCACCTCCACCATTTTGAAGTATTTAGAAGTTTGGAAAACTGCTCTGTACAACATGTTTACCAAGCGTGTGGGTGGAAGATAATTACTTTTTTAAGTAATTTAATATTTTTTAAATAAAAAATATTCAGAGACAGGTGCCTAGAAAAATTATGGCTACTTGTAGCAGATGCTGGAATTGTATCAGAAAGTTAAAGTTTTAGTGAATATCTTTAGGTTCATATTTAATTTATTAAAAAACGACACATTTTAAATATAAGGTAACGGTTATAAGAACAAATAGTACAACAGTTTATTTATCAGATTCTTGAAAAATACACACACATGGTGTTCCAATTAAAGAATAGTAACATGAATCAATTGGCCATCTAGTATTAGTTAATATAAATAAAATTGATGTACTGTAGAAAACTGTCGAAAAACCCAAACAAAATTTGAACCAGTCTTAGAGTATAAGGCCTTCAGACTGCTAAAAAAACAGCAAAATCGCAGATTTTTCAAATTTTTACCCGTATCGAATAAACCTCAAATTAATTAACAATATGTTATATTGTTATATATCGCCCCGAGATTTGGAGAAGAATGCAAACCTGTTAAACAGGGAAAAAGGTCCACTTGGCTAGTCAGCTTTGATCGATCTTTTGGTGGTTTCTTCTTTTAGTTTCGTGTATTTCGCATGTTACAGAGCAGCTACTTGTAAATGTTTTAGAGTTGGGATAGTATAAGGCATGTTAGAATTAAAGTCTTTTTTTCGTACTATTCTGGCGTGCGGTCGATAATGGTAATTCACGATTTCCCGAAACAATTGTTTCATAGTCTTTGCTATCATCATCAGTTACATTTTCTTTTCTTTTTGGGTGTGCTTTTTTTTCTGTTTTATAGGTTTCATTTGTATTTTGCGCCTTAATATTTAATACTTCAATAATAAAATCTATATTACTTACTCTTTTATATGTTACTATTTGTCAAACGAGGATCACTATGTTTTCACACGTAAACTCCTAAAAAGTATTCTTTTGCGTTATACCACCATTATAGCAATCATTTCTCAATGTTTTTCCGCAGATAGAGAATAAAATAAATGATGAACGCTTCAGGATCTTCACCTATATATAATATAGAACAGGAAACGCCTTGCATTCGCAACAAATAGATGAACATATACTTTTATTGCACTTCAAGAAAAAAGTCCCCTTTATAGGCGGTGTAACTTTATGCTCTTCTTTCGACATTTTCGTGTGGGGATGCCTCAGGGGGCTAATAAGTGTTTTGCTCGTAGAAGAGCCCGGTCGTTTACCGTAGCTGACGCAGGATGAACGTAAAAGTCCAAGCTGGCCTTTTCCGATAATACGAAAGACGGGGGAGTGAGGGCACACTTATTGGCACGCTGTGCAAAATATGTTTCTAATACTTTATGGAAGCCTATAGGTTTCATATCATAAATTCGAAAGATACTTTTTTTGAACTAGTGATACGGCAGCTGGTTTCTTCTCCTTTATATTTAGGTACATTAAAAATAATATAAAAAAATTCTACATGAGACAAAGTTTATATTTAATTTTATCTAGTTTGTTTAGTTTACCGTAAAATCTCGCCGACAAATAAATATCTCTTTCCCCAATAAATATCAAATTAACCACTTTTTAAGTCGCAAAATCTGCTAGGTAATGTGCACGTTTTGTTTAATGTGTAGTTTGCAAAAATTAAGCTAGACGCAATTTTATTGAAAGAATAGAATTAGCTACTGTTAATATGAAAAGCGCGTCGTTGATAATAAACGAAAGCTATCGCTAACAGAAAAGTGAAAAGACGCCAGGACAATCGAGGCTCTTTAGCCCGAGTTCTGTTTGAGCTGCGTTATATTTTCGAAGTAACCTCTAACGACAAGAGCGTGGCAAATTATGAGCAAATGCATTCGTCAGCAAGTTGCGTCAAGTTTCAAAAAGACGATAAAAAAAAAATGAGAGGAACGAGCCTCATGCTGTTACTAAATACCTGCAAAAAAGGCTTAACGCCACCACAAATTCATGAAGATATGGTTAATGTGTTTGGGGATAATGCTACTTTGGTCTGGGGAATTTTCATGAGTTTTGATTGAGATGCGAGCATAGTTAAGAAAATATTGATCGCGTCTGTGACTTAATTGAACAAGGTTGTCTATTAACTACTGCGCGTTTAGCAGATACAATAGACATTTCAGACGGTACAGTAGGAACCAATAATTATTTGGGACTTCATAAGTTCACCACTTCAGAAGTGAATTTGGCATTGTTTAACAGTGATCTAAAAATTTTTTTTTGATTGATTTGTTACAATTGACGAAACCAGGGTTCACCGCTTCGACCTGAAATCTAATCAACAAAGCACGGAATGGTGACATCCGGAATCCAAATTTAGGTCCAACCCCCAAAGGACAAGATTGTGGCTACCGTCTTCTGGAATAATGAGGAAATTTTATTAATTCATTACCAAAACCATGGTACGCCAATCACAGTTAAAGACGTTGTCCCGTCGTATTCTCTTCTTTTCGGGCAATGTTCCAATGCTTACAAGCCTCGTTTCCTTAAACGCAATTTACAACGTAGGTTTTGAATTGGTGAAGCATCCATCATACTCACGCGACCAAGCTCTTGATTTTCTAAGAACCAAATTTGACAGCGATAGCGACGTTATGGTAGCAATTCAAGAACTTTTCTCTAATCAAAACCGCGAATATTGTTAAAAATGTGTAAATTAATTAAAAAATAGGCGGAACAAGGGTGACTATGTTGCAAAAATGTTATTCAATATGTTACAGACAATAAATGTTGTACAGTCCTCTTCTTTCTATCAAGTTCATTTATATTCGAATCTAGACGAGGACAATTATTATGAAATGGAAAAAATGCCCAATATGGGATTTATCCTGCCACAAAATACCAATGCCTAGACAGAATATTTAAGGAATTAATCTCTAATTACCCATTCTGGAAGTTCTTATGAAAGTTGATAGATCACACCAAATTAGAGTTCACACTCATTTTACTTTGGATAGAGGGCATTCTATGACATCGAAACGAGTCGAGAAGCTTCTTTTAGCAAATCATTTTAGCTAATCAATGGTTGTTTTCATCCACCCATTCTTTAGAATGGACACCTTTCAGAAATTGTATTCATTTTGGTGGAGTTTTTCTCCTACAAACTATGAAAAGAGGCTACTCCCATCCCATCCACCCATAAGCTAACCCAATGCGTACCCAATTGTAATTCAGAAATCTGTAAGACATGTTTCGTGGTTGTTCGCAGGATGCTAGCGGTTTTAGCGAACAGGAACACCCTGTCGCTTCAAAAACTGCACATCTACATGACTCTGTCTTTTAAAATCTTTTTGGCTTATTGCATATTGAAGCTTTACATACTTGTATGTATAATGCAGTTTCATTGTTTTTTCCGAAACCTAAGTGTGTTAATAATTTTAAAGCTTATAAAGAGTGACACAAGAACCCCCCTTTAAACGACGTTATTATTTTTTGTGAGATCTTAGATCGTGTTTCTATTTATAGTATTTTTGGACGCAAACAAGGCAATCTAAGCTATAGTATTGCGTTAATAATACGTTCTGTGTAACATTTCAACGAAAAGACGCCGGGGAAATCAATTGCTTCCTCTCCAAAATAACTCATAATTTACTTTATATGCACAGAAGTATTTTTCGCTCATAATTTAATTCTCGTAAGTCATAAAATCTTTAATATCCTCGCGCACTAGATGTGATATTATTTTCAAGTGGTATGCATATTGCAATTTCTTTTTTCCGTCGAGTGTCATCGAGAATGTTAAACTCTCCCACCATGCGCAACTTTGCAAAGTTAATATTTACGTAGGTGTAGGCAGTTGCTGTCTGGCGTTATCTTCGACGTATGTTATTGCATTTTCGAGCGTGCAGGGTCGCGATCGCATGATACTATGATCATGTTTAGAATAAAAATTAGAAAATATTTCCGCTTTATTATTATACGTAAGGGACAAGCGTCTCCGTTGGCGCGCACATGTTACGAGCGGTTATTGCGCTGAAATTGAAAATGTTTATAGTTCACGGAATTACCGGAATAAACACGAAGTACGGCGCGAAGGGTATTGCGTAAACTACTTTTTGTTGATCCTTGCGGGCATAAACGTGACAAAGTTCGACTTCGAACTGCAGTCGACAGCATTAGACACATTCCAAAAAGTTCCTCGAGTCACTAAAAAAACGTAGGAGTTACTGCTTTGAAAAGCATTAATGCGAAACCGTATTAAATGACATTGTAAATTTGTTATAACTTTTCCCCTAAAATGGTTCTAAACTTTCTGAACACCCATGTGTATAATGTTGCCCAAAACATTAATTAGGTACATACATGAGACTGTTTCTTTTTCTTCTATTTTGATACGAATTAAATGATATTTTTTCGTCATTCTTAGTAGATTAGAAGTAATGAAGAATTCGGATTTAGTTCTTCATTACATACAGCACTTGAGGACGGAGCATTTGATTTCTCTTTCTTTATAACCTCCCTGCTGAAGCTCTCAACTTATTATCCCCTAATTTCTCAGTGACCCGACTATTTTCTCTAGTTCTGCTCAACAATCTCGTAACTTAACACGAAAATAATTGCTAGCTCTTCCCTAAGAAATTCCAAATAAATATCTCCCGAGATCCTATGAACGTTCGCATATACATAAAACTGTTTAAGGAGCAGGATTCAAATAAGTTTAATTACCTGCGAGTATTCTGATGAGAAATTTTCCTCTCCGCACTTTCGGTGTTTCGGAAACACTCGTAATTAATTTCCTTCTCCCACTGGAGCTCGACAGGGAGTCGTTTTTCGTTGCATTCGCCGCCGGTGTATCGCCCTCTCGCTCGTCTTTCCTAATACGCGGAGAGCGTCGACAGATCCAAATATTAATGATTTTCATCGCCCCGTGTTGACTCCTCAAATAGACTTGAAGTAAAACTTTCGCGGGACAGAGAATAAGCCGCTGCCGGGCGTCGACGTCGGTCCCAAAGAAAAAAATCAAAGGGAGTGGGAGAAGGAAATTATTCGCCGAACAATTGCAATTAAGGGAAGTTTATGCACGTCGTGTTTATATTAATACCTAATGCGGGAATATAATTGGGACTTTTAATGAATTTCCTCTTTATAAATTTGACTTAAAAGTGAATTTATAACGAAAATAAGAATGGGAGGGATTTCGCTTTCTATAATTTGCTTTTCGCAAGTTTTCCATTTTAGCGATGAATCAACAATAACAGGAGTAAGGCAACTTCCCTTGCATTATCTTTGACGTAGTCTGGATAGGTAAATAATACATTCTGTATACTATTTTTTTTTTATACTTTGGGACTAAGCCCATTAACCACATCTATCTGTTAGGTATCGATAAAAAGAAAACTTTAAGTTTTGAGGTTCATCGGAACGACTTTGCATGACATATACACAAAGTGTAAAAATACTATTGATGACTTCAATCAACTTTCCGAAGCCTTCACTGGTTAGAGTAAAACTTCCACCATAGATTTTGCGTCTTCTTGTAATATTTGACGTAGTTTTATAAATTTTTTCCTAAAAACATCGTTTCAAGCTTACACGCATTTCTTGTTGCAACCTGGTACATATTTGATTATCTTTATAAAATGTCAAAATAATTTCATACAGCTTTACTCTCCGGATTAGAGGCGAATAAAAATTACGTTCACTCGGTTACATACTTCCTCCAACCACGTAGCCATCCTATGGGTTAATTCCGTTGTTTCGCAAACAGTAAATGTAGAAACACTCACGTACACGCATCGCTATCTCCGTTGTATGATTCAAAAGCTCATGCACTAATCTAAGTTCTTCATACCCTCCCTAGAATAGAAATCAGGGTGCTAAGGCTGAGGTGTTGGATAGAGAAGCACGCGCTCACTTCGCACCGCACCACACTTTTAGCGTTGCAATAGAATGCGCGCCATTGAAGCTTGAGCTGAGGGAATTGTCTCACCGGGCTTTGCCGTTACGCGTATGTGTGTGTGCATGCTCCTCTTTATTGCCTCCGATATAAACTCGGCGGCTCAGGTTTAAACGGTGTCTATCTACAACTTTAATATTCCCGACGCATTCTTCTCCGACAAAAGCGTCAGCGTACTGTTTGGAGTACAGAGAAGATAGCGCCGGTACTAGTAACGTGAGTCGCGGCGTTTCCTATCTCTTTAAATTCGTCGCATGTTTTGTTTTAATTGAACCACAATTTCTTAATTAAACTCGAGTCTCTACACAACTATACACCTGCTCGGCGAGAATTTCTCCCATTTACTATATACTATACATTTCTAATAATTATTTCGCGTTAGCTTTCCGGCGTGACGTTGCTTTCCGAGGGTGTTTGGCTGAAAATTCCCGAATTTGGTGCTTATTAAACTTTGAATTCAGAATAATGGCGACCCAGATCTAATTTTGATCTCTAAATGGAGGAAATGTATCTCCGTTAATTGTAATGCGTTTAATATCGCTGCGGATATGAATGATTTGCTGTTTGTTGATTTTAATTAATCCTGTCTATGTGGTAAAATTAATTTCATATTCAAGCTAAACCATGATACGGTACCTACATGTGATCTACAGAAATAAGCGGAAATTAAACCACGACAAATCAAGATTTCTCGGAAATTACTTTTGGAACCTTCCAGTTTGAACGGTGATTTTGATAGAAGCGAATCAGTGCTAGTATACTCTCATTTCGCTAATTATATTTAAAATATACCTACCTAAAATAGTATTAGGGCTCTCCAGTTCATTGGTTGAAATAACGTAAACTAATGAGCGTCACCTAAAACGAAATTCGATATGTCTTCTTTTTAATGCCGATATTTCTTCGTTTTCCACGATTTGCATCCGAGATCATCAGTTGTCTTTGAATGTAATTTGTTACCTTAATTGGTCAGATTCGTCGCTTAATTAATATTTTCACAGTTGCGGACCTTTTTATTGCCGTACTTGATGTTACAGGTTTATCTTACCTGTTGTCTGCATCCATTTACAAGGAGAATTGTTATACCGAAAACCATTTTTATAAATTGAAAAATTGATTATACCAAGTGATATAATTAATTCTTGGATTTCCTCGTAGATAGATAACCTTCCAAAATTTCAATCATTTTATGGGTCTGGCTACACAAATTTACACGGGTTTGGAAAACTAGCTCTTCTTTAAGATTAATTTATAACTCATTCTTTTTTTTTTTAAATTAAATTCTGCACAGACATAAAACTCAACATTTCGTCCACAATCATATGGGATTTCTTCAGGAAAACGAAAGCTGATAGGCCATAGTCTACGTGTAAATCATGCCAGAGGCGAAATTAACTGAGCGAAAAGCAATTGATCACGCTAACTCAGCATATGAACCGTGCCAGGAGCGAAAATCAACTGCTTGGAGAAGACTTGTTTTGTTTCTTTTTCTTTTCTGATCTTTAGCAGCGCTGATCGTTGGTCCGGGTTTGCCAACCTGCGGATCCTAATTTTGGACGCATGGTGGGGTTCCTTCGAATCAACCGATCGATTTCACAAATTAAAGTTTTGCACTTACATATTTTATTTTTTATTTTTTGAGTTCAGTCATTATATTCAGTTTTACTGTTAGTATATTCTTGTTTTGAAAGAGCTTAGTTTTCTTTGTCTTTCATCGAGGACACCAAGTTTTTCTTCCTAAAAAAACACAGGGCGCCCTCTTTCTTTTGATAATGACCTTCGGTCTCCATATCGATATTTACTGGTGCTTCTTTAAAAAATTACTCAAGGATCGTTGTTGTTATTCTTCGCAATTTTTCACCCCGTCCTGAGCTCATCTCTGGCTCTCCAGCAGGTAGCAAATGTAAAACCTAATTGGCGTCTAACATGGGACGCCAATGAGTCTTAATTAATCTTAAGGGTTTTAGCACAAAAAATGGTCGTTGTTTTAGCATTAGCGCAGGTGTTTCTTTGAGTTTCTTTGAAACCAAATAAAATCAAGACAAACAATTCTAAGAAAAAAATCAGTTATGCAGACGAGTTATTGTCTGTGGTAGTATTCAAGCTTGAGTTTGGTACCTGTTAACAGCCGGTAAAGTAAAAGTTTTTGTCCAAATATTTGCGATAGTTATGGCAAAAAAGTCAAGTTAAGTGAAATTAAAACTATTGTTTTATAGGAATTTCCCAAACTAAAAGTCAGCCATAAATAGGTATTATACAGCGTTTTACAAGAATAAACCAGGAAACTTGTCTATTAGAGATACTTTCTCCTGGGGGTAGAAAGAAAACTTCTTTACAACTGATTGCAGAAATTAGTGTAGAAGGTGGTTTAAAAATCGGGTAGAACGGTTAGAAGGTGCTTAAATAATGCAGCGGCAAGAAAAAAGCCGTTATTGTCCGAGAATAGAAAAGATTGATTAACTGGGCGAAAACATCAATATTGGACAAGTAAAACTGGAAAACGGTGTTGTGCGAATCTACAGGCAATTATTAAAGCCGTACCTCTGGAAACCGTTTGCGTCATTCTACTCTCATGCACGAAGGTGACACTGGTTAAAACTGTCAGTATTATGAACCACCATAATTTATTTAGTAATCGTAATAATATAATCAGTAATAACGTCTAATACTTTGTCGTGTTTTATTTTGCTTGTTTTCTCTGGTCTTTTGTTTTTCCCAGTTATGTCCGTCCACATTTGTTCGTATGAAAAGAAGAAATTACGAAAGCTCATTTACCGCTGTCAGTTCGAATATATGTAAACAATCCACATCATTGTGTACTATTCCGGAACAAAAACAATATTCCTTTCCTGTTTTAATTTCGGTTGATAAAGCAAATCGTCTCCATTGTTTCCTTCCCGGAAGAATTTTCATCTTCGTTATGACGTTCTTTCGTTCTGTTTTTTTGTTAGGAAATTCAGTCAGGTAGTATTCTCTTCTCGTTGTTTTTCCTTTAACCAATCTGGGTGGGTCTCCGATGCGACCGAATTCCTATGAATGCTAAGTACGGGTGTATTTTCTAGCGGACGGAGGAGAGATCAAAGAACGAACGGTTGCTTATATAACTGCCGCACGTCTTCCGGGCAAGATCATCCCCCGGGCTCGGAAAGGTTTTATCGGATTATTTCGCTTATCTTCGCCAGATGTTCAAACATTAAAGGGTGTGCGTTATTTATATCGGAATCGGAGATGTGGACGGATTTTTGGTAGGATCGGATTGCGTACAAGCATGGACGTATGCATGGATGCATCGATAAATACAGATGTTTGTACGAATTTGTTTTTTTTTTTTCGATGCTTATCTTGTATGTCATAAGAATCATGAGATATACCACAAGTTTAGCTTTGGCTAAAATGGCAAAAATGCTAAAAAAACATTTTGACCTTCTGCGGAATATACCGATTTATGGAGTAAAAGATCTCATTTACACAGTTCAAATTTATACGGTCCAATGCTTCTTGAAAGTTCATGCTTATTTTTTTAAGTATATTGTAGTTGAGTTTGACTCATGACATGCGCGCCGCCCCTGTTGATCACACAGCACTAACGACGACTTTTTAATACAAACAAGAGCTATAAAAGTAAATGATCAGACGTAGCCGTATTGCAACAATTGCGACCAAAGATTAAGAACAAAAGACTCGCCCATTTCATGGTGTTGTTACCATTGCGAGAAAGAGCGCGGAAGAACGCCAGAGACAATTTCTCTAGTCGAGGATAACTATTATCCATTTTGTCGCAGATAAGCTCATTAAAGTACATTCGAAGTACGAAAACAATATCAAGCCATTAAAGTTCTCTTCGTTGGAAATGTCACTTTCTTCGCGCGTATTCTATGGTCCAATACAACTCCTTTCCTACTCCTGTTTTCTGCGAAGCGCCGGGGTTGAAGGGTAGCGTTGCAGTGGCAGTGGCGTGGAGTACCATCATTACGAAGCCGATCTCGAATCCCCCGGGGATAAGCGGGCGGTTTGCGATGGAAGGGATTCGAATGTACACGTAGAAAGGGACTCTGCCAAACACGTCCCCTAAGCCATATTTCGCTAACTTACGAACTCGTGCTGTAGCAGTGCTGGCGTTGCGAGATGCGAATTTGTTGTTATTCCGACATTGTTGGTGCAGATTCCAGGTTTTTGGGCGAATATCAGCGGGAAGATGATCGACACCTATTCCTGACGACTCTGTTACTAGGAGGTTAAATCGGGCCCGGATTTAGGAGGAATCTGAGGAGAATACTACCTTATAAGTCCTTGCATAGATATTTTGAAAGCGTCGAAAACAGCGACAGTCTAACTACAATGCGGGTAGATGTGCTTCCTTTAGCAGGTTTGTTTGGTGCAATTTACTTATTTATGCATTGAAATTCATAAACTAAGCCATACGCATAGTTTGTTGTCTACAAAACATTCCAATTCTTTTCGAAATTTGGGGTGGGCGAGAAAGGTGTTCCAGCGATTTGATTGGTTTCAAGAAATTTTTGAAAGTGAATAAAAGCAAACTTTCTTTCCATCTTATATTTTTCTGATATTTTTTGCTAGATTATCTATGTTTAATTGTAAGTCTTTTAAAGTTATTTTGAAGAAAGGTTCTTTTTTGAAGGCAATGCGACGATCTGCATGTTATCCTCACTGCTATTATCATCAATTGGGCTGGCAAGGTGCTATTCGAAGGAATTCAGAGCAAACTTCTTAAGTAGCTTTTATATAAATCAGATGGTGTGAATTCTCATAGTACTGCCTGCGGTAGTTTACTTCACAGCTATAATTTTCAGTTGTTGTCTCATGGTGGGAATATTTCTCAGGGAAAGTTTCTTTTTAACTTTTTCTGTCCTGTGCACAAGACACGGTGAGTGAAAGGGTTAAATTAATTAATCACAATATCTTTGCCGTTTTAAGTAAATAAATATGTTTCGGAGTGCTTCAATACAATCGCAGGTCTGTTGACACATTTTGTGTTTCACAAGCACGTGCCGTCGGGGTGAAGTTGATAAAAGAATTACGTTTTTTTCAGACGAACGAAAAACAAATTTTAGTGCAATAAAAACATAATTTCGTTGATGTTTAGGCTACCGTTTGGTTACTGGGTGGTTAGCATTTTTTTTTGATGGCCGATAGACTTCACTCCTAGCAATAAATCGGAAATATACATATTGAATATATTTAAAAATTATAACAACATTTGCAGCAACATGTTGCAATAAGACATAAAATTGTCCTGGCAGCTGTATCGGGAATTCATGGATCTTTACCGAGGAGCTGAAGAAATAGCCGGATTAATCAATTAATAACTTGCGTGTTGCGGAGTGTGCCGATATTTTAGTGTTATTTGAGAAAAATATTTGTTGAAAATGCTTATTGCAGGAACCGTACTTGTTGTGCATCTCTATCTCACACTATATTATTAATGTCCAAACTAGCAAGGAATATACTTCGCGCCGTCTAGTGCCAAGAGACACCAATTATGTCGTTTAGAAAGCAGCGACACAGATGGCAAACCAACTCTGGGCCGATATCTCGGAACTAGCAGTTGCCTTGGCATCTCCGCTTTTCGTCGCTGCGTTCTAAACGGTATGGTTGGCATTAGGTGGTGCCTCTTTGCTAGTTTGGATATTAGTGATTTAAGCTGAGAGGTAATTAGCAATGTGAGGTAGAGATGCATTCGAAGCAACGCTGATGCCATAGCATGTGCGATGTAGGGAGAAACATGCAACACATTGCTTTCGCTCCTTTCATCAAAGCAATAAGAGATATATTTCATTAATAATATTAATAATTTATTGCTATTTTTCTGCGCGGTGCTTTTAATTATTTACATTATTTGCCCATGATGGAAATCCTTAAAGCCATAAGACCAAACATTTTCATTGGTGAGAAAAACTAGAAATCGCTGCATATAAAAATTTAAACTGATCAATGAATACAGTTCCTTCTTCGCAAGAGATTTTTTTCGATCCGGATCTGTATGAGAATCTATACCGAGAACTTAAATGGAACGCCCGTCCCATTCGTAATTAGATGGCCGAAATAAAACGATAATGCGAAAAAGCATTCTCCAGAATTGCGGATGTTTTTGAATTTTGTGCGTTCGCTCGCCGAAAAAATATTGCAAGGAGCGGGAACCGATGCGATGACGACGGTTGCGGAACGAAAAAGGAAAGAGAGGACATGAGAATTGGAGAAAGAGGTAAAAGGATAAGTATAGCGGATGAGTGCAAAAAAGGATGTCGACGGTGGATCCTTCATGTTGCGCGACGAATTGGTAAAAACGTTTTCCCGACAAGAAAGAGAAAGAAACCGGTGGAATTGAAACGTTGTAATCGATACGCGGAACCCTTGGTCTCTCGGAAACATACTAAGAGGCTCGATAACTGTTCGACAGAATGAGGTGTAGAGAGAAGTCGGTGAGATTCCTTTTTCCGATTGGAATTTTGCAAAAAATAGACTTATCAGCGATAAAGTGAATTTTCCTCTTCTTTTTCTCTTTTGTCGATTGAAGGGATTAGGAGGTCACTCCGGTTTGTGGAAGATGAAAAATTCTATATTAAATGTGTTAAATCAATTTGGTGTGGCTAAATTCCTTTTTAATTAAGCCGAGGTACCGATACAGACATATTGATTACTTACAAGGAAATGTTTCCAATTCGGGATTACCGATTTGAATGAAATTTGGTGGAATTGTGTGAATATCATAGTAGTATAGCAAAAATCGCTTTCTCTTTCTGCTAAAAACGCATTAAAAGCGATGAAATGCGTCGTGCAATATCGAGATATTTTTCAAAAATTATCTCTTATCTATCAATACTAAAATAGACGCAGCTTTGAGAGGGTACCTTGAATGTATTGTGTATTTGTTTTTAAGCATTTGTAAAATAATAATAATTATTATTAACGATGTAAAAGTATTATTGCTTTCTTTATAATTTTTATAAATTTAAGCGGTATAATATATCTAATTAATATAATTTGGTTTGCCGGATGGTACAATGTACAATGTTCTTCTTAAATAATTAATCAACACTTGAATAAGTATTTTTATTGTTTTTTATTTTGATGAAAACTAATAAGTTTCAAATTATGGATATTTTAATTTGAAACTAAATATAATGAACTAATTACGACTCACACATAAGTCAAACAGAAATTATGGTTAAATAAATTAAAAACAATATTTGGTTTTAGATGGGTTTAGATGGAAATTTTAACGTCAATTGGACGTTCAGCGAATTCAAACAAGGGGTAGCATATTTACCTCCGAATTTCATAATTGGAAACCGTAACTTCTTTTAATAATGCAAATTTGGAGCAGGATCAAAGTTATCATAAATGGCATATACTTTCCTTTGCCAACAACAAGATGGAATTGGATTTGAAGCTCAATTTTTGTAAATGGGGTTACTGAAGAATAAGATCGTAATGTCGAATGACACAAGCCGGTCAAAAGAATCGACGCTTAAGAATAGTAGGTGGGCGAACTACTACATTACTGCCATTAAAGAACATTTTGAAAAAATTCAACTTCTTCCTTCATTCTTCATTGTATTCTCAAATCATCGGACTTTGGAGCATCTTGGAAGCTCGAATAAACTCGACAATAGGCGAGAATAAAAATCTTGTATTTATAAAATCAGCTGTGATGAGTGTGAATTTTGTTACAGTGGACCAACCAAAAGAAACCTTGAAACACGTAAATTTCGATATTTATCAATATAAAGCATAAGCATAGCTTCGTTGAAAGGGCATAAATAATTGTTTATCTATAAGATGGTTTATCAATAAGAAAACTTGCATATATTATGATTGCAAATAAAACCACTGTACAGAGGATTAGATATGGACGGAGGACTGATAGAACTTAGGACAAAAGAAGGCCAATTGGAGGACACGTAACCCATATGCAAGAGTAATTTTTGCTTCGAATAATATTTTGGGAGAAAATTTGGATAGAGTAGTCTTTATATACGAAAAAGTTCTTCAGTCAACTAACAACGGACATATTAGCATAAATAGACCTCCCAGAATAAAATTTAGTGAAAATTTCCTCAATAATTCTGAAAGATCTGGGCGTTTTTTAGTTAATATGTGGGCATTATTATGGACCAGGAATATGCTGGATTATAAATGAACAGTTTAACGCAATTACTTATAGGAAAATTTTATAAAATATTATGTTACCAGGTGCTTCGCAACACTTTCCTGGCCATAATTTCATTTATTAGCAAGATAACTCTCCAGTTCATAATGCAGCTATAATTAGAGAATGGTTCCAACGAAATAATGTGGAGACTTTCATGTGGGCATCGACAAGCTCCGATATTAATATAATGGAAAATGTGTATCGTTTAATGACAAGAAAATGTACAGTGAGCGGTTTATGTTTTGTCTACCCCTTGCAACTACTAAATATCGATATTATCTTCCGCCTGGCAAGGCCAAGTATTTAGGTTTAGCAAATAAAAGTACAGAATCGCGTTTATTGGGAATACCCATCATAAACTAAAATGGGAGTAATAAAATCTACCTATGAATCATACAATACAAGCGTACGGCTAGGAGTAGTAGAAAGCATAGATACATCGTCTCAGGGGGAGACAAAACATAAAAATGTTACTGTACACTTTTCGACCAATGAACAGAAATGCACTAGTTACGCTTGTAGAACATACATGGGTTGAACTAATTCAGTAAGAACTTTGTACTTGTCTTTACTTAATAGACTCAATGAAGTTTTATGGCCAAATGGAGTTATTACTAAATGTTAATTTATAAGCAACTAGATTCAGATACAGATTCGAAAAAATCCAGCCTTTTACAATCCATACCACCGGATTTGAATAACACCCTTAAAGAAAGCTACTTTCTTTCTTCTTCTGAAACCTGGAACATACAGACAAGTTTGCAACGCACAATTCCTGTCCTACTTATTTATAAACAGAACAATAAACATCGGTTTTATCTTGGTTTCTCCCATGTAATTAAATTTAATTAATGAAATATGTATCATTGAATTTGGTGAAATTCGATCCTACGACTTCGTTTGTCGGACAGGGGCGCTAACTCAGTGCACCACTAAATATATTAATAGATCGTACATAAATTACTTTTAACTGAAGAAGCGTTTTATTTGTTGCTTATAGATTGACTTAGGCTGTGAATTCCAGATAAAATGCGTATTGGGGGAAAATATTTTGTTGGATGCCATATATCCGGATTCCAGTGAAACCAATGTTAAACAATGGTATTGGTAAAGCTTTTAACTTATAGTTGATATTGTTTCGTATTAATAACTAGATATACATTTTTAACAGTCAAACTTAAAGAGCTACCATAAAAAAAAACTATAACGGCACACACGTCTACACTACCGGAACTTGTTTACTTTTCACTATCAAGAAGTTGAGTTTTCCTTTGTTAGGTACGAAATTTCTTTTGGATAAACATTATGCATGAATTCTGTTCCGCTTTTATCTTTGCACTTCCGAGGCACTGCGACATTTACACAAACTGTGCGAAATCAACACACGGAAGTACTCGTCGACGTCAAAGAAACAAAGAAACTTACACTCGAAATCTGATAAATATTCGTTCCTTTTCTCATGGATAAATTTACGAGTGAAACTTTTACTTGCAAGAGTTAAGAGGGAACACTTCGGTCGACAAAAGGAGACGGAAGTTCAAGTGTGGTACAAAAAAAACCACGCCACTTGACACTACGGTAGCTATGCCTCTAGCTTCTATACTCAAAGAGAGGCCTGTTTTTTTGAGAGCGTACGTACCTGTTGTGATACGGAAGTAAGTGTAATTTTTTTTAACAGCAAATGTATACAGATGCATAGTATTAACAGTTACGAGGTTCTGAATATATACATAATATGCAAATGTTTAAAGTGGTGCGATACGCGGTTGGATCCTGTATTCATAGGTACATGGTGCAAATTGTTTTTTTTTGTATTACTAATTACACGTGACTTGGAACTGTGACATGGTAACTAGTTGAATTGAAACCTGGATCTTGATTTTGGTGTTACGATGTGTAAGTATTTATGTAAAAAAATTGTATTTTAACGGAACAAACTGGACCAATCCTCGCACAATTGATGATGATTACGTTGAAGTGCCTTGAAGTGAAATCTATTTTTCATTGAACAAAGATATTCTGCCGAAATGATGCGAGCGTGCGGAAAAATAAAATAATGTAAAAAAGTTAGACCAGGTGGACGTGGAAGAATTGCCCTGTTAGATGTATCTATCCCAATCCATCTCTTAGTTCGTCATTATGCAAATGATTTAGACAAGGTTGTAATAAGTTATTACAATATTTTTCTGCATTTAACGTGTTAATATGAAAAAACGACGCAAAGCTTGCATGGAACAAGACCATTCCTTATTCTGCTGCTTTTGTCCATTACGGAACTTTTAATCTTTCAATTATGTGTTTCCTGATCTGTAGTAAATATGCTTTAATCCATGGTGATGCTGTATGAGATATTGGTTACTTAGGAAAAGTTGAAAAAGATCCAAAATTTTCACATAAATTCTCTTATTTTTAAAAATCTAGGCGACTGGTTTCGTATTTAACCGAGGATGTACTCGTCAAATACGAAACCGGTCGCCTAAATTTTTTAAAATAAAAGAATTTTTGACCTTTTTCAACTTTTCCCAATTTCAAAATTATGATACGTCAATAAACATTAAATGTATTAGATACTGTTTGGAATTATACAGCATTCTATATATGAGAATGCCTACCGATTTATATCACAACCTTAACTGGTACTTCCAGAAAATCATGGCTAACAAAGTTCCTACTGATTATCGTTGTAGCCTGGCACCCTTCACTCTTTTACACTATGTAACTATTCTAGTAGGCTTATTTTATATTGCGTAAACACTATATTATAAGTGTCTCTTCTTTTTAGATGGAAAATGCTACATAAGCATGCATTTCCACTTTCTTCCACAGAATTATCCCAAAAGATAATTCCACACAGCCCAGATACATGCAAGAGCGGCTTCAACGTTGACCTGCGTTGAGATGGTACACCATCCCAGACATTCTTCTGATTAGTCTTTTCCCAATTTTATAGATTCGTATTAACTGTGGTCGCACTTACTTACTGCGGTTCTGCGGTTACACAGGGTGTCACCGGAGATGAACTTATGTTAGCCGTTTATCAGAAACTAAGCAGATTCAAAATTTGTTCATTTTGCAGATTTATTTCG
This sequence comes from Oryctes borbonicus, assembly GCA_902654985.2. Taxonomy (NCBI): domain Eukaryota; kingdom Metazoa; phylum Arthropoda; class Insecta; order Coleoptera; family Scarabaeidae; genus Oryctes; species Oryctes borbonicus. The sequence goes on along the minus strand of LR736857.1, from coordinate 668,697 downwards.
TTCGAAGGAACTAGCTTTTAGAAAATATCGGCATGTGTATTCAACTTCCTGTTTTTATAAAACATTTGAATTCAGCATTTAATTTGACATAAAACTCATGTATTTCTACAGATCTAAACATTGTTGTTTTAGAGCCAATCTGCAGATTTACGAATTTAAAATCTGCTTAGTTTCTGTATGGAAGCTGTTTTATTGTATACGTCACGCGAACTGCATAACTTATCCATCTATATATACCTACATATTCCAAGCAGCGACTTTTAATTTTAAACAGTGGCTGTGACGTCCGTCACCATGTACCAAGTTTATTTATAGTTGTCAACTGGACACGAGGCGCACAACTAAAACTAGGTGAAATGGTGCGCGATCCCGAACCATAACTCACGCGAGCGGGATATAAATGCTAAAATTCAGCGATTTTATTATGCAGAAAATGTACAAGATAATTTTTTAAACGTGATCTCGCCGTAAATCCACGTCCATTTTTGTTTTCGGCGCTCTACCGAATCTATTTTAAATGTGCACTGAATCGGTAATGCAGAGCAGTCGATGTATGGGCAACGTAACGTATGTCGGACGTGGTTCTACCACGATTATTCCCTTGTTGCCCCCGTGCCGACTGTATATCTGCGCCGAGGAAAAAACGCTGTATTCTATATTGTGTATGTATACCGCATATACACGACGTTATATACGGGCGTACTGACTGCTACGGCTGCGGTATAGAAAACGCCATAGAACGAACGACGTGATATTTCAAGCGTGATTGTTGTAACGCGATATTGTAAAACGAACCTACGTTTAATTGTTCGGTCCCGGAAATGTTGTTATTGGAATCTGTCAGGAGAGCGTTGCTGTAAATCTTTGCGTAAACATTAGTACGGTTGGTACTAGTTTATAACTATGCAAGAGAATTAAGTGCTACCGTACAACCCGATACTCGCGTATATTCAGGGTGATTTACGAGTGAATGGACAAACTTTCACATATTTTAGATACGGCCAAATATCGCATCTTCATTAATTTGTTTTCGCTCATATGCGTGCGTACAGTTATGTGAAATGGCGTCCATAAATCGTTGCAGGGACTATTTATGCGATTTGAGCCATTAATTTAGTTAAATAAGTGTAAATAAGCAAATATTTTAATATCTATAAAATTGCCACAGTTACGAAAATCAAAGCAAAACAGTTTATTTTCTTTAGATAGGACAATCCAAATTAAGTATGCACTATTGGCGTTAGAGCTCTGAGAGACTTTCTATCAATTTCAATAAGTTTCCTGGCTTTGCCTCAGTTGGAGTTATGAGTCGCTTACTGAGGTGTCATTATGATCTCTCCACACAGGCGAATTCGAAACTGGTGTGGGACTGCATGAATGCACTCAATAGGCTGGGAAGCGGAACTAAGGCAACCCTGACTTGGGTATCAGGACATGAAGGTCATAAAGGGAACATTCACAGCGGACCTTCTAAGCACTGACTGAAAGTCTGTTAGAACAATAGTGGGCCCGCTAACAGGACCGGATAACATAGCTGAATTAATTAGATATGGTTCTTTTTTCGTTGTCTTTCAGTATTCTAGTCTTAACAACCTTCTAGTGCGGACTTAGCCCAATATCCTTCACGAATATTTTATACCACAAAAATTGTTCAGTTTTTAAATTTCAAAACGCAGCAGCTTTGAAATCGAAAAAAAGATTGGTTTCAGTTGGCTTAACCTAGAGTGTGATCCTTAACCTGGAAGGTGAAATTCAATGTCGTAAATGCCATAGCTGCTTCTTAAAGCTTGAATTTCGAAACTCGTTCCACAACTATTTTCATTGATTTCAGGTGTCCAAAAAATCGCGAATATCATAGAAACCCTTTGAGTGTAGACGGATCGACGAAAACGAAATTCGAAGATGTTCATTGAGAGTTATAAAGGCCAAATCAGTTATTACACATCCTTCAAATGGACACTCAATGGAAGATGATCTAGCAACGGTGCAGCATGTATATGAAAATGTACGAATTGCAGGGATATTTTTAGCGTGAATTACATAACGTGTTAAGTGGTTCCCAGAAATATCTTTCCAGCCGCATCGATAGTATCCACATTCCATTATTCTAATTGTAGTGTACGTTTGGGAAACTAAATGGAGCAGACATTTACTTAGTATGAACGCCACAAATTTATCTTCGTGCTTATGTCGGAACGATCTCGCGCACACACGTAGCCCATCTACATACACACACTTCCTCTCTTCAATTTACCATTCGCGTGTTCGGGGGGGGATTTAGTCTAGCGACAAAGACCCGTTCATCATGCTTAATTGTCCACCCCTGCGCTCGCGCATATCCCCAGGGCTGTTAGAACGTCGCCGACTTGTATATATGTTATACATGGAGTATATAGTAGATCAAATGCGAACCCTCAAGTACAAACACCAACCCACCCCATCCTCTCTCTTACTGTGTACAGAGATACACTGTGCCAAAGCGGGGTTACAGCGAGAAGCAGTGATTGCTCGATTCTGATTGAGAATAGCATTATCGTTCTGCACGCAGAGATTTTAATCCCGGACGGTGCTCGCCCGCAAGGCTTTATTTATGATTGTCAACTGGACCGCCGCTTGATGTTAGAGATGGGAACAATTCGGATGAAAAGTAGTCTGAAGTGGGTTGTAAAGTGTACATGTGTGTATTTTCTAGTCATTTTTCATTACAATTACCCGTACACGTATGTAAATAAGGAGAAAATGTGCCTAGTTGGTGGCATTGTTTTTGCAAAGGGAAGTTCTGGATTTAAAAAGTAGAAAATTAATTCAAAAATTATGCCAAGGAATAATTACAGGTGATCAATACCATGTCTCCGATGCTGGCAAAGCAAAGATCTTTAATTTGCGGAAGATTTTTTGCTTTCCACAAAGGAACAGAGGTAACCCGAAACTTAGAAAGAAACTGTCGTTATAAATGTTCCACGTTACGCATGAATCGTGTATTTTAAGGCTTTACATTTGTTGTTTAATACAATTAAATTCCAAATTTAATTATAAAATCACTAATAAGTAAAGCACGTGCATTAAGATTGATTCTCTCTTTGGAAGCAATATGGTGAACGAATTGTGACAAGTTTGCGTCTCTTAATGAGGAATATGGAAACAGTCAAAAGTTCAATGTGGGGAACCAACCCACACCATTTCTTTCCAAAACTCAAAACCCTTGTTTGCTGGAGTAGCTGATGAATTCATATTTATGTATTAAGCTTTAGCTTGTGAGCGTGTACAAAGTTCTCTATGGATTTTTTACCACCATCTTCTCGCCATGAATAGTGAAACGTAGTCAATTATTGGTGAAATTTTACAAAAATGAGCCACTGGACCCTGGTACCACTTGAACGTATAGCCCTTAAGTCTGTCATGGTCAGAAGCAGGGCCTTTTACATTTGTCGCTTGTTGCAAATGTATATTTATCATTATTAAAAAAAGTAGGTTTGTTTTTCTTCTTCATTTAAACCGATTCTGAGCCAATCAAAATAGTTCACCAATGCAAATCATGCTATTGCTGTGCATCGAAGCTGAAGAGTCTACTAGGTTAAAAATGTCCACAAATTTCCGTAATGAGTACCGGAGGCATCATAATTGTTGTGGGGACAAAGAAGTAATTAAATATGGATATAAACAATGTAAAATTTAATCATACGTCGTAGTTGGGATACTGATTAATTCGAAATTAGTAGGTAAAGGGTATTTTCGCCTAAAACGCAATTTAAATATAAATTAATTTTCTACCACCTGTCAGGCGTATGTCAGAACTGTTTTAGTAATACTATTTCATTAATGTTAAATTACATTTTGATAGATATTTACAATGCATCTATGACATAATGTAATTGCAGTATTAGTTATCAATTTTTATCTAATATCGTGCATGCCATGCCTGTTTCAGGCCTTTAGATTCACAAGTGGTTGATTCTTCGTTATTTGTGCTTACTATGTTCACAGTCTTTTCATACATTGCTGGTCAATTCTTCCTATATCCTTCCTTTTGTCAATGAGCTTCTCTTCGTGCAACTCTATTAAAGGTTCTTTCTAGATGTCCGAAAGCGATCTACTTCTATCTATTATTTACTTTTCTTAATTGCTGGAAATTCTCATATTTCCTTTTATTAGTGCCTTTACTTTATTTTCTTATAATATTTTTATAATTTCGTTGTTTAATTCTTTGATAAGGTATAATTAAAATATACGGAAACTTAGGATACGGTAATAGGGAGTCTTCTATTTTATAACCGGCTGCAATCCCCATTCTTGTCATACCTATATTTTTCTAACATACAACCAGTACTTCTATTCTAGTTGATAAATTTATTTTATAACTTTAACAATTACCGTCTTTTCCATTACTCATGTATGCTATTTACTGTTAAATTGTCAAAGTTTGGAAGTTTGCTTATTTTTATTTGTCTTCTCAGCTAAAAAAAATCGAAGCATTGCGATAATTGTATTCAGAGATAAAGGCAAGAACACAATGTGTGTTCCTATTTATTTTGACTGTTTGATACCTATTAGAAAGGCATGATAAAAAGTAAGAGTTAGTCACTTCGTAGCATTCAACGTTCTTTAGTAACAAAGAACGAGCAACGCACTCAAGAACTTTTGACATGTCAAGAAAGACAACACAAGCCAGGCTACGCTGCTTCCAGATCACCAGAATATTTTTAATATAATCAGAAAGTAGTTGCTATGGATTTACCCGATACATAGCCATGTTGAGAAGGCGCATTTATAAAAGAATCTAAACTCGCGATTAGTCGCTACCGACTCTAATACTCAATTTAGCAAAGTTAGCACGCTTATCGGTCTGTAATTGGCAGGATTACTATTATCTCGTTTGTCGTATACAGGAGTCACTAAAGCAATTTTGAGTCTATTAGGATAAATTCCAGTTGTACAGGACATATTGATTATATGTGAAATTGAAGGAACTAACGTTACACATTTCTCATGCATCTTCCTAAAGTAAGCAAGTGAAATGTTAAATGTATTGCAAGAATTATGGCGCGCCCTATATATTAGCACACGCAACCACAATTCTCACATACATACGTTTCATCTATGTATAATATAACGAGAGGCAAACATAATACATCTCGAAATTATGAGAGAAATTTTCATGTGCGGCCCCCAACCGTGCCCGTTTTCATATTTTCGATTAAAATGTAAATTCGTCCGCCGCGCACAGTCAGGGTTAACGTCGACGTCGGGACGCTTCTTATTTTTCCACAGCGTAGCGTCTTCGATGCCGTCGACGTCAGGGTCGTCTTTATCGCGTAGAAAAAAATGACAAATGTAAATGTGATAGCAAATGTGTGTGACAAGAGAAAAGAGGTGGCTCGGCTTAGAACGACAGGGGATGAACTCGGTTGGTTGATGGTGGCCGCGCGTGTAGCGGAGATGATTCTTTTAGAATACGTACCGCACCTCCGCTACAGCGCAATTACATCGTATTTGCATATCAAAATGGATCTTTAGCAATTGCACTGCCGGGTGCGTATTCTGTGTGAAATATGCCCTGCCGGTTGTAGGTTTGGTGGCTGGGTTTTAAAACTTTAGTGAAGTCTATTTGGAATATTAGTAGGACATGGTTTTCTGGATGATTTATAAATTACAAACATACTAAATTGGTTTAATTACATTTTTAATGAAAATTTACATAGTGTACATTTGGTGGAGGTTCCTGTTTGAATTAATAATATAGGAAAAACCTCAATATTTTAACAATATTCTAGATTAACTATGCACTGAAATTGAAAATAGTGATGACAAGTGTCTAGATACAGCAGGTTCAAATTGAACTGCTCATTTCCTCTAAATACTGTTTTGATAATTTTACTTGCATAGAGACGACTCGCACTTGATCACGAAGGTTTCTTTTCAAATACAAACATGAGCATTATTCATGTGAATTGCTGCTAGCATGCTAAAATGCTCCATTTTTCAAAGTATGGTCTACACGAGTCCATGCTGTTAACACCAGCCATACATCGTATTACTTTTTTCCATGTTAGAAACACCATTCAACATATTCACAATGTACATTACTTTCTCCAGGTTTCTCTATAAATTAAGAAGGCGTTTCCTATGGTTAGTTATTTGAACCTGACGAGAAATTCTAGCTTTGTTGCAGTAGAAATCATAAAAAAATTATTCATGATAAACTTGTAGGTGGAAGGTTTATAAAAAAGCTTGTTTATTCTTCGATCCAAATCTGTAACATTATATAGGATGTTTTAATTTTTAATTAAATTTAATTTAAAATAATGGACTTGTTACCATTTCCGCTAAAACTGGATTTATAATAAATAGCAAATCAAAATCGTAAATTGCGGATGCATCAGATATGAAAATATAACATAATTGTAATAAAGCTCATTAATGTGCCGACAAAGATTATTTTCATTTTTACTACCTTCTTTTCTCAAGTGCAAAGATTAACTTCCGTTACTTGTAAGCATGCAAAGTACAACATCTTTATGAGCTGTTAACATTTCAAAGTTGATCCCCTTGAATTTAGAATAAGGTAACTTCATATAACTTGATTCTCTTTAGCCAGTCTACTCAAGCTTACTAACGGCATTGTAAAACATCGGCGTATCGCAGCAAGCTGGGGTATCTAAACGGCCGCTGCTGCCACCACAGATTTGTAGGATTTGAATCCAACGCGAAATTACATTTTGGGGTTAGAATGTGGCGAGGATTTAAACATATCAGAGATAGAACGCAGAGATTCGACCGGTTACCCGTTTTAGGTTATGCTTGCTTCGTGCAGCACCACCTTCTTGCTATTTAAATACTAATTTGTTTATAAAGGTGGTACCTATAACCCGAGAAATAAACAAGCGATGCGGCGAATATATTTGTGTGCTCGCATCTACGTTTTTCGTCGGGTTACGTAACGCGTATTATGTAAAGTAGCAATTAGGGCGGATTAAATTTAATTACTGAGTAAGCTGTATTTAATGTCTAGCGTACCAGCGTGTGGGGTTTATATGACATTTTGGTTGTTCAGTTCGTCCTTAGGGTTTTATTTGTTAGCGTAATACGAATCTTTCCCAACGCTGTATGCCTTAATTAAATGCTCAAATGACAAATTAGACAAATGTATCACAAAGTTGTACGCAGGTATTATAAACACGCATTTCATGATTTCACTTAGGTATCCAACATGATACTTCTTTTCTGATTTTCTATTTGTAAACGTGAAAAAATCGATTTTTTTTTCAGAAAATTTAATACCTATCATATGTAGCAGGCGATAATTCAATCTGGTGCTGATGCTCGCGTTACAACGAGTGACAGGCTAGACGGATCGCACTTTTCATTTGTTCGTAATTAGACTGAACACCGTCAATCCGTTTAATTACATTACGTACGCTGGGCGTAATATGAATAGTTTGCTTTGATCTGTAAAAATATGATACGAATGTGGGGAAGCATGTAGTGTCCAAAAAGTTATTTTCTACCTAAAATCAAAACAAATTCCGAAAGTACTATTCTCACAAAATAAAATTGATTAACTAACAGACTCCTACAATACTAGGATGCATTATAGTTGATTGTGTTTGGTCCCATGTATGATGCACGTTCATCTTCATGTAAGAGTTATTATAAGACAGATAAAACTTGTCGAATTGTCAAAATTTACTTTATTTCTTACTTAATTATGAATTATTCACATTGTGTCGCTAGGGATTATTTGCGTTTAATTTAGGGAGCTATTGAGTAAGCCAGTAAATATTTTGCATCATGTACACTGCCGTTCAGTGAAGTTCGGTCATACAATAAAAATCTATTATATCACACTGTATACAATTATTAATACATAAAATTAGAAAAATATTAAGCATACGCTCTTTTCTAAGGGATTAAAGCCATAAATTATTATGTAAAGTAGAAATATTGCGACAACCACAATAAAGTCCCTTTTATTATCATTCCAAGAATTTCTCGGAAGTACCGATCTTTTGAAACGGGTCGTTTGGGGATTATTAACGAACAATACATTTAGGAAATATACCGCAGTATCACTCTTGTTTATTTATCACAGGCGTAAAAATATAAATTTGCTTCATTTTACTGTTAAACGTGTGTTGGTGTGCATCTGTCGTTTTTGCGCGAAAGTTTTAAGAAAATTTACTTCAAAATAGCACGCAGCAAGCCTACAAGTGTAGAAAAACGTTCACGCATTATTACGCTGTTTGAAGAGGGATATTCGGGGCGACAAATTGCTGAAAAAATAAATATGAGAAGTTCAACAGTAAATGACATCATAAAGCGATATCGGACAACTGGAACTATAGAAAATCGTGTTCGTCCTGGAGCATCTAGGAAAACAACAAAAGCTGAAGATTTGAGAATTGTATTATTAAGCAAACGCAATAGAAAATTAACGGCGCCACAAATAGCAGCCGAATTCAATCGCGGCCGTGATGAACAAGTTTCGGCGAGTACGGTAAAACGTCAACTTCGACAAGCGGACCTTCATGGACGCATTGCCATTCGAAAACCCTTATTACGTCGGGGCAACAGAGCAAAACGGCTACAGTGGGCACGTTCTCATCTAGATTGGTCGTTAGATGATTGAAAACGCATGCGTTGGAGTGACGAATCAAAGTTTGAGGTTTTTGGGCAAAATCGACGAGTTTATGTCCGAAGATTTAAAACCGAAAAGTGATCCCGAACTGCATTGTGCCTGCAGTGAAGCAAGGGCGTAGTTCTGTGTTAGTGTGGGAATGTTTCTCCTTTGCTGGGACGGGAGATTTATACAGAGTGCAGGGTGTAATGAGGAAGGAAAACTATTTTGCAATACTCCAGAATCATGCAGTGCCATCAGGATTGCGTATAATAGGCCGTAACTTTACATTCATGCATGACAACGACCCAAAACACACTGCGTTAGTTAGGAGCAAGAAGAACAGCACACCCTGAAAGTAATGACATGGCTCCCACAAAGCCCAGATTTGAACCCTATAGAGTTGTTGTGGGATGAACTGGACAGGAGGATCCGAAAAATATGCCCAACTTCACAAGAACATTTACGGAATATTCTGCAACATGAAGGGATTAATATTCTACAATCCGTTTTAACAAAACTTATCGAAAGAATGCCTAGAATAGTTCGAGCGGTGATTAACAGCAAAGGAGGTTTTTTCGATGACAAAAAATATAATATTCAGTATGTTATATTAGGCCAGAATAACTTTTTATTTATTTATTTTTGTCTTTTTTACCTGTACGTACAATAAAATTGCATTTTGTTTTTAGTTTCGTTTGTTTCTGTAACCTTTTCATGTTTTTTACTAACCGACCGAACTTCTCTGAACGACAGTGTACATGCAAGCACAAACTTTCTCTTTAATGAAATCTCAAAGAACTCTAAATGATCGAGATCAAGAGATTTCGCAGTTTATAAAACAGGATCACCGGGCGAAGTGTGCATCTAACCATTCTTTTATATTATGAGAAAAGTGAGGAGGAGGATGACGTATATAAATCAGATTATGACGTATGTTCAACGGCATCTCGTCAGTAATTGAGGTACCCGATTTAGCAGATAAATTGGTCCAACGACCATGTGATTTATTGTGTCCAATCAAACGTTAACGAAAAACTCCTTTCGGTGATCATATTTCCGAAATTCATGCGGATTTTCTTCTGCCCAGCGGTGAACATTGGGAATATTAAATACACCATCTTTGGTAAGCGTAGGCTCATAATTGCAAAGAAAACGTTTGAATAAGTCGCCAACTTGTTGAATCCTATTTAACATATTTAACCAACTAAAGATATTTAATGTCGAAATTAATTGTCGGGTATTAACGGAGGGATCTTCTTGTATTGCGTCTAGAATTTGATGTTATCTTGGTCGACTAGCACCGGCATTTCTTGTATTAAATGAACCATTTTCACAAAAAATGTTGATTAAGGCTTCGACGTACATTTCCACTATGATATTTCCGGTTAGGGAAGCGTGTACGATATTCCCGTTGTGCCATATGAGTTTTTCCATAACAAAATCTGTACACTAAGCAATACGAAGAGAGAAAACGTTAATCAACGGACATGTTTCTGCCTATTCGGTGTAATCAGTGTTGTTCCGAGCGTATTCTCTACTTCACATTGCTGCGCCACGAAATATACCTGGCTCGTCGTTTCGAAGAAGAGCTTGGAGTTGAGATGGAAATGCTCGGAATAACGCTGCTGTGAAATGTTCGTTGACTAGCGTTCTTTCTCATTTTGCTTTTGCCGTGAACGATTCCACCAATATCATGAGTAGCTCCATTAACAGCATTATTCTAGTTAAAGCAGAGGTTACACAAAGTTAAACACAAAAGGCTAAATATATAAATATCAAAATTTTATGGTTTTTGAATTGATTGAAATCACATTAAGAGGCAAACCTATTGTCTACTTATACGTTGGGGATAGTAATAACCAATTCCGTTGGAAGTTAGATTGGTTCAACGATAGGTTTACTTATAGCCAAAGAATATCAGAAAAAAAAACTTACCCAAGTTGTTTTAATACCATTATTGTTATTTTTTTCCTTAGAAAACAATTTAATTTAATAATTGTTTAAGAACTTTTATTAATTTTGTTTTATTAGGTTTTACAGTTACTTTTTTGTAGATGCCTCATGGGAAAAACTCGTGTTAACGGTTTTTTCACTTTAAGTTCTTGGATAATTTTTGCCACAACCGTCATTAAGCCAAGTATTGAAAAATTAAGTCGTAGGATTGGCATTCCTGGGACAACGGATAGACAAAAATAGACATAAATATAAACAGCGTTGACGATATCTTTTTGGAAAATCCAACTAGAAAATTAATTTAAACCAACTGAAAAGTGTTACATCGATTTAAAATTATTTTAAAAACGATCAAAGATGTATTTCGAAGAGAATAAATCAGAACATAAACTCAAACAAAAAGGAAACTACTAGAGGGGACCTCAAGATAAAGATTTTGAATTTTTACAGAAAAGGGAAAGAAACAGGATTTTAAGAAGCAGCCCACACAACACAACCACCACAAGTAAACCATGAATGAAATGCGTTATTTTTCCCACTACCATGGGCGTGTCATGTGTCGGTTTAGTTTCAAAATCTATGGGTAGTTATTTATAATATTATTGAAAAATATCGTTAAATAAAAGTCGTTATCTATTACGTAAAATAACGTTAAGATTTTCAATTTATAAAAAGAAGGGTTGAATTAACCTTTACAAGAAGCGACTGTTCCAAGTTTTCAGCTGTAAAGCTGGTTCATCTTGTTAGTATTTCTTTAAATGCAGAAAATGTTCTTTCAACGTTGCAACTAGTTAGTGGAGCATAATATAAAAGTGTCCTGTTATAGTTATCTAGTTACCTTTGTTGGAAATCGAACTTTAATTAATACTTACAAACGCATCCATAGTTCGTTAAATCACTGAAATTATTTGATTTGAAATTTTATATTAACTTAAATTGTCAGTTTTCTTAGCGTGTCTAATAGACATAAAAACATTGAGCATGTTCTATTTAATAGTAGACGATTTACTTGTAATGGGCAAGTTACATGACGGAAACAATATTTTTTCATTACGTATAAAAGTTGGTAATGCATCCATTTGTTTCACTCCATAATTTCATAAGTTACAAGCGAAGTCGTAAAGCAAATGGACGCACCTCGCGCCTAAAAGGCAAGTGCTTAAGATGAATGTTCTTTTATTCCATGGCATAGTACTATAACCGCTAAGCACTCCGCGGGGACGGTATACTTTAAACGTGTTCGAAATTTCCTGAGGGCGTTTAACGGAATCGTTACTTAGTACGTTAATAATTATATACGATTTGTAGTATAGTCAGGTAGGTATGCGTGACGATGGGAGGTTGTCTCGTCTAAGTTTACGAATAATTAGGGCCTAAAACACAGCAGTCACGGTACGCGCCTTAATCAACTATTAACGGATAAATTAAGATAAAGCGCGTTGGTATGCGTAATTTGTAGGTTATTAATGTAGAGGTATGGCTTAATGTCCTTGGAATGTTTAGATGGGTTCTATTTTTTGAAATTAATTGTAATCGTTATTTAGAAAAGGGCACAAGCCACAATTTACATTGTTTCTCCTTACAGAATATTAATTTGATTGGCTAGGGCAGAAACTTTGGGGCAGCGAAACAAAAAAAAATGTATTTTTAAACATTTCGGGTACACAGAGATAGTTAAAAATAAGAACTTCCAAAATAAATGATTAATGAATTTATTCTTCTGCTTCTTCCCTTTGATTAGCAAAATTTGTTGGTTCTAAATCAGAACAAACAACTGAAGCAACATGCAATTATGCCTAAGAATAAAATTTGGTTTTACGCTTTAATATTCGATTGGTCAACAAGTCTTGAAGAAAGCTTTGTATCTAAAAATGTAACGTTAACGTTTCTTGCGAGGGAACACCGCCAACCCGTAAATTCAGATTTTCATGAAATTGTGGAGGCTGAAAGAGCAACACATTTATTAAATCTCCCGACTTAGGGGTATAGAGTTCGCATAAATTTGCACGTTTTTTAAATTTTCGTAAGTATCTCGGTAACTATAAGAGATACTTATTTTGTTTATTAACTAATTAATTAAGGATGACGCAGGTGATTTTCGGAGAGAATAAATAAGGGGTGATTGGGGTACCTCCAATATCCAATATATTTTCTTTTTATATTAAGATAATTCGAAGTGTTTTACGTAGACGTTTTTCTCGAAAAAAACTAAGCAACACGGGATCGGGATACCTCTCATATCTCCTATATTTTTAGATATATATTTCTTTTATTTTAAAGAAATATAGTGGCGTTTAATGTTTAATAGCAAATTTAGAAAACCGAACATTAAAGATTCAAAAACGGAAGTAATACTAATTACTACCTAACATGTCATTAGTTGATGTATATAAAACATTGTTATTCTTAATAAGTATCATGTTTCGATAACATTTGAAACAAGTAATAATCTGCCTGATATCATTATAAGTATTTACTGTAAATACGTATTAACAACCAAAAATGCATAATTGCTACATGCACAATAGTACTATTTATAATCACAGTATCAATAATGACATTACAAGTGTATGTTTCATGAGAATTATAAATCTGCTCTACCGTTTTCCGAAAAGTTATATTAATCGCTGCATTGCGCTAAACTACAAATTTACATAATTATTCAGAATTAAGTTTTATTATCATTTTTAAATCTTTAATGTTTGACTGATTAAATTTGTTATATAACATCGCTTTGTGCGTCAGGGGCTCTTTATTTTTGATAAATAAAAAAAACACGATAAAAAAATATGGGAGTGTGGCATAGCCCGGTTCCCCGCTGTTTATTTTTTCCAAAAATCATTTACAACTGCAATGCAATAAACTTCAAATTATCTTAATACCAAAAACTTCGCCATTTATTCTTTCCGAACACTAGCCGAGAATTTTAGTTTATTTTTGAATAACTCTTGTAAAAATGGATGTAAAGATCTTGCGGGCTTTAACGGAAAGCCTAACCAAAAACCAAATCCACCACGTCTACTTTTAGTAGAGAGTAGATCCCATCTACCCTGATATCGTTTCTCTATTTCTTCAATGTCTTGATGGAATCTTTTCCCCTGTCCATCACTCGTCTTTCCTAAATTATGCAAAAAATGTGCGACCTTCGGCACGCTAAATTTCTATAGTTTCCTATCATATTAGCCACGATATCTTGGCAGTTGTCACTCTTTTGATTTCCTAGAAAATGTTTGCAAACATTTTTAAAAGGAGTCTATGCTGCCAATGCTCCAAATCATTCATGGTACGTTCAAAATTTTCATCTTTGAACAGGTTCCTAATTTGTGGACCCACAAATATTATTCCTTCGTGAACTTTTGCATCAGACAGCGTTGGAAACTTATCCTTTAAGTATTTAAAACAGTTGCCTTCTTTTTCCAGTGCTTTTACAAACTGTTTAATCAATTCTAATTTAATGTGTAGAGAGGGTGGAATCACCAAATTAGAATCCACTAACGGTTCAAATTTTATATTAAATTTTCCAGGAACAATGTTGGTCCGTGGCTGCCATTCTTTTATTTGCCCTAAACATGCTCGAGCTTGTTACAATACTTTTTTAATTTTAAATTTTAGGTAAATCTTAGTGATACCCTGTGTTGTAATACAATTTTTATGTTTAAAACAATGCAAAATACTAAAATTGTAGATTGTGAAGTCAGTTATAAAAATCGTGTCGTCTAGTGTAATTTATGTTATCCTGGACTATCTAAATTATCTTCTAGATAAAAAAAGATATCTCTTATAGTTTCCAAGATATTTACAAAAATCTAAAAATTGTGTAAATTTACAGGGGTACCTCGAAATCGGGGGATTCAGCCGTTAAAAAAAATTGCGATGTTCTTATACTACGATACTCTTTCAGTCTCTACAGTTTTATCGAAATCTTGCGGGTTGCCGGCGCTCCTTCTTGGTAACACAGTATTCCATTTCAAACTCTTCTTTCCTTATAGGTTTGGAAAAGGATCCATAGTAGAAAGAAATTTGATTATATTTCAATCTGAAAATAGATTAGTAGGTTTCTACTATTGTAAAATATGTTTAGGATCGGATTTTGTATTAAATATTCCGCTAATTTCTTATTTCAACGGATCTTCTATTGTTCTTATAGTCTATTTCCGAAAAGTACATATTACAATATATTTGCTTAAAAATGTTATTTTCTTAGTCGCTATAGTTAAATAAATAAAGTTAGATTCTCGGTCGACCTCCAGGACATAAAACCATATTTTATATTTCCACAATTTTTTTATTGCCTTCGTCAGAAATGTTTTTTTTTTATATTTCTCTTAAAATCCATATTTGCTTAATAATTCTTAAATAAGCCCTAAATTTATAAGATTGAAGTTACTGTCGTACGATTTGCTAAACTTGAGTCAAGTATTTTGTGAGAAACATCTTGTCGTTATGTGAATGTGAAAATATCAACTTCCAGTCAAGCAACACATAAACATCAACATTTTTTGTGTATGTATAAACAATTTTTTAACGATCAGTTTCAATTTATTTAGTTGATTGCATATTCCAACATGAAAGTGTTATGGAAAAACGCTTTAATAAAGCAAGCTGGTTTCACATCAACGCTTTCATTAAAAAAGTAGTTTATTATGTCCTTTCCAAGATTGCTATTATAAAAAAAAAACTGAATGCCGAAGCAAATAGTTGAAATTTCAGACTACTTCTTTAAATTTCTGCTTACGATCGATATTTGCAGAACTTTTAATAGATATTTTACCAGATCGCCTAGAAAAGAGAGAGAATTGTTATTTAAATAAAATCCCGCTATCTGGATTTTATTAAAAGTTTAACTACTGCGACAAACGTACATCGTCGCATCGATTTTGCTTCACCTTGTACGACGTAACACTTTACCAGAGAGCGGACCCCGGGAAAAATTTATATCTGGAATCGTTCGACGCAAAAATTTATTGGATTTGGAAGCTTTATTTTGCCCATTTATTGCATCATCAAACTATGGAGATATTCGGGCCGCATTTATATGCGAAAGATAAAAGAAAAACTGAAATTGGATATTTTAATTTCCGTCTCGGAACGTCGAACGTAAAAGGCTCTATCTGCCGTTTTTATCCGTAAAAGCATATATACGTATACGTATTATATGCGATAAAGATCTCGCAGCGATGTCCAGCGAGGGCAGTGATTTACTTTTATACCCTTGTTATACGCGTATAAGAATGTCAGAAATTTAGAGTGCAAGGCATATTCGGGAAATGTATATCTGCTTGATCTTCGCTTTCCTGCGATGAATACATATTTGATGCTTTCCGATATAAGATCTCCGTTACGATTTCTATGTATGTGTAAGATATTCTTCGATTTGTGGGCAGGCAGAGACGTATGAAGTAGCGAAAATTGTTCAGAATTATTCAATCTGATATAGCAACAGATCTTCTTTCTTTATTTTTTCGATTTTATTTCTAGAAATACAAGAGAAATGCAGACAAATCGGTTGCGCACTACTTTGAGATCCGGTCTTTCTCGAGGCTCAAGAGTAACTAAACAAAATTAGAAGTTATAAAAGTATTATTGTTTAAAGTTAAAGATCAAATATTTTTATTATAGTCGGGCCATGGCACATATGCCTTTAGTCATTGCGACCTTAATAAATCATTGTTGTAACAAGATGACCTGGCGTGTATTAAAGTAGATTGAGGCTTTTAATGAACCTTAGTCTCTTCTTCCATGAAATGAGAAGAATGAGAAGAAATGAGTTTGTGTTTGCGTAGAATGTGTTCTGCCGTCTCTTCTTAGCATAGATGATAGATCTTCAGTTTTTTCTAGTTCAAATAGGTGATGTTTTGGCGCACATGGTCTGTCAGATTTCCTGTCAGTAATTCTAAGCTGAACGATAGCGGTTTTTGACCTGGAACACTTTCCCAGTACGGGGTTCTTTTCTCCTCCCATGTCTTTGTTGCTTACTTTATGTGAGACCACAAAGAGGGAACTACCAAAACATATTCGCTGCTTGTTGAGAGCCACCATAAAATAACGCGGCTTTTACGTCCCATTTGCCTTGTAAGTGTACACATTCGCTGAATGTATTTATAGTTGCGTCTCGTATCCCTAATTCGAAATTTCTTCTGACATACAGTAGCAGTTAGGTCTACTACTTCCTATACTTGTTCCAACACAAAGGATCGTCAACTATGGCGTAATAACATAAATTTGTTGCTATAAGAGCGGCATCAATGGAGTTCTATAAAAGTGAATGCAGTGAACGAAAAAAATACGTAAATACAATAGAAAAGTACGTTAACGTAACAATTTTTTTATAAAACTTGATTCAACGAACAAGTTTATTATTTTAATAAATGCCTATTTATTATATCGATCCTCAAAGTTTGTTTCGCTTCTCACAAAGTAAGTTAATAAACGGATATTTATTGTATTGATTAATAGGTTTCAATTTGATAAATGTAGTTAATTATTGTAATAAATTTATTAGTTAATACAATGATTTCTCTGTTGGTTTAATGAAATGAAGTCTATGAACACAATTATATTGTGCTAATATTTGCTCGTATTGATTATCATGTTTTACACATCTTATTAATAACTGCTACGTTGGGTTAATATCTTTATTCAAGTAAAAGAATTAATTGACAAGTGAACAAAAGCTTTACGATCAATGGAACTAGATGTTAATACGACTCATCTCCTTTAAAAATTGTAGAAGGAGCCAAGTAATTTTTTGAAATGCGTTTGAGAGGTTTAATGTTGCGATTTTGATAACAAGCACAAACTTTTACAGCGAACAATATTTTTTCATAAATCCATAATAGAAGTTTACACATAATCCATCTAATGATCCTATTCTTGATCAAAACTTTGTTCTATTTTTTATTTCACTCTGCTCCTGTGCAGTAAATTTCTCAACAAGAACGCCACAAGAAAGTATTTTGATTATTTATCCCTCACCCTCCCAAAAAATAAACTCAAATTGCTTTTTAATCATCGAGCTCGAGTCATTAAGAAGACAAACTTTGTATTCGCGTATTTTTGCGCGCTTCTTTTTATTTGATCGCTGCACCCGCATCCGGCGAATCATTATGCAAAAAGATATACGGCGATAATATGCCCAGCGGGCAATTAATCTCCAATTAAAAATTCAAAAGAAAAACTTCGTAGATATCGTGATTCATATTTAATATTTCATTTTACGACTTAAATCCTAAGATAACTATTCCCTAGCGGCGCGCTAAAAAGGGAAGGTGGTGCTGGAGTAAAGTACGAAGGACCGGATAATGTTTTAAAAGTTATAATTTATTAAATCGAGCGGCCAAAGGAACTGAGGAGAGTTATCAAACTACTTCGAAATTACGTATCGATTCCGCGACATTAACAATTCATAACTTGGCGTAGTACGTGCGATCGTGGGGAGTATCATGTCAACACGCATGTGTGTAGGTTTTTTTTTAATTTTTTGCGGCACATATACGGCCATAGGGTCATCGATTAGCGACGTTAGATCGGCGGAACTCCGAACTTTTTTTTTGGCCTTTCGACGATTCCGTCACTTTGGGCTAAAATTTTTACGTCGTGTCTAGATCTCGGCACCCGGACGAGTTCACGCTCGTTCGAAAGGTCTCGACGAGCGTTGTAAGCGAGGGAAATCTCAACTCCCTGGCTCTAACCGTTCGGACGCTACGGCGCCTCAAAATTTGATAAATGAAAATTGCTTTTTTCAACTTTGGAGCCATAGAAATCGACCAAAACGAAGAGCCAGGGGCTTAGGCTTAGGCGCAATCGATCCGCCGTTCAATTCTCTATCGAACGCGTCGTATACCGGTATACGCGGTATACTTCGTATACCGCAGATGCATATCTGAGGAGATAATCGACGAAAACCGAAGCGATGTCGATTTTCCGTCCGTTTCCGGCCGTGTTCGACGAGATTTCAGAAAACTTCAAACGCCCATATCTCCTAAACCGTTGGAGGTAGAGGGCTGAAATTTTATGGGGAACATATACCGCCGTACGGTCATCGATTAGCGACGTTAGATCGGTGAAACTGCGAATTTTGTTTTTTTTTGCCTTTCAAAAATTTCATCATTTTGGGTTCAAATTTTTACGGCCTGTCGAGGTCTCGGCGGCCGGACAAGCTACGACGATAAGTTAGGGCTCGTTCGAAAGGTCTCGACGAGCGTTTTAAGTGCGCGAGATCTCAACTCCCTGGCTCCAACCGTTCGGACGCTACGGCGTCCCAAAGTTGAAAAATGAAAATTGCTTTTTTTCAACTTTGGAGCCATAGAAACCGACCAAAACGAAGAGCCAGGGGCTTCCGCTTAGGCGCAATCGATCCGTCGTTCAATTCTCTATCGAACACGTGCCGACTTCGCATACCGCAGATGCATATCTGTGGAGATAATCGACGAAAACCGGAGCGATGTCGATTTTCCGTCCGTTTCCGGCCGTGTTCGACGAGATTTCAGAAAACTTCAAACGCCCATATCTCCTAAACCGTTAGAGGTAGCGGGCTGAAATTTTATTTTGAACTTCCATTGGTTATCAAACTTCATTCACAGTCACTGCAGATAAAATAGTCGGTCCTCTTACAAATTTACCTTCGAATCGTTCAATAATTCTATCTCTGTGTTAGCAAACATTTTGTATGGTACGACAACATCAGACTAATTTTCATGAAATTGTTGCATACAAGATTGAAATGAATAAGGCCATGGTCAATCTTCATATTGAGTCTTACTGCGATAATGCGCCTTTAACATAAAAGCGTCTTGTTCAGCGGTAAAAGGCATCCTGAAGGTGATAAAAATGAGGTAGATAATGGCCACTTCAGAAATTTAAACTATCGCCACTATACTCGTACTACTGTCGTATATTAGGCCAAATTTTAAGAGAAGGTGATAATTAAGAATAAATAGCTTTATTATATCTGAACAAGATTCATGGTAATTTCTAATATGAACTAATGTACGGGGTGAAACTGAATGCAATTTATGCGTTCAATGTAATGTATAGTTTGCTGTCTACATTCCACCCTATTAGTATGTTGCAAGTAAATGTAACCCTCTCGCAACTAGTAGAACATGACGTCGTAACTTAGTTAACCAATAAGTTTCTATATAATCAAATTGCTATTGAACATCAATCTGATTCGGACGGAATGTGGTTTACAGCGGAACAGTAGTATTGATGCAAACAGTTGCGTTCTGGTTGTGCTTCGGAATGCATTGCTTATCATGTACACATACATCAATTATGTTTTTATTTCAAGTACACAATCCAACCAGATGATTTTTTAAATAATTAAATTGTGAAGAATGTTTTTTTTACGCAAGTGCTTACATCTGTGTGCAAGCCTTAAACACGTATTTACGTGTGTTTATGAGGATTTAAGATGCCTTTGCTGATTTGAAAAACCCGCGGACTGTGAAATACGCGCTGTGATTCTTAGTGCTAACGCTGCTGAAATTCATCATCAGATAAGTGAGGTGTATGGAGGAAAGGACCAAAGGAATGGTATGGAAATGGATTAGAGCCGCATGAATGTTTATAATAAAGAATGAGGTGGACGACCTTTTGTCATTATTGAAGATTTGGTACAAAAAAGTGAAGAAGAGCAGACGTTTTACGATTCCGTTAAGATCTGATGATTTTCCTCAAGAAGTGTTTTCTATGCAGTGGCTGCTAAATCGGGCAGCAGACTTTAGGATGGGATTCAAAATCTGGTTGGTGTTTATTAAAAAAAAACTCCTAAGCTCTATACAAAATGATTTTTCGTTTTTCCTACCACACAAGCTACAGCGAATCTTTCTACGAATATTATCATCGCTAAAGCAGTCCGAAGGCGAAACCCTGAGTATGTCCAAAGTATTTTGGTGAATTGATCTTCTTAGCGTCGAACATTCTAAACATTGTTTCTATAACTAAACATTATGGTCGATAATGTTTTAAAATATTAATTTGTTTCGAGTTTGTAAGATATCTTGTAATTAAAATAAATAACGAATACTACTAGCAAAAATTTGTCTGCGTACATTAAAATAGCCACGATGTTACATACTGCATGGACTAAAGCTTGAGGATATCGGATAACGTCCGTTCCCCGGTTCGCATGCACGACAATCACGCGAATGCAACCGTCGGGTAGCAATTATTTAAGCGCACTCGTCTAGTGGTGGCGGATTGTAGTGATGTGCCGTAGATAATGACCCTTTCTGAATTATAAATGGATTTGCATTTGTTGTACGGCGTTTATCCGTACGGTAGCGTAGTGGATCGTGCCAAAACATCCTTTCCGTCTGCACCTTTCCATTTTACATTTTTTATACGTAAAGTGAACGCTATTTAGTATTTATAACACTTCTGTATCTGGACTTTACGTTATTTATTTACGGGCAACTTTGCACTAGAATCTCGCGTAATTTATTTACTTTGACTTGAGAGCAGGAAAGCAAACTGACTCGCCTAGTTTCTGTTATTTCTTTTTAGTTTACAAGCTTTTTTCCCAAGAGATGTTGTACTATGTTTGTCTCTGTAAAACAATCCGTGTCTATTAACGTCTTAACCACTTGTTTTATATATGGAGGATGTTGAGGAGAACACTGGGTACATTTCCTTACATATTAAACAAAATTGTAGCGTATTATAATTATAGTTCTATTTGGAGTGTGTAGAATTATACAGGGCGTTTTAATAAAAATATTTCTTAGATTGATTAAATTCTGGAATGCTGCAATGTTTTGTTGTCCAAAGTATACCTTTGCCATTATCAGCTTCTAGGTATTGTAATTTTACAATTTTTTTTCATAGACAACTAAAATTTTTCACTTTCCGTGCGCTTCTCATTAGCAGAGACTAGAGAGACTCGTCTTTTGCCAACTCTCGGGGAAAGCAATAGGCAACATCGATTTTCATGAGACGAATAAACACGAGTTTGTCTAGCCTCTGCTAATTTCGTGAAGCGCACGGAAAGTGGCGAAACTGAAAGATGGGACTCTATGAGGCGAAACGACACGTTATCGTCTTCTAGACTAGCGATCGGCAACCATTTTTAACTTACGATTCACAAAGTACGATTAAAAAGTCACGTGACCCATGGTCAAGCTTATGTAGAAGAATGTTTATTAGGTCGAGAAGTAAATGAATTTCGCGTTTTTAAAGACTACTTTTAAGACTAGGTAGCTATAAATCCTTGCACTGGAAATTACACCCTATTAGTCTCTCTTCTTGCCAATCCTTTCAATTTAAACGCATACGTAATAAATGAAGTAGTATAGCTGTATGAATGTTCAAAGGATGATGTTTTTCCACGACCTATTTTAAAAAATTCGCGACCCAAAATTGGTTGCCGTCCGCTATTTTAGAGGTGAGGACCACTTCAGATAGTTCTGATGCACCATCGCTAACATTAGCAAAAGACATCGGCAACCTCCGCGAAATTGAATATATAGGTCATAAAACTGCGATGGTTTAATGAATTTTCAATCGCAAAGTTACCTAAAGTACATAATTTTGACACAAGCAGCACTAGAGCAGTTGTTAATTGTTTACTGTTTAGTAGAGTAAGAGTAAGAGTAAAAGCCATAAACGAAGAGACCTGTTAAAAAAATTAGTCACAAAATGAGGCTATAATTTGTTTATTAACAGAAATTAGGGAATTTCTACGGAAAGATAATAATTCTACGAAAGATAATAATAATGTGTGCTAGTGTGTTGTTTCTGACTGAAAGGATTGTTTTTTTTTATTCATAAACAGATTGTGGTTAATATTATCATAAACATAAGTTACGAAAAATAACGCCATGATTTATTATTGTTGTTGCAAAATCAAGAGAATATCTTAATACTCGACTGCGCAATTACTTTTGAAGTGAGGACGTGAAAATGACAAGATTCCATAAATAGAATTGCATTTGATGATAGATGTGAAACGAAAGCGTTGCTCACGGAACGTGAATCGCGCTCCCGACTGAACGGCATTCGTCGTGGCGCCAATGACGTCGATTTTAAATGTGGCGTTTTCAACATCGCACTATATGTGATATTTAAATTAATAATAGATGGTGATTGGTGATAATTGTTTTATTCTAAATAATTGTTTCAGAAAGTGCTTTGTTTAATGTTTGTAGGTATGTAATTTTAACAAAAGAAAAGTATTCACCAAAAAGATTTCTTGAAAATAATTTTCAACTTGAATTTACTAGACTTTCTTTTGTTTTAAAATGTTATATAATATAAACCTTATGACAAATATTTAAATAACGAGATTCAATAGAAATTATATCAGTTCTAATAGTTGAGTGTAGGCTTTCACGACCGTAATCCATAGTAGAAATGTCTTTCGGGTGATGTCGCGTAAAGACTTTAGAAATCTTCTGAAGAAGCTGACAGCATGGTTAGCGAAACGTCAAGTAAAATATTAACTACGCGACATCACCCGAAAGACATTTCTACTATATCAGTTCTAAGTTAAATAAACCTAGTCGTGTATAAACGAGAAATAAGTAAATATACAATATAATAAATTTATCGAAGCGTCATGTGGTTATAATTGCTTTTCCACAAGTCAAATGCACCAAGAAACGTATAATTTTACATCTGAAAATTTGGTATTTATTCACCATGATATTTGATGCAGAGCAAGTATCGTTGATCATAGTTGACAAATTTATAAAATGTGAGCTATTCTATATATAGTTTTAGATATTTCAATATTATATCTTTACACCAAATAGTTATGTATTTAATTAAAGTAATTTGCTGTTAATCTCCTAACTATTAACCACTTTTTTCAAGAAAAAAAAACACATTGCGGGATACTTATTAAAAAAATAGTTGCTGTGTAGAAAGTCATGTTCTGTGGTAACTATCATATCGATAAGTAATCAAATTTCGATTGCTAATAATAGCACATGGATAGTACAATTGTGCTTGTGAAGAAATATTAACGAAATCGAAATTGCAATGGTAGGAAGCATATTTTGCAATATTCTAAGGCGACATTGAATTTTTCACATCGAGTATATCATAATTGTTTTACAAATATCGCGCAATATATATATATATATACAGTGTGTCTGTAAAAGTTGGCAACAAATTGGAAACTTTTTTATTATACGTTTCTCAAAAAATTTTATTCTTGATAAAAGTTGCTGCATGAACCCAAACATACGGTAAACATAGCAGATCCACTCTGAGGTTAACAATAACAGTGCTAACAGCGCTTCTTTGGAAACCCCTCAAGAGTAAACTACCCTTATTCTGAAAGATACGCAGAAATTTTATTAGGAAAATTTGTTTGTGATGTAGAGATATAGTCAAATACAAAATTTCGGTCAAGCACGCTCAATTATGATATTTCGTCATTTTTCGTTTTTTTTTTTTTAACTAGATGCAAATTGTTGATTAAATTGCTATATGATAACACTTGTACTGAATCAAGTAGGTATGGAAAATTTTCGAAACAAATACGTAACTAATGTCAGTAAGCGTCAAATCGTCAGTTGGAATTGTAATAAATAATAACAATGCCATTGAAATTGAGTGTTCAAGATAAAATTGAAATTGTTCTAATTGTTGGAGATAACTACAAAACTTTTAGGGAAGCTGCCGAAATCTTTAATTACAGACACCCAGATAAAAACATACATTTTGCAACAGTAAGTAAAATAATAAAAAAATTCAAGGCTTATGGAAATGTTGAGAATAGATTCAAAAAGAAACATCAAGCATGGGTTGCTACTGACGAAATTCAAAACCAAGTAATGCTCTCAGCTGTAGAAAATCCTAAATATTCGTTAAGGAAAAGGTCAGCCTTGTTTGGTGTAAGTAAAGATGTTGTTGCAAAAATATTAAAATCAAACAAATTTAAACCTTACAAACCCCAGTTTAGTCATACTCTAAAAGCAGGAGATTTTGATAGAAGGTTTGAATTTTGTGCTTGGTTCCAAGGAGAATTAGAAGATAATCATGGTATGGCAAGATGTATACTTTTTACTGACGAATGGGATAGTCAGCTCACAAAATAGTCGCTGGTGGAACGACGTTAATCCACAGTTTACTGTCCGAACTCGTGATCAATATTCCTTTACCACAAATGTATGGTGTGGTTTAAAAATAGACTAGTTGGACCTTTCTTCTTTCGCCAAACTATGAACGCACAACGTTACTTAGAATTTCTAAACACTTCATTGGTTGGTTTTCTTAATGAGCTGCCCAGAAACGAAAGACAACAAATATGGTACCTACATGATGGAGCAACATGCCATAGTACGAGAAATGTTCGCGAGTTTCTCTTGCATATTTTTAATGGAAGAGTAATTGGAAGATTTTTGGATGCTGCTTGGCCCCCAAGGTCTCCGGGCCTGACCCCATTAGATTTTTTTTTATGGGGATACTTGAAGCAAAAAGTGTACCTTAAAAGACCATTTGAAAATGTTGATCATTTAGAAAGAACTATTAGGGAAACATGTAATGGTATAACTCCGGCTGTTATTAGAAATGTAATAAAAGAATTTTCTCGAAGAACAATTACCTGCTTAGAAAGGAACGGTGGATATGTGGAAACACATGTGCAGTGAGGAAAAAGTGAATCTGCATTTTTCCTTCTCATGCTTTAATGTGTAATGTTGCATTTTGGAAATAAATGTTTCTATTATAATTAGATATTTATTATTGATATTTTATAGAATGTTAACATCGAAATGAAAAACAGTTAAAAACAATTAGTACAAGTGTTATCATATAGCAATTTAATCAACAATTTGCATCTAGTTAAAAAAAAAAAAACGAAAAATGACGAAATATCATAATTGAGCGTGCTTGACCGAAATTTTGTATTTGACTATATCTCTACATCACAAACAAATTTTCCTAATAAAATTTCTGCGTATCTTTCAGAATAAGGGTAGTTTACTCTTGAGGGGTTTCCAAACAAGCGCTGTTAGCACTGTTATTGTTAACCTCAGAGTGGATCTGCTATGTTTACCGTATGTTTGGGTTCATGCAGCAACTTTTATCAGGAATAAAATTTTTTGGGAAACGTATAATAAAAAAGTTTCCAATTTGTTGCCAACTTTTACAGACACACAGTATATATATATAGGTCCGGTATGGTAAATATATTGTTTTCCACAGACACACTTCTACATGTTTTCGTCCTCTGTAGGCCAAAAATTGTTCAGAAACACATCTTTTAGGCCACGAACACGTGAGTGATTTCCACAGAGATTTCCCAAAAGACTTTTGGACGTAGACATCGAGAGCCGCGGCATTATTGACCGTCGTGGTCACGAAGAGCGTAATTGAATGAAGGGATCTCGGCCGTCAAGTTGCTAACATGATTCTTTCAATTAAGTTGAGAATCAGATGAGATTCCCAAGAAATGAACACTGGAAAGTATCCGTGATTCGTTCACATGCCATTGGAAGTCATAGTTTACGAACCACGAATCGCAAGGTGTGAGTGGCGTCGACACTTCTAGGGAATTTTAAATTGCGTCGATGTACAGTATTGTTTGTTAAATTGTTGTTTTAACAAAGGTATTTCTTGTTTGATTAAAACCAAGTTATTGCAAAACTAGAAATTGTCTAGAACTTTTAGCAAACGATTGAAATTAGCAGCCAAAGCGTTTGTTAATTTTACTTTAAATTAGAAATCTATGATTTCGTATAAATTGACAAAAACATGTGTAATCATCTAACTCCTAATTTTATTGGCAGTATTCTCAGCATTACTTTACTAAAATTACACAAAGTAGAGACCAATTTACATATTTATAATGTTAAATTACCATAAGCTTCTTACCCATACTTTTACAAATATTTAAGCTCCTCATTCATATACTTTACAGCACCGAAAGAAAAAAAGAACCATAAATCTTGGCGTAATCCGCAATATTTTCCCCTACGGCGATTCGCGCTTTCGCAGTATCCTCTCGAAATGACTACTTATCATTGAACCATTACTTTCCGAAGCACGCAGATCATAATCTCAACGCGTGTAATTTATAAGTTCTTTGTTTAAGTTGAACCCCAGCGCGCTCCTCGTTCGTTGTATTGTTGTACAAAAGCTGATGCACCCTTTCTGAGATTTTCATTATACTACGTTTATATTACAAGGGTATAAAGTACATACGTAGAGATATACTGTAATAAAGGGAGAATTGAGTGACACGTTCCCGTAAGGTATTGACGCGTAAAATAATACCGTGCCTCGTTTGCTTGTTCAGATTGCGTGTTTTGATGAAGCAATATCGAACGGTGTACTTCAACTGTTTATGGGTGAGTACGTAAGCGATTAATAAATAATAAGGAATGGAATGGTATAGGAAGTGTTGTTTTAATAATTCAACAGACTATTTCATTCAATATTTATATTTGTACTTGGGGAGATTAAAAAGTAGTTAAACGGTATTGAATTTTCTTGTGTGCAAAACAGTCGCAAGCATTTGACATTGGTAGCTTACAAACAAGTAGAAAACTTGAAAAAAAGGGTTATGAAAACCGCTGCTTGTAAAATTTTCTTTTGTATGGTTTTTGTGGACAATCCCTTTGTAGACTCGATGTGACGGTCTCATCTTTTTGACATCGTTTTTCCATTATCCGAATATCTTGGTGAAACTGTTCAGTCATGGGGCGAACAGCGTTCACCCTGTTCCTCATAGTAATACCCTATGTGGGTTGGCGTTTGTCCCATGGCGCTTACCCATAAAGTACTGCAACTTCACTATACAATCTCTCAAATATACATAGGGGAAGAGGCACTGCTTCGCTGCGCTGATCGTATTTTGGCTGGTTGGGGAATCCTTTGGATATGACATCGGTACCGACCGACACCCATCAAAGGTTGAGAAGGGAACATCTCTAACATAGGAAACATTATTATCCTCAATCTCAAACTTCATTTGATAGTGCTGAAAATTTGTATAATTCTGGAAAAGTACTAAGTACTAAGTAAGTAAGCAATAAATTCATTCATTTGAATATTTAAAGAGAAATCAGGTATTAAATAGGATTACCTGAACAGCATTAAAATACGCTTATGAGATTACATCCACCTCCACGAATCTCTACGCCCATATTCCTTGGTCATTTAAAGATCTAATGAAGTCGCCCATGACCAGGCTCCACAACAGTGGTAGCAGTACTCCTCTTTAAGGGCACCTTCTAGTAGCCCTCATGGTGAAACTTTTGTCAAACATTCGGGAATGGACTATTCCGCAGAGCAGTGTATATTGGTTGTAGAACTAAATTGTAACGAAATACTGTCGACGTTCAATAATTACAATTAATTGATAATTAAAGATACTATAAGAAAGACCGATTCGTTTCTCAATGCTTTCCGCTGAACGTGCCATAAATAAGTTGTACATCGACTTTAATTTATAGGAACTAGGTTAAGTAAATTTTATGAATAATCGATTCATCAAACGGGTTTTTGAAAGCGGACGGCGGTCAACCGTTGCGTTTAAAATCATCAGTACATATTGACGCAATAAAACAGAGCAAGCAAAAGATGCAACAACAACAAATACGTGAATTATTCCAAATTTAAAATGTCGACGAGAACATAACCAGAATAAATTCGAGCGATGTGATTCTCTCATTTGCTTAATTTGCCCTACTTTTTTTAAACAAGGTACGCATATATATTTTTACATTCGGTGGAACCTTACATTGCCGCATGGCGTTCTGCCATTTATTTTCGCATCGTTGTACATTTACCTTGCCAGACCGCCAAATTGCTGCCAAATATATTTTTATTCATTTAAAGCGTTACATGGCATGTAAGTACCTTTTAGCCGTTCAATTCGTTTTTCGTACTTTCTATGTGCTGTAACATTTTTAGTGTACAATTTGAAAACGTTAGACATGTGCATGCTCGCAAATGTAATGTATAACCGTTTTAATGTGCGCTGTGTAATGGGCTGAAACTTTATGTAATTGACCTGAAAATTTGAAAAATACCTATCGTTGCCAAGGAATGTATTCTAGCGGAATGTTTTCGCGTTGAATTTTTTTCGTTGTACAGTAAATTTTGTTACGTTATTAAGTACAATTTAAATTTATTTAGTGATATTAGAAGTATCGTTTCGGGTTAATTGTATTATTAGGATACTTATGACAATAGTTAATTAATTAATTAAGAGGCGATCTATCTGATTCAAATTGATATGGTTCATCAGCCTTGGTAGTTAATGAAATTCCCAGTTTTAGTTCTAGTTTAATTAATTATGCGAAGAAACATGACAATTTTTTCTATGTTATATCAGAATATCAGTAATAATTAATATAATGAGAAGTTTGTGGCTTTTACCAGCGTAAGATACACAAGTTTCTCTTCAATTCATATCAACTTTCATCAATATTCCCTACATCTCCCTTGTCCTTTAAGATAATTGACATAATTTGAAACTTTTGTAAAATTCCACTGTTTGTTTAATGGACAATATCTTGGTGATTCAAATTGTTTTATGTAAACTAGAGTCTACAAGATGTCCATTGAAATCGTTAGCGTGATATTTTAATTTATCTAAATTAAATACTAAACTTCTTGACAATCTAATAGAGGGATCGTTATAGTTTGTTTCTTGTAAACATTTCTCTGTATCGTTCTTTAATGGGATAAAATTCTATTAACGTTTTCTTAAAGAGATTCATCAAAAAATAAGTTGCAACATTTCTGTTAGGCCAAAATGGAGAATAATGCTAAAATAGCTTAGTACTGATGGAATCATTTACAGCGAACGCAATGCAAGAAGTGTTAATGCCACAACATTACGAAACAAAGAACCAGACATACATTTCTGGGCGGTGTCTTGTGCCAAGAAACACATGCCTGTCGTTTAGAAAGCAACCATGTAAACCATCAATAACACGAGGAAACTATTTTAGCATTATTTTTTAATTATTGTTTCCAGGCATTTTACAAAGCGTTCTTTGCGCACGCCATCTTGTGATAGGCAGTCCAAGAGCTGCTCAAGGGATGACTTGGAGAACAGTACCCAATTTATGACGGCAGGCCTGTGTTTCTTGGCACTAGAAGAAGGCAAGGAATGTCTAGTTTGTGTAACAGCGGCTCAAGGTAGAGTCAAAATACTCTCGGAACCGCGCTGGGTAGGCAGTGTATTTTTACTCTCCTTACGTTGCGTTTGCCGTAAATGATTCCATCAGTACCACGAGGAAACTATTTTGGCATAATTTTTTAGAGCATGAGACTTTAGAATAATAAATAATACTGAACTAGTACTGAAGAGTTTGACATATTGAGAAGTAGCCTGTTAACACATAATATACTGTTTAAATTGCCGTGTTTAAAAAAAAAGTAGTTTCTCTAAATATGCGGAATTTTATGAACCTTTTCTCATCAAAGTTACAAGTTTAACCGTAACAAAGAAGTGAAAAACGTGTTACTTTGTCGAAAGTCAACAAATACAACGCTCGTCAAATATTTTTAAATTTTCTAGGGTGTGTTCCTTAATACTGTGAAAGGACATGGGAAAAGACGTTGTTTAACATGTAATCTTTGTTGATTTACGTTACGAAATAGTAATAATAATAATACGGATTTATTAGCAACAAACAAGTAATTATATACAAGTGCAACTTATACAAATAAAGAATATAGCATTTGCAGTAAACGATACACAATTAACGAAATATTCAAATCTCGTAATAACAATAAATTTAAACTCTTCGAAATGAAAATTGTATGAAGATTTAAGCACACAAAAAAAATGACATTTGTTGTTATTGGAGCAGCAACAGCACAGAAATCGTTCGAGTAGTTTGTTTACAGCGAGCGTTTAAAATAAACAATTTTGTGAACATGTAGAAATTTCTCGTGGACGTTTTCGTTGGATGATTGACAATGCCAGCTGTCCACATAGTACGTTAGACGATTGATTATTTTGGGGAAGGAAACACCGAATTAATTCCTAATTGTACGTGTTCACCCGATTTATCTCCTAACGACTTCTTTCCGTTGCCAAATGTCAAACAAAAAATGGGCGGGCAGCGATTTTTATCACCTCAGAAAGCTGCTGACGCCTTCGAAAAACATATTTTAGAGATACTACCTTCAGACTGGAAAAGATGAACGTATGCAAAAGTGTATAAACCTTACTGGTTAATATTTTGAAAAACAACAAAAACTATTTGTAGCAAAATAAAAGGCGCCTGTCCTTTATTAAAATGTTACCATAAACAGACATAAAAATACATTCATAGTTCCAGTTTCAATTTGGCCTTTGCTTGGCAATATTATATTTATGTTTACAATTATTTTATTCCCTTATCTTTAATTTACTCGCCATGAAAAACCAATAGACAGATTTCTAAACTCATGAATTATTCCACCATGGGAGAACATATTTCGAATATTTATTCTGCAATTAAAGCATTTAGGCGAAAATTTATAAACGCATCTGTCCTGCGATCCTCTGCATACACACTCGAAAATATCCGCATTTATACGTAGATTATGCATATATGTATGTATTATGCATGTACTTGCTCATCGGTGAGCAAACCTCGGGTGCGAAACTTTTCGGATCGTAATCAGCTTTCGGAACGCGCGAAATATTGCCGTGACAATAACACCGTATTAATTATAAGCGAGGAGTTGCGAGCGCGCCTGACGATGAGCACGCGTATATGTTTAACTCTATTAGCATTATTGATAGGCACGAATACGTATGTGCGTACAGTTACCGTCAACATTATTCGTTTAGCTTCCCTTGGAAGTCTTACAGCTGATGACGTTTATTTTCATTCACTCGAATAGTATCTAATGTCGACCGAATTAGGGAAATAGCAGTAGTATTTTTTGATTTTTCACGCGCCTTTCAGTAGTACGACTATGGGATTATCATATATTATACATATTAGGTACGTCGCATATGAGTATGTGGTATCTTATCTTCGCGATCGTTCGTAGATGGTGTGTATCAACGGTGTTGAAGGTAGTGGCATTTTTTTCTGATTGGTTCAGGATTGACAGGGGTGTTACGCAGGGTTCAACACTTGGACCATTGCGATTTTTAATGTTGGCGACCTGTTTAAAAATATCGCGCAGCGTGGGTTATATAAGTTGCTGATGACGACAGTGTTTTAGAATTTTCTCAGAAAAAAATCGTATGCATCAAAATAAACAAAAGACGCAGGTACTCCAATTTTCTTTAGCGAGACCTACACAATCCTTGCTAACAGAAAGTGATGGCAAATCATTAAGTTTGAAATGAGGGTTGCACCTCCAAAATGCAGTAACTGCAAGAATTTAATTCATTAAATTACAAAATCTAAGAATAGATTAAAATTATATAACTTAATCTATTTACCCATTTACTGCATTTAGAGAGCCTGTACCTTCAACATGTAATAAAGAAATAATTCAAGAAGATTTGCGGTTGCTGACACTGGATGCACGTTAAAGGGATAGTGAAGTGTTTCGCCTATCTAACATGTTTGCGCACGTCTTACTAATCTTCTATACTCAAATCCTTTCACTTCGTGATAGAACGTTCAATTTTAATTACTTAATTAATATTTATTTATTTTCATATAATAGAATAATACCATTGGTTGCATTTATTTAATTTCTTGTATGTGTTTATTTTATATACTCTACTTGTTATTTTACCCTTTTATGTTTAGTGCATTTTTTTCAATAATAGTTATAATTATATAAATTATATAAAATAAATAAACGTAGTCGTTTCATGTAGGTATCGAATCCAGTTCATTTTTAAGTTAAATTTAATAGAGAACTTCGCCATCGTGTCTATTGGGCACTTGACCTTTTCGCAAATGATATGAAATGATTTGTGCTTGAATCTAAATGTTTTAGGTTTGGGAAGCGTTTAAATACATATTTCCAAGCCGGTGATTGATTCCCTAAGTTATTAACGAATGTAACAATTTAAAGCTTAACAACTAGTCCCAATGTTTGACTCTAAAGGTATTAACACGTGGCAGAATCAAATAAATTTCCGATTTAGTTGGTTTTCCTCGTTGTCTAATTGCGGCTTTTCGAATAAAATTTATTCTAGACACCCAATTTAGTTCCATCAGTCTAGCATATTCTGAAACAAGTGATAAACCTTTTGTTGTAACTCTTCCGTTTAATGGCTAACCGTATTATATTACTGCCATTGACGTGCAAGATAGTCGATTTCAAATCCCTACATTTATCCAGCAAACCATTAATGGATAAACCGAAAAGCAGGGGAGATAAACACCATTACTTATGTCTGATGTGTTTATCTGTTTCTATTTATTGGTTTCTGTTTTGACGTTGAACAGGATGTTTTATGCCCTTAAATTCCATATTACTTCGACTTTTGTAGGCGGCTGTACTCGCACATATACATTAATATGTATGTACGTGCGTATTTTGGAAGGTTGCCTGGAAAGCTATTTTACGGTTGTCAATATTTGTTAGTCGCAGGCACGTACATATGTAGGGGTAAACGTATACCTATTAATATTTAAATGTGTTCGTTAAATCAAATTTGCTATTTGCTTGTTGGAAGTAGATAGGCACTTACATATGTGTGTATATATTCTCTGATGAACAAATACGCCAAATTCTGCTGTAGATATCAATATAAATTAGTAAGTGTCTTAAATCAATTTGGTCCTAGTACGTTAAAGATCTTCATTGGAAACGACGCATTTGCAAGTTGATACTTCTTTCAGGTGGCTGACATGTCAAATTTGTTGTTTTGATATTTGTGCTTCTCGTTTAGTTGCAGTTACTTTCCGTGCATTAACCCCCATTTTTTGGTCATTGTAATCATCCGAGTGGAAGAACAATTGTACGCCTTGTGGAGAAAGTTGAACCAACATATTCACTTCAAAATGTTGCTATGCCAGTTAGATAAAGAAGTGCAAGAAGCGAAGAGAATATCTCAGCTATACGCCAGAGCGTTCGTGAAGGCAGGCATTGGACATTGCCAATAACAGCTTATGGCGAATTTGGCGAAGACATTTATTTATTGCACACAAGTTCTGAATCGATAGTTTCCAGAAATTGATCAGTCAATTATTCCCTACGCTCATGTGATTTAAACACCTAGACTTCTTCTTCTGAAGTTGTATTAGGTCGTTAGTTTTTGCCAACAGACCAACAACACGCAGCATTGTACGCGTCATTTTTGATATTCGGCCTTATTTATGTAAAAATACTCAAGGAAAATTGGATGATTTATGGGCATGATTTAAAAACTAAATAACAGTAGTTGCAATGGAAGAATCCATCCTCACGGGCCAAAGACAGCCCGTCATGCCAAAAGCAATATCGAGTCCATACTTACCTGGTTCTTTTGTTATTCATGGAATTGTCCACCAAATATACCTCTTTACTTAGGAGAATAAGGCGGAGTTCCATCGTGACGTCTGAGGCTGCTAGGGGGGAATATGAGAAGGAAGTGGCGCATGAACGTTTGGCTTCTCCATTATGGTAACACGAGGCCACATGGTGCTTTCATCATTTCTGGCTTCTTGCGAGCTTCTTCTCTTTTTTTTGTATGTTTTCCATCGACCCGAAATGGTAACCCTTCAACTTCTATTTCAACCTAGCGAAGAGAAAGAAATTGCACGGAACGAGATCTAGGCTGGAGGTACGGGAACGTATTTTCTTTTTTGCCAGAAGCGATTGAATTGCAAGCACAATGTGAGGTGTTGCGCTATCGTGATATAGCACCCGATCATCTGCGATGTCCGTTCAGGACTCGTCGGAGCTGCTTTCGAATTCATTCCAAAACATCTTTATAAAAGGCGTGATTGAAATGCGGCAATGATGAGTTTCGCATAGAGTTTGATAGCGTACTGTTGTTCAATATTTTCTTGTATCGCAAACGTAACGAGGATATAAAGCACGACTTCATACTAGGATTGACTCAACGGATCCACTTCAAACAAATGTCAGATCACTACCTATATGCAGGTATACATCATCAGTTCGTTCATAAAAACCAGTACAGTTACGTTTTGGGACAAACCTGGTACGTATATTTAAATATTATTTAGTATACTTGTGACTGTATTGAATATTAAGATAAACAATAATATTTTTGTAACAATGCTTACAGAAGCTTATCTCATACATGAATGTAAACAAGAACAGACTATAGATGTTTGTCTTCTTTGTTTTGCTTTTCACTTCAAACCAAACAGTTGCGTTATAAATAATAAATGTGATACGCAGTGAATAGGAATTTTACGAATATAAAAAGAGTAAGTATAAATATAAATTCATGGTGTTATGCATGCCCATATTGTGCATATTTGTTTAATGTTTTTAATAATTCCAATGGAATAAATATTCTTAGATTTTAATTGATGATAGCACGTAATAATTTTCTTCGTCTATAGTATTTCGTTGCTATCTTGGAATTGATCCAATAAGTATTTTTTTCTGAATGGGTCGTTGCCAAAAATTAATTTTGCTATATTAAACTCTATTTCTTTTTAAAAATTAATGTTTAATACTGTACTTCATTAAGTACTCTTCTAATATCTTTTGAAGCCCTAGCAGATTAAAAAGAGAGAGCTTTGTTTATACGTAAGCTTAATTCTGCATGAAGTTCTATTGCGTAAAATATAGAGGGCGATTCAGAATTTCTACTGAAGTCTCAAGTTTTCCTCTGCTTCCTGACAATAACAAAATCTATTTCTGCAAACGGCTACAGACGTAGCTGCATATATAAGGCATGGTTGTATAAACTTATTGTTATTTATATTTAATAACTTCATCCTCAAACATGGCGAAGGAAACATTGACAGTCATATTTGATGTACGAAGTTATTAAACCAAGAGAAATAATGTTAAAATAGCTTTTTCATGGTATTGATGGAATCATTTACGGCAAACTCAATCCAAGGAGAGAAAAAATACACTACCCACGGCGATGTTTCTACCTATCCTGCATCATCAGCGTGGTTCTGAGAGTAATTTAACTCTACCTTGTACAGCTGTTGCCTCCTAGTTAATGCAACAACACTTCGAAACGACAAGCTAAACATTTCTTAGCGCCCTCTAGTCCCAACGCATCTATTAAAATTCGTGTAGGAGAGATTGTTACTTTGGGCTTTAATGAACATTCTAAAACATCTTACATTATTATTATATAATTATAATTTTGTTTGTGTCGTTATAATAATAAAACATTCACATACTCTATGGATGCGGAAGCAAGTATGTTTATAATTAAAATTAATTGTTATCTCAGATAGTAAAAGAATTTCGCATTCAAAGAGCATTTCAATAAATTTCCTCTTCTTGCCGGAATTGCATTAATGAACACCAGAGATATTTTACGAAGCAACAATAGTTTTGCTAGTGATGCTATCTTCTCGCACGAGAAGTCCGCGTTATAAATAAGAGAGAGTTGTGAGTGTTTGGTTTTTGAGCGAAAAACCCGACCAGTTTATTGGTTTATTGCGTTTCCGAGTCTAGGGTCCAACCCGTTGCTGCGTATCCAGATAACGAGGGTGGACAGAAAGAGAGTCCGCCGGAGAATTGGTTCCGAAAAGTGGGGAAAACAAGCTGACGTTTTCTATCTAAAAGTCAGTAAATCTCTTCTGAAGTTTATATAGCCTCAAACCCTAGCTGCATAGATAGAACCGGTACGAGCGCAACGGCTCTCTCGGACCGGTCCCAGTCTGTCCGAAATAATAAATTTTCTCTAATCTATATATAATATTTTCCTCGGACTTTGCCGCTGTACGATCTAGTCGGTCGGAGCGCAGCGGCATCGGAGTAACAAACAACAAACTGAACGAGAACTTTAATAACAACGGGAGAAAGATATCTTTACCGGCTGTTTGTAAGATTTAAAACATCATTAAAAGTGGATGGAGAATACAGATGCTCCCAAGATGTGACCTCCGGCATATAAATTTGATGAAATTAAAGACAAACTGTTCCAATTTTAATTAGGATGATATAAATTTAGTACATTACGACTTAACGATAAAAGAAAAGATAATCTACTAAGCAAACTCTTAGATATTGCAAAAGAAAAGAAACAGAACACTTGAAGAATTTTATCAATTTTAACACAAAGTTGGATGTTACTGTGTAATGTGGGCAATGCATTATTGCTATCATCCTCTTGCCGTAATTGCATAATTCATTATTCCTCACGTGATTGTACCGATCTCATCAAAAAACAGCCGCCGTCGATGAGAGGTCTTGAACGCACGGCTCACAACGCGCCATAGAAATATACAAAGAGTATATTATAAAGGATTGCAGTTGAGATAAATGATAAGAAATCACTTTCTATGCTACATATCGTAATGTTACAATTAACGACATCGTTAGTGACACGAAGAATGAGTTCAGTATCTCCGCTCGTTCAATGTCAAAGTCACTCTGGCCCGTTTCTCAGTGTCTGTAGCCTCTTTTATACCTTCGGGTTCTTCCTCTCCCTGTCACGGGAGAATTAGGAGATAATTTTACTTCCTTGCAGTGACGATCATGGTGGAACGGATAAATAACTTGTCTTGCATGGCAGACTAACAATGCCTTCAAATTTTTTTTTGCAGCTATTAATCTATCAACGAGAACCTACTTTTAGATAACCCTATATGTTGGCAGTTTTTGTCCATTTAGAGGTTTGGTTGTGCTTTTTGTTGTAAACTTTTCAGTGTTACTTGTGTAAATTGGTGCTCAATGGTAGGGAAATGTTCTGTGATTTCGTATGGATTTAAAATTAAACGTTTGAACATCATACTTTAGAATATTTGTCAAAAATAAAGTAGCTATTGTTGCAGCTGCATCTCACTTAATTTTTATTAAATTCCTTTCTCCTGTAAAATCTTTCTCGCCTCTTGTTAATTGTTGAAATATATACCGAACACGACTTTGTTCTCACACACTTTCCCTGCAGTATTAACTTCAATCGGACTCGCCAACTGCAAATTAAATGTTGTTCCCCTACATGTTAAACGAGAATATATGTAGCTTTTATTAAGCAAGCACGGTACTCCTGGGCAAATGCACACGTCACGTTTAGAGCAATGTAAAGGTCGCAAGTTCAGGCCAGTGCTAGCTGACGTTTCAAAGCGCCAAGACGCTCAACACTTTCATCTGTTGCTGCGCATAATTGAAATTAGAGCCTGCATCGGGTACGTATATTATATTCCTAGAGCGAATCTGTTTATTATCAGACGTAATAACGGTACTATTTTAAGCATCAACAAGCGTAAATCAAAATTATATGCGACTTTAGTCAATACACTGGTTCGAGTATGACCTTGCCGTACTTGTTTAACATTCACCACTCATCAGATGCCGTTAGGTTTCAGTCTAAATTGTAGGACGAGGTTTTCACGCGATCAATAACTTGACCAGTACATGCATACTTAAAAAACGGAGGTGTGTTCAGGAAAGTTCTGTGGAAAAAGCGCTTTAGCAATGCTTTTACTGCAAAATATCCATAATTTAAATTGCATCATTCTAATTACTGGTTAACATTATCACGCGGTTACTGTCTAAATTTCAAAGTGATTATAATAATCAGGGTACCGTATTTCATCCTAAGTAAAACCTAAGCAATCAGCTATTAAATTTGTTTAGAACTTTTGCACTGTAAAAGTATATGAAGATTGATCATTAGTTAAGTATGCAGTGGCGATAAACAGAGATGTTTTCAAAAATTCATTGAATCACTCATGTATTAATGCTAATGGAAATTCTTAATTGTTCTCTGTTTTCTTATCAAAAATATCTGGAAACCTGCAATAATTAATTTGTAATACTACACGTAAGCCCTGTCTTGAAATTGGCATTATATTCAGTAATGAATATAATGCCAATAATGTCGAAATTAATATGAACATCATAATTGTATGTGAATTCCTTATCAGTCAGAAACGTAACCTTGATTGGTTGTTTTTTATTACAAATTCTTCTGAAAATGTTATGCAAAATGTAATATCCTTTTTTTATTAATCGGCATTCTTTAAGTAGTCCAGTTATCAAATTGTATTATTTATATTAATAAACGTGACCCGATTTTAACAACTCAGTTGTAATAATATTATCGAATTTCCAAATAATATAGCATTGGTGGTGCAACTTTCAACAAGGTCAGTTTTTATTAGCAGAATATATACAATTAATTTTTTTTTCACGTTTTTAAATTATTCAGAAGTAATGTATGGTTTGCATAAGTGCCGTCGAGCATTTTTAACCAACATTCCTGGCTGTAGTGCAAAATCCGAAAATATACAAGGCGGAGTGTAAAAGAGCTATAAATAAGAGCAATAATAAGCATTTATTGTCATAGACAACAAAGATACATGTTCATAAAATCAAAGATTTCCTTTCATCCAGAACAAAAATATCCAGATCAGTTAAAATTAACTATTTTTCTCCTGGATCTACACACCCAAAACAACACATGCGCATACTCAAAGTTAGTTTAAAAAGGTCATAAGACAGACAGAATTGGAAGGATACTAATTGGCTTTAATTGTTTATGTTCGATAGGAATGGAGACCTTAGGAATAGGAGCTACCCAGTAGCCTACTTCCAACAGGAAATATCACTAACAATTTTATTTAATACGTTGTGAGAGGTTATGATAAATGCGGTTTCTCAATTTAAATGAAAATATTCTTAGCTCTATAGCTTAGTTAACATCCCAATACAACAAAATATCAAATGTTATGCAAATTATGGTTATTTCTATAGAGCATTGCAAAAACCATTTGTTACAAATATCTACAAAACAGAAGGATGTGTGATCCTGTGCATAATAACGTAAGTTCTACTTAAAAGAACATAACTTCAATATGTAGAAATTCTTTGGTTCACCCTGTACATGTCAAAATACCGTCTGTCACGTTAGTTTGCTGAACGCATTTAATGTCTAACAACTGTCTAATTTTGTTTGAAAATTAATTGACATTTTAATCTCTTTGCAGTTTGAAGGAGATACTCAATAGAAGCGATGGTCGCCGAAGATCTTCGCCTTCAATTATACGCTCTTGCGCCGGCACCATCTCGAGATTACTATGGATTAACCATCACCGGTTCCGAAGTCATCCTAAATGTATGGAATATATCCCATGGACCTCATATCTATCCCAGGCGTCAAAGGGCTCTTCTCGAGGATTTCGAAGACGAAAACGTAATCCAAAACGAAATCAGGATAATTTTCGGCCACCACGTTTTGAATTTTTGCAAATCGATAGCAGCCAACGATCGCCACATACAAACCCTTCCTACTAAGATATTTCTCAAAATTGTAAGGTTACTGGCTAGCAGAGATATACTGGCATTATCGCAGACATCGAAGATATTCTTCGAATTGTGTAACTCGGATGCCGTTTGGAAGCTCATTTTCCGGAAGAAAATAAGACGTCCAATTGCTCGAGAAGATAGCAGAGTGGCGGATGATATAGGATGGAGAGGCCTTCTAAAGAAGAAGTTAGATATACGAAATAAAATCCTCAAAACTGCGACAGGTACAGGAAGCAAACCAAAGAATAATAGTAACATGATCACTTCGAAGCAGAAGAATATCGACATCATTCGAAATTTGAAGCAAGACGATGCCGCAAGATGTCTGAATAATTTGATCTCCATAACAGAATTATCGGTCAAAAATAATAAAGCCAACGTTGTCCAAAGGGATATCTTCAAAAACGCTATCAACCAAGCCAAAATTCCATGTAGTGAACCGAGAAGTATCCGCAGTGCTAATGCGAGGACTGTTAATATAAATCTAAATATAACTGGAACTACAATAAGAAATCATCTAACCAAGACAGGATCTGGTATAAATTTGCCATACAAAAATTCTAAAATTAACCTAAAAAAGTAACGTATTGTAAACAAACATTGAATAAATATTTTTTCTCTACTTTGCTCTTTTAATTTTATAATGATGAAAATCATCAGTTATTTTATCTTAAGGCTGGTTTTAAACCAACAATTTCAGGTATTTACTAAGAAAGTCGTCAATGTCTACTTGTAACTTTGAGAGTAAGTTTTAGCAAGATCTAAATATATTTAGACATTCTGTTAGTCTTTCAAAATGATCTTGCGTGCTGGTTTGTTCTTGTGTAGTATCATGAATCCTCGTATGAAAGTTTGGAACAAAATGGCTTACAAATGGGCTCATGCATTTTTTTTTCCTACAAAATTAATCAATAAATTTAAGTCTTAATTCAGTCAAGATTTAGCTGATACTAGAACTTAGAATTTTGTTATAACAAGTTTTACGAAGATATAATACGAATCTGGATAAGCAACTATTAAGTATCATATTTGCCAATCACAGCGGTAAACGGTAAACATTTCCCTAATACTTTACCTGTAAACAGTTTCAAAGTTGAAACAATTTCTAGATGCAAATTAGAAAGAAGAAAGAATAAAATAATAGGTAGCTACATCGATAAAGCATGAATTTTTCAACTATAAAATATTGCGAGATGATGATCAGATATTACCGATTCCAAATCTAACAATAACAACTAAAGAGAATGATTGGAAAACAGGAATTGTTTTACCACCGGCGACAAAAGCGGAAAGCTTAAAGGCAACCATAGAAATTACAATAGAGGAAATGCAACACCCGACTAGTGACTAGTGAAAAGGTACTGAGCAAAAACAAAGACATACACATCTGCTTCATTGATTTAGAGAAAGCGTCTGATAATGTGAAAGGGGAAGATATTACGAACTTTGAAAGAGAGGAGTCGATATGGAAACAATTGAAGTAGGTAGTCAAGGTAATGCCCAAAGATGATAAGAACTACGTAAGAAGCAACAATGAAGTGGTGGAAAAGTTGACTATAGAAGCAGATCTACCTTGTAAGAATACGTTGTCACTCCTTTACCATCACAGCACTATCGATTACTAAGGCAATAAACTAAGCGAAGAAGAAGATGAGAAAATTAAATTTGAGATAATGGAAGATGGAAGGAGCTAATATTACAGAACTTCTATTACTTAATCGACCTGAAGATTGTAGGCAGAAATATCGACCTGTTTACTGACAGCAAGCAAGCAGTATCAACACTGAACCGACCAATACGTCGAACCTTGTACTAGATTACCACTGAGTTCGACCTTTAGTTTCTGAAGCAAACAATATCCACGTTATGTAGTTGAAGGCCCACAATGTAAATCTTGGTAATGAAGAAACAGACGCCGTGGCCTGGAAGGGTTCGAGCATGACTGTAGGTCCTCGTTTGACCCCGAAAATGGGAAACACAAATACCAGGAAAAGCGTTGAGAGAAAGGGCATAGGGAAACATGGCAGGAAAGAATAAAGGAAGAAGCAATGTGGGGAGTGGAAAGCCAAAGAAGAAAAGAATTAACTCAACTCAAACCGCCGTAGGAAGGCATAGTACTAAGAAGGAAAAGAACTTCAGTAATTACTAAAGCAGTACTTATACTTGAAATTTTACAAAACCTCCATTATAAGTACATTTTTACTGCAAAATATCATCAATTCTTATAGTCTACATCTCAGTATTACTCCACTTAATATGGAAATCACATTAGACCATTTAAGCACATTACACACGATCGTTATTCTAGATTAGGACGAGCTCTGATTGCTCCAGACTATTCGACCGGAATCGCCGCATCGCGCAATATTATTATTGTTCTCTCATTTCAGCGAACTTGCGTACTACTTAAAGTCTATCGGACGTAACCGAAAAGGAAAATTAGGCAAGAACTCGAGGACGGAAGATGGTGCCGGTATAATGGGTTTAACGATAAATGACAGCTACTTAACCTAAACTTTAATCGGAACCGGAACAGGGAGAACGACGGATTCACAACGGATCGGTTCGTATAGAGGCGGGGACACCCTAATATCGTCTCCGTTCGTCTTCGAAATTTCCACTAAGGAAACGGAGGAGGCACTTTTCGAAGTATTCACCGAGGAGACGATGATGTTCTCTAACGTTTCAACTGTCACCTTCTGTTTACGAACGTCAATCCTTCCTCAATAGGACTGAACAATTTGATGCCGAGTACTGTTGTACACAAATACTTTATTCTTAAAGTATCTCGTTTCTCTGAATAGGATAAAAAAAGCAACAATGGGAAGAAACAAGTTCTTGTAATAGTACCGCTGAGGTTGTATTAGTAAAATCTTATTTGTCCTAGAGATAGATTTTGTAACATGCGATGTTTGAAAATTTTAATTATTAAATTAAAAAAAAATTAAAACTAATACAGTTATGTTTATCTCAGGATCTGTTATGCTGGAATTAACCCTCATATTAGTGGTTTCTAATATGTGCATGAATATAGCAAGCAAGATTCTGCAAACCACTTCTAAACAGTTCTTTTTAATGGTGATTCATTAGCCAAAGTTGAATGAATCGATTTGAGGCATTACTTGTCTTCGTAGGTCTTTAAGATCGTAGAAAATCATTCACGGAAAACTTTCACGTGAAACTGCCACTTATTACCAAAATTCATTTTTTTAAACGCTCAGTGACCCGAACGCTATGATTGAATGTTGCGCTGCGAGACACAAACAGCATTTTTTTCTGAACGCGAGAGAGGCCTCATAAAGATGATTATTCGATTATTCTAATGAGATAGATGATAGAATTGGAGTTTTTCCTGATTACGAAAAGGGTTTGTTAGATTTTGTATTTATAAAGTTATTCTATTGAATGAACAGGATGACTTGCTTATTGAACCTGGAAATCATACTGCATTGAGTATCAAGGTCGATGTTGTACAGTCCTATTTGAACAATCATATAGAAATGACGATAGCTCTAATAGAGTTAACTTGCCTATTCCAGAATACTTTTTTCCCTTTTCTCAGCACTGCACGCTATCCGGCGATATCATTTTAAGTAAATATGGATCGTAGGCGTATTGTTCCCGACGAATTAATCTGTCTTTAACAGATAATAAATGACAAATAACGGAATCGCGAGTATCAAGCAAATTAATCATTTATAATGACGGGGGTCGGAGGCGGTCAAGCTCGTGTGCCTTGCTGGCCGGTCGTTTGGTTTCAAAAAGTGTTTCACTCGACTCCACTCGAACACCCGCCTAAATGCCGGGGCTCTCTAAATTAAATTGTCGTTCATTTTATCTCTCCACACTTCCTACAACGTACACCTCCCTCCGTTACTTATGCCTACGCCCAACGGTCGACCTTTTCCTGAAAAAAATTTTTTATTGCGAGTTGACCGACTTTTTTTTGTACTGGATTTCTTTCTTTGTACAGCGTTGGTTAACTGTGGGGAT
This sequence comes from Oryctes borbonicus, assembly GCA_902654985.2. NCBI lineage: Eukaryota > Metazoa > Arthropoda > Insecta > Coleoptera > Scarabaeidae > Oryctes > Oryctes borbonicus. Next base: position 624,857 of record LR736857.1, on the reverse strand, counting down.
CGCGTTGACAGAGTTTTCGTTAGAAGAGATAGTGTTGTGAATAAGATTTAAAACATAATAACTTTCTTTAAAATACCTGGTTTGCCAAATAAATTTCGACTGCTTAGTTAATCCAGCTTTTATTCAAATAGGGCGAGCTTCAACCTCGTAGACCAATGGGGAGCGCTGTAGAATTTTGTTTACTGTTAAGGCTTTAGCGTAGTGAGTAATAGAAAAGTATTCCTAATAATAAATCAGCAAAATACGTGCCCTAGTGACGCTTCCTTTTTAATACGGAGCGACAGAACGGGTGTCTAAGTGTAGAAGGTCGAGATCATTTTTTTTCCTGCCGCTACTAGCGAAACCGGGGTGACTTCAGCCGTACCGTCGAGAATAAGACAAATGAAACTCCTGCCTTTGATACACCATTCCCGTTATTAAAAATGAGCTCCGCTTGAAAAATGCGAGTCAAATGTAATCTGTTTGTTGGCAAATCCGACCGTTTTCTTTATTCAATTACGGCCGGCTTAAAATAATTTTTTTCGTACATAATTTTCTTTTTCTAAACATAGCAATGTTCTTATTAATCAAACCGAAGCCGAGATTTTTCGCAAGGGATTAATCAAACGGCGTTCTCGAGCGTAGTTGTTGGCGAAAATCGCGCTAATAGAAAAATGGGAAACGGAAACGCAGCATGGAGTCTATCGACGGAACGTTGGAAAATTCATACCAGTTCATGTCGTAGACGGAATGTTGCATAATTGAAACTATCCTGAGATAATAAAGTAATGGAAAATGTAGGTAATTTGTAGCAACTGGTGTATGTGGTCATAGAAGTATTAATTACAGAAGTATTAATATGAAGAAACAAAATCCTGCGTATGGTACGTTGGTTCTATATTAAAAACGGAGCTTGATTAAAGTAAAAACTAGGAAATGAAAGAGTTTCGCATTTAAGAGAGTGTACAGGAAAGTCGTATCAGTGGAAGAGATAGGACATCAGCAATATTCTTGAAGATATTAATAGTGGCATGCTGTCAACCCTAGTGTCATAAGGTAGATATGCGAACCACCACACCAAAGGACCCTGTCAGGGTCGACATGCAAACGTATGCAAATGCATTGCGGAATGAGATACTCCTATGAGTCAGTACTACTTGCCGTGGGCTGGCAAAATGTGATCTCTTAACGTCATAGATGCATGTTACATTATGTACAAGTGAAGCATGATTTTTTTTTTATATGGCTGCTCGGGCACATCCACATTTGCCACCTACACCAAGAGATGAAATTGTATTTGCTTGGCTGACGGTTGGCCTTCAGTTGGTACGATGTCGCAATATTCGTGATGGTTAGCCACGATTGGTAAAGCAAATGAATCCTTTCTAATGTTTGGCTCTAGATCACCAAAATCAGCTAAGTGTTGGGCGACAATCGGTAAATGACGCTTGGCAGTAAACATTCAAGAGACGTAAGTAACTCGACGTTGAACCATGATGTTAAGTTTTCCACCAATGTTTGCCGAAAAGTGGAGAACATTTACACTTTCACATAATGCCGGTATCGCTCACAATGTTTGACGAAGATATCCGTGATTGTTACCCAACGTCGCGCCAACTGTCTGCGCTACTAGATGATATACATACATACGAGACAAGGGTTTCCCAATACGTACTTCCTCTTTAATAATAACCAGCAATTAAGAAAAAATAACACGCTTATTTATTTTATCGAAAAGTAGAAACATGGTGGTTATGTTTTAAGAATAATATTCTCCAAATGTCCCCCTCGGCAGTTTCTGCAGATGACCATCCTCTTCATAAAATGTGAATAACATTTTGAAGCAATTGCGATTCAATTTGACCAATAATAATTCGACGAATGTTTTGGTTAAGGTTATTAGTCATTGCTTGCAAATTATTTGTCCTTGAGGAAGCCCCATATAAAAATGGGTAAGATCGCACGATCTTGAGGTCCGCTAGTATTTCGAGAAATGACGCGAGGAGAAAAACATACCCATAAGAAATATTACATTTCTCTTGCCATAAAACACGTGGCGCCAACTTGTTGAAAGAGATTGTTAAGGTGAAATTCATTTAGGCCCATAGAAAGTCTCTTAGCATATTGCGCTGGGGTTTAGCATTAACATTTATTATCATTTTTATGAATAAATCCCCCTGCGGACACGCTGGCACCTCTAAATCAACAACCGATCAGGAAAACATGAATTTTTGAATAAGATCGCGAATTACATTGTCATTTAACATACCATCACGACCGAAAATTAAACGAAATTCACGAATTCACATAAGAGCAAGAATTTTCGCAGTAAGTTTGTACAATCCTTCTGTCGTAAAACGATTCATAATTGAAATGCCAACTCTGTAAATAATATAAAACTCATAAATAAACAGCGTTATCCAGCATACACAAAGTAACATGAAATCGCCTTTAATTTATCGTATTGCTTAAAAGAAAGCAAACAGCAACTATTTTTAACAGACGCGTCGATAGTACATAAATAACCAGTAAAAATAGAAAAGGATTTTGTTGTCATAGCGGCTGCAATGGTCTAAACCTATTTATTCAAAAATTCTCGTATAACCAATTGTTAAATCAGAATATGAAAGTTGCAGTAAAGAAGATAATTCGACCTATTGACAATTCATTAAGTAAAACGCCAGATTAAAGATCTTGTACACTCAGTATAATACGCATACAAAGCACGAGATGGTTAGAGGTATCAACGAATTCTACTATGTATTCTTATACCCATTAGATAGAAGAAAAGAAACATAAGATACACGGTTAACTTTTCCTCTTCGGGATAATTACTGAAATTCGTCGAAAATAACTTTTACCAGTAGTAATAAACTAACGCTAACAAATGAAAATTCTCTAATGATTTGTCAATATACCTGCTTATGTGTCTCAGGAGGCGAAGGCTGTAAATATTTATCTTTCAGCTTTCACGTAAGCGCAAACCGTTTTTTTTCTTACTACTGGACTACTGAAACTTTCCCAGAAGTATCATAAACATTTAGTCCTATAATTTACGGTTTATCGAATAAAAATTATTAATTGCCCTCATTTGGGGTATTCTTCGTTAATTACATGTATACCTTAATGAACATTTTACGTTTTAAACAACATACCTAATTAAGTGGTGCGGATTTATTGTTCCAGAAGGGAAAATGGCCAACTAAACAACATTGTATTAGCTGCTTTCCAGCGAAGAGAGGCCTGTTTATTGATTAGGAGGACTCGCCTTAGATATTTTTTGTAATTGTACTGAGAATTCAATACGTGTAGGCGTCGGTGAACTATTTCATATGAATACGATGAGATGTAAACAGTAATTAGGAAATAAGCCAGGAATAAGAGAAAAAATGTAATTTATCTAATTGAAAATAGAAGTAGAGGTTTTGATAACGAGTACGCTTGTAAACACCGACACGTTAAGAATATAAAATCTACTTCTTTTGTCTACTAACACCATATAAGATGTTACACATTCTATTCTACTTGCAATCACAAAGGACTTACAAGGTTACATTCACCGATCGGATTGAAACTTGGCAGATTTATTTTGTAAAACGCCGCTATCCGTTTCTGCGGAATCTGACGTGTAGGAGGAAAGCTACCGTTGAAAATTCGGCGGTTTTCGAATTTTTGCAATTCACACCGTTGTAAGGGATAAGAAAAATAAAATTATCAACTTCATAATTTGATTTAGACAATGTTGAGGAAGAATATGAAGAAACATGTGCTCGCTAGCATTCGTATAATCCAGATATATTCAAATCATGACAACGGTCCCAATTAATTAAATAAATAGCAGTATGCTTGTACAAATACGATACAATAACATAAAATTAATAATAAATATGATTCGGTAGTAATGTTAGTTTCTCGCAGAAAAAGTTGTTTATTGGACTTTCTTTTAACGGAATTTGCCTATATATTTGTACGTTAGACAGAGATAAAAATTGGATCTAAGGAAAATTGGAGGGAAGAGGTCATTAACACTGCTTCGTCTTGCAATAAAATAGAACCAAATGTAGACACATGCCAAACTGGAACACTTTCCGACGTAAATAAATAAATTTCATAACACTTTTAACGCTTCTAACATTATTTAATTACATGATTTAGATACATTATGAAATGCAGGGGATCCAAGGTAGAGTCTTTGGGTACTCCTTCCTGCTTCCAAAATTTATTGCTCTGAGTACTTACTCTGTCACCACACAACTTTCCTTTTAGAGCAAGGATAAAACCAGGCAGGTTAGAATTAAAAAACTTTTTGTCACATCAATCGGTGTTACAGTTGACGATGGGTATCCACGAATTCTCGTAATTGGTCCGGATTAATCAACGATTTTTATATGGAGCGGAGTGCGTCGATACTTTAGTGTTTGGAGGTTACGAAAACAAATATATGTACATAGTAACACATACACTTCTATACATCAAGTAAAACGTCTGTCAGTAGCAGATAAGGTACCTGTGACAATTTATCTCCGGGTGCCGTACATAAATTATAAATTTATTTACTCAGCAGCAAGCCGCAAATCTCTACAGAGTGAAGTGAAGTTTGGCCCGCTCCTACTGCCTTGTAACTAATAGAAACTGCCTCTAGATCTTTGCGAAGTTTATTGTATACACAAGCTCCGTTGTTAATTCTGTGTAAGCAGATTTCCATTTTATGATCGAAATAGTGTTTGTCTTGGCGAAAGTCGGCCTTCTCCGACGAGCGGTTTCGACAAATTACAACACAAAAGGAAAGGATAAGGTGGAAAATGTACTCGAGGGCGGAGCTTTTTAATTTATGAAGATTTTGATTTGAAGATATAAACGAATTTTTGGAGTTTTAGAAATTTAAATGACAACTAACCTCGTGTAGCAAAGTTATTAATTAATAATTAGCTATTTCTGATCAACAATACGACTCTTACTTGAATTCCAATTTGAATTCTGCAATCTAACAAAAATTTACTTAAGCACAAGTTACCTGGATGAATCAATTTAACGAAAACTTACTATTCTATCAATGCGAATACATTCATTAGTTTCAATGAATCATTCTAAGGCCTTACTTACCACGGAGAAACAACTTGAAACGTAAAAGCATAAACAAAGAGTACCTTGTATCAGCTTCCTAAATCATATTGATTTAGGAAGCTCATGGCGAAATTTATTTCTTAAGAAAGGTGAATATAAACGTTTTATTTTATTATTAGAACCGATTTGCAAAGATCTTGCTTTATTCAAGTTTGCTTTAGTTATGGCAATGTAGAAAATATACGAGACAAAAATAATATATTGGTACTTAGGATCCCGGACACGAAAATGCATATTACACGAACCTTAGTTGTAACCAATCATTAGAATAATGGAATTAATATAGTGGAAAGGAGCTGGTTTGATAAGGGAGAAGACCTCCCTTATCAAACCAGAATCCATATTTGTTTTCTTGAAAAACTCAATTTCTGTTATTACATTTGTTTGAATAATTCTCATATTAGCTCTTAATAGTTAACAATGAGATATGTCCATATAGAGACTCTTCATTGTCCTTTAGGTATTGGCATATTTTCTTAGAATACCATCTTTAGAACATTTCTAAGAAGTTTGAAGTTTGTCAGTGAAATGTGAAATGTTCATTTTAAACGAAATTCTCCATATTCCAGTAACTCAAACGAAATATTTTACTTTGATTCATTTCGACAAAGAACATAGTGAGGCTATATTAAATTACCCGATTCTACCGTTGCTGAAAACCCTTCATTTGTTCTAAAGACACAGACGCACAATCATTCCGGTATTTCAACATTCGCGAATATGATAGGAATGAACCGAATAGAAACATATAATTTGACCGCACTTGATGAAAGGAACAATTTCGTTTGTTTCAAGGGTGCAACTGTATATACATATATAGGTGGGAGGCCCGTAGATTTGCCGGTACGCTGTTGAATTTATTTGTTTCCTCTTTTGTTAGGACGAAGTCGCTTGCCTCAATTATGTTATTGTTGCGCTCGTTCCCTCGAAGTTTCCGCTGAAATATCGTGCGCGCATCATCAAGATGAGATCGCAGATAATGAAACAAAGCCGCTCTTTGATTGCGAAAGAGAGAAACCGCAACGCTAAACGTCTGGCCGTTCTTTGTACATAAAATTATTATAGAAATGTACGTCGTATATTGGGACGAGTAGGATTGGTTAAACAGGCTTATTTGAAGTATGAGGAAATATTTCACCGCGCCCTTTTGTGGAGCTTTCATCGCCTGTTTATATACTGCTGAAGGTTAATGGCGAATGTCAATTTTATCAGCACACGAAGTGTGCAAAATATACAGAGTGTGGCATTTGAACCGTCGGCGTCAAATACCGGGAATTATGACTAGCTTACGTACTAAAACAACTACATGCCGAATTATAGGAAATTACAAATTGTATGTAGTGGAACACTTTAAATATTTAGGAGTAATGGTAAGTGGCAAAAGGACGGCCAAGAGAATTAATTAGAAGAATTATATCAAATAAGAAAATTTAAGAATTGCCAAATTAATCTTTCAAAATTAATTTGTCACGTTTGATTTTTCTGGCGAAGGTTCATTTTTATTATTTTGACCTACCTACAAAATATTTTCATTCTTTCAGATTCCCCCTGTAGAGGTCAATTTTGTGATACATTTCTGATCTTTCTGTTAAAGATTTTTAGACATCATTATAGTTTCAGAAAATATTCGACTTACATTGTGGGGATAAAATATTGCTATATGCGTCATATTTCGTCATTTCTGATATCGGCAGCCTCAAACTTTCCTGAAAAATGTCGGCCATAAACCCATCACTTAGCACGGCGTAACAGCGCGGCTAATACTTACCTAGTACCGGTTACCAACAGTAAAAGCAAGATGGTATTACGTACACCTAGTACTCAGTATATAAATCGTGATTAATTACGCGCCATTACTCTCGATCAGCTTCAATTATTTCAAGAACTAATCCGTGAGTATTTATTAGGATTACCGCCAGGTGGCGTCGTACTCGCATGCACTATCCGCCATATACAATATACCCGATCGGAAACAAATGCTTTCGACGGAGAGACGGTGGTTACGGTGCGGAGCGCCGATATTTCAGTAGAATGAATAATGAGGGCCATTCATCTCGTGTCTGCAATTTTAACGCCCACCGACTGTTCGAAAATTGCCTAACAAAACGATCCGTACGGGCGCGATAGATGTCGCTAGATTCGAAATTATTTATTTTTTTCCTCGTCGCCGCCACTGGCTGCCATCTCGCTTCTCTGCATGTCTGTCTGTCGGAGCAACCAACAGTACTGCTACTACCACCAGCGCCGCTTCGTGCAATACGAAGATTGATGCTTTGTCAATTGGTACAAAAAAAGCGGAACAAAGAGTGTGTCAGTGCTAAATAAATGTGAATGAAAATGAGCTCGTGCGAGCGCGTTTGTTTCGGAAATCGCGTCGATTTCCTACGTGGATAAATTGAAAATTGATTTATTCACTTCTAACGGTAAGAGGAATTGAAATCGAGGGAGGGCGCCAACTTAACGAGAGTGCGTTTCTTCTATGTAACAAATGTTTTCTATCATACTTATTGTTAGTTACCAAGATTCGAGGGTTTTTACAAACAACTGCTAGAGTGCACTATTAAGATTTAGCATTACTATTTTTGTAAAATTTAACATTAATGAAGCGCCATAAAAAAAAAAACCGTTCACAATTGGTTTACGGAATTTCGTTGTGGTCGTGCTTCCGTCTGCGATAAATTTCGTGGAGCTCGATCGAAATTGGTTGTTGTTCCAGAAAACATCGATACTGTGCGCAACATGATTGAAGAGGATCGGCCCGTAATTTGCCATGAAATGGAGGTATTCCTAGGCACATCGAAGGCATACATTTAATTTTGCATGAATATTTATGTGTGAAAAAGCACAAACAAGACTCGTGTTAGCCAGCTTAGAAAAAAAGTAAAACGGTTTGTGCAAATTCTTTGTTCTTTCATTGTTTTTGTGACAACTTAAAAGGTATCCCTCGTATAGATAACAGTAAATTACTTCGGACTTTACACTAGCTCTCAAATTAATGGACATCTGAATAGCTGACGGCAACAGCTATCGAAGTCAAGTGATCGGAATCAATCACGGAAACGTTTACAAGCTGCCATTTGCTAGGCTGCACAATTTACGTAATGAAATTATATTAGATAAGAGGCCTTAGGACATATTGTTAACGTGATATTACAATACAATGTATTGCAACGTTATAACAACAAATTAGTTTCTTTTGATAAAAGATAATTTTCATTGTTGCTAGATTCTGGAGTGTCGCTTAGCTCCGTCGCTCTTTAGCAATAATGTTTACTGTACGCTCAGGCTGTTTAATAATGCGTTACATAAAGAGGAGCACACCTTTGTTTTGAATAGACCTAACTTTGCACCTGAAGTATAACTTGCACACTGTAACACTTGAATTTACTTGACAAAATTAATCATTTAGTCAAATACGTTTTCGCTAAACGATGACTTGAACTAAGTAGGCAGATTGTAGTAGTGTCTATTTCCCAATATCCATTGTTTCCGATAAATTTTGTCAAATATCACAGCCATATTTCGAATAAAAAATATCTCACGTTCTTTCAATTAAATATTAATCAACGAAAATTTCCTGTTTTAAAAAATATGAGGACATTTCGATCGACTAACTGGCTTCGACAAGAGATGGCGCAACTAGAATGGAAATAACTTGACTTTTGGTAAAAGTAACCTCTGACAAGAGTCAATTTGTTTGTGAACGACAGGCATTTAGAGTGAACAAATTTTGTGTGATCTGTCCAAAATCGAGTATAAAGCAGAGATTAAATTTTGTTTTTGAAAAAGGAAATGAATGATGGGATAAAACTGGAACTCAGTGAAGTTTATGGGGTCTCTGCATCTTCGCATAAAATATTGGGCAATGGAATTTAAATGCGATCATACGAGCATTTTTCATGAAGAACGTCTAGGTCGTCTAAATGCAGTCACTACATCAGAAATGATTGGATATGATAATAAATGATTGAATACTGAAAAAGCCTGAGGCTGTGGGCATTTACCAATTCATTTGAATGTAAGTTTTCCGCAAGAAGGGTGCCGCGATTGTTCACAATTCACTATATACACGCACGTGTGTCAATTTCAAAAGAATATTTGACGATGTTGAAACGCAATTCGAATAATTTTTGTCGTCGGCTCATAACTATTCACATCACAGCGCACTAGAGACCAAGAAACACTCCAAACAGTGAGTTTCTCATGGCGAATCGGTGCCAAAGAAGGCCGAAGTCACCTTATCGGCTTTGGGATTTACGGTACGATCTACGTCGATATCTTGAAAAGGGCAAAGCGATTAATTGATTATTCGATTGTTTCAACAATGCTGTAGAAGAACGTCCGCATTTCGCGAAGAGAATAATTCTGTTACACACTTGTGTCGTCGCCATGGCTACATTCCATAAGTTAGGATACGAATTGTTCCCGCAGCCGCCATATTCGCCAGATTTAGCCCCCAGCGATTATTTCTTATCTCCGAATACGAAAACAGGGCTCGGCGGAAAAAGACTTGGCCCAAACGATGAAGCGATTGCAGAAATAAATGGCTATTTTGCGACATTTGAAGAAATCGTATTTTTTAGATGAGATACAAAAGATGGATAAACGTTGGATTAAGTATGTGGACTTTAATGGAGACTATGTCGAATATTAGTTAGTACCGACAACCTTTTAACCAGCCATTTACCATCAAACTCACTGAATGACAATAACTTTATTGATTATTGCAAAGATAAAGTAGAATTTATTCCGTACGTGTTTACAGAAAAATATTACATTAAAGACGAGTCTTAAGAATATGAAGCAAATGCAGAGAGAGCAATATTGTCTTCCCTCTGGGATTATCGTTGAATGGAGACAACTTCATCACAGAATGCTAGCGACAAGGAAAAGGGGACAGGTTATATAAGCCAATGGAGAAACCGAAGAAGTCAGTCAGAAAGGTTTCACTTTGTCAGAAGTTGCTCGAATGTAGTCTAGGCGAACGACACTTCACATGGCGCTAGTGACAGCTACCTTCAATGTAGTATTTTTGTTAGCATATTATTCTCACAAACGAATGTTAAGCAATCTTCACCAGGAATTTTCCCACTGAAGTTTCAAAATTTCGGATTTTAGCGTTATCAGCGATATTAGTCTAACTATTAGTCTTAATTATTAATGATTAATTAATTAATTAATATGAAGAGTAAAATCGATATAGCCAGGACTAGTTAAAAAGTTAAATGTTAAATTCTTTTTTTTTTGTAAAAGTCCCAGTAGCTACTCGTCATGTGAAACGTTTATGTGTTCGATTATACAAAAAAAAAACGCGTCAATGCATGGAACGTAAATGTAAATCTTCAGTAGCGGTAGAATGAATGACTAGAAATTTCTCCAAATTAGACATCCTTACTTGCAGTACTTTTGTTAAAGCTTAGTGCCTTCATTTAAAGTCGACAGTAGAACATTCAGGTTGTTACCCTGAAGCTATAAATTTTCTTTTGTGGTGAATGGTCTAACGGGATTTCGGACTGGATTTGTCGGAACCACGGGAACGCAGACGTAAATTTTTACGCGTTTAAAGTTTTTCGTTGCTTTTTTATGCTGTACGAAGCACACCCGTATTTTGTCTTAATTTCTCGATTCCCTGACTTACTTATTACGAAAAAAGAAGATCAAAGAATATACAAGATGGATTAAGCATACTAAACGAAGGGGCTAGAATGTATAGTCACCCGAATTTTTTTAAGAATGAACATAAGTAATACAAGGTGAGGTAAAGTTAGAAGCGATCCCATGCCTATAAGGAAATGGATGTAAGCCTATAAGCGATGAAAATCCACACAAGAAGAAGAAGAAGTAGAAATCCGAATGGAACATGTGTAAAAGGAAAAAGAACCTAGAGATACAGAGTGGCAACAAATAAAGGAATGTATTACTAGCATAGAAGCGAATAAAAGAAGTCTTATGTGAAAACTTATAGCGATAAATTGGTAGTGTATCTATAAGTCCTCCTAAAGGTGAGTTTACACAATGCGAGGTAGCGAAAGCTAGTTACTGTATACTATGGATTAAACAGATCGCCCCGCGTTACTGTCTCTGCAAAGTGATCAGCTGCTGGATGCGGATTATCTCAATATTTTTCGATTTTACGGACCGTTCTCCTTTTTCCACCCCGCATTAGGTCAGTAGTTCGTATGTTACTCACTCAGTTCGAACGCAGGGTAGTAGTCTGCTGGATTGTTTCAAATTTATATTTGTGTGCGATGCTGACGTGCCGAGAAGTTAAAATTTATTAAGCTTTATAAAGAGGGTGGAAATTTTATGGAGTGTTATCGATTGCCAAGATGTACGAACAACTAGAATATTGAATTTACCATCGAGTTTCACAGAGAAAGATGCTGTTATAGAAGAAAACAAAAAATGCTAGCAGCATCCTGAGGCCGATATAGTTGCACGCATAGATAAATATGAATATGTGGAGCAACTGAGTTTAGAAGGATTTCGAATTGTGGAGGTGTCAATCTCGTAACACGTCAATATTCACGAGGGTCCTTATGGTGAAGCCGTTTCACAATTGTGTTTGTTGCCCTTGAAGACTAATTTTCCTGCTTTTTAAAAAAATACATTGATTTACCTTCCTTAAACCAGACTTAATCCCATTAGCAACTAATTTATGATATTTGTAATTACCAAGCAGTTTGATCATTAATTACAAGGACGTCGATAGAAATCCAATCCATTCTCCCAATAGTACACCGATGTATTGTACTATAGATTTACGCCAATGTAGGATTTATATATATTATAAATCGTTCGAGAGAAAACGAATCTCGCAAGCTTTAGTAGTGGATATGCAGCGTGCCTAGGATTCGCCATCAACAACTTCGCAAAGGCGAACGTAGACAATACAGAACCGGCAATTCATCACGCATATATATGGCCGGTGGACACTGAATGAAGATTTACTGTCCTCGTCGCGTGTTTATCCGACCAGAGGTATCATTCTCATTATGAATTATAATTCAAATTAATTTACGGCCGGGAAGTCCGCACCCAGTGCTTCGCTCACCGGCTGGCTGAAGTGAAAACGTACAACTCGGCGAGATGTAAATAAACCGCTGACGGTTAGCGTAACGTAATGGAAGGACGGATGTTAGAAGCAAGGAAAAGCCGTTTCACTTTTTCTTTATCTATTTTTGGCGATTTACGTAACCAGGATCGTTTGGTGTTGGCGGTTGCTTTTCCCCTATGTTTTGTTAAAGTGAGATTGTGTTGGGATTAGCATACACTAGCAGGCACTATTAATAAAATATTAAGCCCGTAATAAAGAAATAGAAGGTGATACGAGATCCGCATAACTTATATAAAATGAATAACAGATGGTGGTAAGCTGGTGATATGTCGTTTGACTTGTTTATTGATTATTTTCTGCATTATTAAGATCTGAGCTGTTCTAAGGTACAACGTGAATCGGCAAGAAATAATGCAAAGCCTTGGATAACAAACGACGTGGAAGAATCTAGTCAAAAACTTTTTACGAATTTTATATGCAATCAGTGAATAACCCGGAATTGAGCAATGTGTACAAAATTAAAAAAAAAGAAATTAGGGAAGAAATTCCCAAATCGTTATTTTTGGATTACAGAGATCCGATATCAAGAGCAAGAGCGCATCGGGAATGAATGAAGTAACATCTGGAGTGTTGGAAAGCGTACAATATACTCTGGCCGAGCCTACTATTGAAGATCGAAAGTGTGATTCCTGTCTATAAGACGGGTTATGTGGGGGCTCCAATGGACTATTGATACGTCTCTGCCCTTTTTCGAAAATTTTCGAGAAGTTGCTATACAGGAAAATATATAATTTTCTTGGCGTTTTACCACCAATTGGTTGACCTGTGCACGTATCACTGGCATATTTAACAAATAAACGTATATATTTAATATTGGGTGGACGTAACGCTAAGTGTTCGCGGTACAAGTTTACATAACTCCCAATTACCGTAAAAGCACTTCAACTTTCCGTTTTACTTTTCGATAGTGTGGCGACACCCATCTCTAAAATTTCTCACGTCGGTAAACACCAAATGTTCCCATAATCGTAGCTCCTTTGCACATTGAAGATTTGTTATTAAATGCCTAATAACAACATTTCGGTCGATAACTTTCTTCTTTCCGATTTAAGTTGTCATAGTTGTTCTTTACATTTAGCGAGAGCTTTATCGTTGAAAAATGTTGCAAAAGTGTAGATTTCCACGCGCTCTTTTGTTTTTTACATCAATCATTAGTTCCTCCTACATACTTAACGTGAGCTGTAATAGTGTCATAAGTGGAAAAACACTGATTTGGAGAGAAGGAGGATTGCAAATCAAAATACAAACTAAGTATTGCGAAAGTGAATTTATACCAAATATATCGTTATTATACTGATATGAAAGAAAACGTTAGCCGATTATTATTCATCAGGTTCTACACTCAAAATAAAATTATACGAAATATTGACTGCACAACTTCATTTTTAACAATCCATAACTTCGTAGAAAGAAGCACTGAACGGAAACTTTTTACATTTTCTTGAAGCTACAGCAGTGTCTTGTAGGGGATTAAGCGATCCTGACGAAAGCCTCTTCCGATCGTCTAAAGAACGATTGATTTAATACACATGGCTAAGCATACCGTTTCTATTTTTCTGAATCTCTGATCAAAGGCGCCACGAGCGCGGAGAAATTTTTGTGCGCATCGCGATTCGATCCGATTTCACCAACGAGGATATCTGGATGGAAAAGGTAGCGGATAAGAAAAGTCCCCGAAGAAAATTGCGAAATGTATATTTCGCGCAGTTCGTTGTAATATCGCGTTTAAACACTTTGAATATTTTAAAGGAGCGATTCCGAAATCACAGGAAAAATAACCCCAGATGAATAATATATGTGTTGGCTGCTGGTAGATCTACGTGTTTGTACACAACATGTAAATGTTATGTTCAGGAAATGTTTGTAACTCGCACACGTAGTACATAGTTGCATCGTACGTGGTTGTTTAAATTTCAATGCAACTTTACTTTGTAGGGTTGCTTATATTTTGCCGAGAAGGTTGTAACTAATATCTTTTACGTCAGAAATAAGTCTAAATAAATCATAATTTATGTGTTTATCGGGAGAAGCTGCATGTCATAAAATTTTGTACAGTATTATGCTGTCACTGCATCTGGTTCGCAACGGTATATTTCAGAAATTGACAATTTTTCGAATCATTGATATGTTTTCTGCAATTGAGTAAATACATTGGTCGCAATTAAAAATGCACCACCCAAATTGTTTGAAAAATAATTGTTAGTATTAAAAATGCTTCTACTACATATAAACATGTAAATGAAAGACAATTCGACAAAGGAAAAGTAAATAAGGTTCGTCTAGGTCTAGCGCATGTATGATGAGATGTTAAAGGTAATCGCAATAAGGGCCGGTAGCTACGTAATGATGTTAGCGTTCCACCACTGCGGCGCTAAAAATGTTACCGACGGAAACCGGTGTTGCATAACCAGGCACATCAAAAGAAAAGCACGAATTAAACACTTCGATTGCTTAATTTTATGCTAATAAACGAATTTTGTTAAATTTAACATCTTCTACGTTTAGCATGTTTTCTGTTTTGTAAAATGCAGAATCTTATAAGATAATTCACACAATATGGAAGCGTAAGAAGGAAACTACTTACCAGATACGATAACTTGAACCGAGAGTGCATTTCTAAGGGAGTCGAAACGTCGCATCGTATCTTTGCTTGGCGCAACGCAACGATATTCCCCAGCCTCCTGGTAGAGGACATGTTCCAGCCGTAACTCTTGAGAAGCGCCGAGAGGTTCTAAACGTCCCGTTGCCGAATCCACGCGAGTCCAACAACCTGTAGTACCTATTTCCAAAGAAAAATATTGTTAGTGAGGAGTGCAAAAGTCATTTTTGGGGTTGAGAGCCGTAATTACTAGCTTTTAAAGTATCGGGGTGTTATTTGCATAATGCATATGTAGGGATGTAATGTAGAACGAAGGTTGTTTCGAGGTACATTTTTGTTAAATATAAATAATATAATAAAGAATCAAGCTTATGTGGAGAATTTATTAGCCATATACTTAACATGTAACTTTTTCATTACAAAAAAGAACCAAGGCAATCATAACATGTGCATATTTTAGTAACTAAAATACCTTTAATCTTTATTATTACCTACTGCGTTTCCAGATATAGGAAATGAGGTGGAATAACACATATTTCGCTGTGTTCTTGATTTAAAAGTGTTCAGCGATTAAATATTGAAGTAGAAGACGTGTTCGGTGGTTTAAATAGACAGAGAAGAGTTCCAACAGGTAATTTCAATAGCAAGTTAGTAATTTAATTCAAGCTGTGGAAAGGGTATTTTTAGAAGCACTCCCGGATGCACCGATTCTATAAATAATTAATTGATTTCGAAAAATCAAATTTCTTTCCATATTTTCCTCAGGTAAAACATTTCTGTGAGTTTAGAAGCAAGAGAAATAATGTTCTTGTAGATAGAACAGAAGGATGTTTAACAATTCTGGTAGAAAGGCACTTAATAGAATTTAAAGAATACTTTGAATCAGTATAAATAAATATACTTTCATATATATTCGATGATACACAGAAAGTGCGCTCTGTCTTTGTAAAACATCCTATTTCAAACGTTGAAACGCTTGCTCTAACATTGAGGTGACTGTATACATTATGTGAGCTTTATACATTATTTTTAAATGTGTTTAAAATTAAATATGTAAAATTCGAAAAGAGCGTATGACGCTGACCTAGACGGAAGTCTTCTCCATATCGCTGTCGGTGTTTGACACTGACCTAGGCGGAGCCCTCCCTTGTAACCGTGTTATTAATTTTTTTGCAGAGTTCAATTAAATTTTATTTAATTCACGTTAAAGACCGTAGGTTTGTTCACTATTATCAATCTGTACTTTGCCGAATTTTCCGTTTACTGCTCATAGATTGATAACCGGATTTTTAACACGTTGAATATTAAAATGCCGTTACCGTCTTTAAAGTTTGAATTCTGTTTGATTTTATTTTTCTGAAGTTATTTGTTTATTTTCTTTTGTAAATAAAACATTTATTTTTCTTAACTGTACTTATCTCTTTTATTTACGACGAACCTTGGACACAAAAGTTGAATTGTTAATGAACGCACAAGCATCACGATACACTACTCACCTTAATTTAATAATTAGCAAAATTAATTTAAGTTTGCACGGGGTAATTACCATATTAGCAACATATGACAGCTAGAAAATACCGTATATCAAGTACAGGCGTACCAGCAAGTACAAGCAAATACCGACGGCACAGATACTTTCTTGTTAATATAAATTTTGTCAAAAGTAGTAAAAGGCAAAATAAGGAATAAATCACTTTATTTGTAGACGAGTTACAAATTTGCTAAAATTAATTAACATTAATTTTCTGTATTTTCAAAACCCCAAAATTTACTAGAACCGATACACGAATTTCCGAATTTGTGAGTAGGAGTAAAACACACGCGCAAAGTTGTACGTTACATTAACTAGCGCCCGAGCAGGGACTTGATTAAAAAAAAGTTCACTTGAATTTTTCCGAAGATTATACTGAGATATTTTACAAATACAGCAACCAACCGGCCGCTACTTTATTTCCAGTAACCGTTCTATTTTCATTTATACTTTTCATCAAATTCTAAGTCTTGAAGCAAGCTGACCGATGCAGATACAACTCCCTTTGTTCTCCCGACAACCGCTACCACCCATATTTCGTGGATCTTTCTTCAAAGAGAAGAATTGGTAAAAGTCATGTCGGAATTAAATTTAGAAGTATCCGGAACCGTGGAGGAGTTAAGAAAGCGTTTAAGTACGTTTTTAAAAGCCCGTGCATCACATTGGCACTCAGCATCCCCGACACGAGAAGTGATACCCCCGCCTATAGAACAAATGGGTACCGCCTCGATTTGCGACAAAGTTCGTAAATGGGGACTAAATTTTGATAGTGTTGGAGATGGTAGTTTCATTTCTAGAAAGAGTCAAAGAGTTGCAGGAATATTACAATCTATCTCACAAAGATTTATTAAATGCTTTGCCACTTTTATTCAGAAACGGCGCGCTATTATGGTAGAGGATTTACATAAGAAATTTACATGGATTGATATTTGTGCTTATGGAAAAGAAGGTGAGAATGGAATATTTCAAGTCCTCGGTCTTTTGAAGTGTTCTTTTTTTAATTAAAAGGAAGAATATAAGCCACCAAACTCATTATTGCGACTAAACGAGCGCATTTAAGTTGCTTTCGAAGCTATTCGATTAAAAAACGTATCGCGACCTATCGTACCGTTTAGTTTAGTTATAGATTGTACCCTAAAGCTTGTTCTTGTTTATTTTTCAACAGAAATTATTATAAAAATGGAATACAAAAAAAGAGCTGCGCGAGCATACTGTTCAGGTACTGGATGATTTTCTGAAGGTCTTCGAACAGAGCTATTGCTTGTTAAAAGTGAGGAGAGGGGGCATTATCGACTAGATTTTAGCTTGTACTAGGTGCAAGAATTTGTCACTCACACAAGTCTCAATTTAATTTATTTCCATTTTTCTTCTCCAAGTTGTACGTTATGAGTTTGAAAATTACTGAGACTACTTTTTTTTTTGTTTTAGCATTCTAGCCCAATTCATAGACATCTCATATGTTTCATACGTCTAACACTAAGAACATAAATAAGAAAGGAAGCGACAGTATCTGGAATGCAATAAAAGCAAGGCAAAGCCATATTGAAATTCCCTATTACACGTTTTATTACCTAGAAAATGGCTCGTTCAAATTAAAATAATAAACAAGCATTACGTAAACATCATTCAACGACGTTACACGTGCTCCAAATAGAACAACACAATTCACGTGCGGATTATTGAAATTGCGCTCGCTACTCTTGCAAAATGAAAACCCTATTGGTATGTTAAATAATTTCAACAATAACAACGAGCCATTCGCGTCTGAAAAGGATTCCGTTCTCAACCTTTTCTTTGATATAGGATAATTTAAATTCAAATTTGGAGAAATCCGTAAGATGAGTGGAAGAAGACGATCCCTCCGGGTTGATTTTCATGTCGAGAATTCTTGTCGGGTTTCATTTCAGCGGAAAATCGCTTCCGGGACGGTATATACACCTTAATTTATGTAATCTGATTCGAGAAGACGTATGTATGTGAATCCGTAGGTATTCTATACGTATAAAAAGCTTCTATAAATAAATTCGACATTGAGATGGAGTTAGATAGGTATACGTTGCATTTGAGGCATTTCAACGATATTCTTTAATTTATTTGAATAAGTTGGAACGCGCTGGCGTATTGAAACGAGAAATCTTTATTGTAATTGAATATTTCATCTGAGAATTTTATATTTTGTAATACACAGAAACAAACAATCAGGGTTCATTGCTATACATTATTTATTGTGCTTATTCCATATACAGAGTGCCCACCGATTTGGAAACCTAAATATCTCAAAAATTAATAGGCGAAAATCGCTGAAATTCAGTATAGGGTTCGTGCTACCTACCGGTTTCCTCGAGAGTCGACAAAACTTGAGTCTATTTAGTCTTTGCTAATTTCGTGAAACGCACAGAAAATGGCGAACTTCACCTTTTTTTGTTATTAAGATCCAAGGCCAAGACTTTTTTAATTTTTGCATATGAAATCCTATTTTCACATTTATCTTGCTAGTTTTTCAACTTATTACTATTAAATGTCCCAATGTCGGTGTAACGTTGGCTCCCGATCACAGATAGCTTGAATCGACGTTAGCAGCGATTTCGGCATTACGAGAAAGTGTGAATATTTTACATTTTTGGTCGATCATTGCACCGATCTTTACAGAACATTCTTTGAAAATTGGCTCACTGTTGTTTGCCGACCATTGGCGTCTCTCCAACTGGATTGGATCTCCAACTGACGCTGCATCGATTGCATCAACTTGCTTATGTCACTCAAATGTTTACTGCCAAGTGTAGTTTAGTTATCATTTCACGACCATCGCTTAACTGATTTTGTTGATCTAGAGCCAATCGATACCCTACGTTAGAAAAGTACCATTGGTTTTGTATTCTTTACTGACACTATACTGACCGTGGCTAATCGTAGCGGATATTGCGCCGATCGTATAACCGCATAACGTATTTGTCTGATTTCTAATAAAAGTTTAATATTTGAAATCAATCTCTTTTATTTATTAGTGTTTGACTACTTTTTTATTTCTTTGAATCCGTAGCAATTCTTATTAAGCGTGTTATTGTTGTTTAGGAATGAAAGTGGTCTGTTATAGATCAGTTTTTCTACAATTTTCGAAATAGCGCAATTGGTCTGGAATTCTTTACGCAATCTTTACGGGGGCGCCACTGCAGTAACCTATAATGTACTTTGATAAGTTCTTTCTCGACGCATTAACAGCTAGACAAGAAAGAGATAACATCTTTTCTACACACCTTAAGAGTTATCGAAAACTATCAGTTTAAAGCGATTCACATCAAAAGAGTACTTAATTGAAAGGGTGAAAGCAGCTTCAGTTTAGTAAATTTGTGGGGAGCCAAAAAAAATGTTTCAAAGATTTCAGAGATTTATTGTATTATTGTATTTTGGAGCTGGCTACTGTTTGCTGAAAGAAGATAACTTTATAAATTTCATAAAAATAAAACTGACCTGTTTCTGCGCTTTTCGAAAACCACTTAATAACAAAGTTATGAATGTTAGGCATTAATTTATCGTCACACTTGGGAAAAGTAGTTAAAGGTAAGAAGTGGAGGTAAATAGGTATATTTAATTGGCTGAGCAAAATGTCTAATTGGTTTAACAAGTTATTTAGTTCTTTTAATTATTGTTTTAATAACACTTTATGTTCGGTTGAAACAATGGGTTTGATTAAGTCAACAATAATTGGAATAATTAAACTAAATCAACAAAACCGTTTCTTTGAAACAACAGTTTCTAGCATTATAGAATTTAATTGAATCAATTATATAAAATTTGATTAACTCAACGAAATGGGTCTTTTTGTGTACGTATGCTTATTTGTATAACCTTGTATTATTTTATCTGCTTTTTTGTGGTGACGGCGCAACGGGGTCTACAAGCTTTTTAAAGTTTGTCATAACTTCAGGAGCTTTTATGCGTAAATTGTTTGTGTAAAGTGTTTCTTAGCCTTGATACTATTACTTCCTCGCTGTGAAGCATGGAGCGCCGTTAATTGTCCCCCAACAGTGAATTTCAAAATTTCGTAATTATTCACATGCGTCGATTTTGATAAAATATTTGCATATGTCAAATATTGTTCAAAATCGACTTTTGGTTAACACGCAGCGTTATCTGTTGAAAAGCTTTTTCCAAGACTTGTAACAGCGTGTATAGCACACCGTATTTTCAATTTGCGTTCCGGTTATTCTATAACAAAAAGGGACAAGAAGAAAATGAATTAATCTGTGACCAGATTGAATTACACATTAAAATTGTAATTTTATTGTAATTTTGTATGTACACCCTTACTTGTTCTGTATATGAGTCGTGTATATGGATGTTAAGATATATAATGCAGTTGAAATAATTTTTAATAGAAAACTTGTTCTATTCCTTAAAAGAAAATAATTTTTTTGTTATAAATAGTTAACTTAATCGCACCGTTTCCGTTACTTTATTTTTATAAATTGGATGCTAGATATAGGTAATGAACGTATTTCCTTTTGCTCAGCTATTATTGTACTATTTTTTACATGTTACTTTGTAGTTGTAAATATTATTATTATTATGTCAGTATAATCCGTTTGGGTAAATTTGAACTTGCAAAAATGACGTGGAAAGTTACCAATAGGCCCGATGTCACAAGTGATTAACTAGCTTGTCCTTCATGTTCTTCTTAGTGACCTCTACCGCACCGGTGTGAAAATGTCGAAAAGGATTTGTCTGAGGACTCGAGATTGACAAGGGTTGACAGAATCAGAAAATATGTATAATGATATAGTCATATTTGTTAATACTTGCCCATCTAGAATTCCTTCTTCCTCGTACGTTCACAATCCAGAATTTAAAGCTAAATTAAATAACACACAAATACTTTCAATTATATCAAATGTCTCTGAATAATTATAGAATTAGTTAAAAATGAGATTGTTCTCAACTACGGTGTATTTGTAACCAGTAAAAAATTTCACGATTTCTGTTATTTAAATAATAAACACAAATCAGTGTCGATTAACATAGCACCTATGTAAATATGTAAAAATTCCCATTCATTTTAAACCTTACACGTTTTATTTTCTTTCTCATATTCACCGCATTCGTTGTCACATTCTGCCGGCGATGTATTTTTAATTAAATTAAACAGATCTTTGGAAGTTTATTCAAATTTTGAGTAGGGCGATAGACGGCGTTCATTGTTCAATGATGGCTTCTTCACCGAACAACGATTAAAGCAATTTAGCAAAACGTCTATTATACAGGGTCCGGCAATCAGTCCCGGTGATTTTTAATTGGCTGTAGATTGAAAACTAAGCGATAGCAATTTGTCAGATATGCCTCAGTTTTATTTATTAACATTATTATTATTATTAAATTATACTATAATCGTATACTTAACTTTAAATCAACGAGTGGTGGTTGTTGAGAAGTCTTTTTAAACACAATGTGTCGCGTAGACGCAAAGACTAGTTGAGCATGAATTTGAAGTTCTTAGACAGGGAAAAATACCGAAATATGACACAATTTTCAATTGCATTAAACGCTGTCGCGTACACGGCAATCTTGCATCGAGATTTTCGGGATCTGTTCGTACGGTAAGAACGTTGAGAGAGTACGAGATGCAGTTGAACGAAGTACCAGACGCCGTTTCGGGCTGACGTTTTCGTCGAATATTACAAAAATTAACTGCAATCCCACCCTTATAAAACTCAAGCAACCCAAAAACTGAACGAAGAGGACAAAGTCGCTCCTGTTTAGTTTTGTCAACAGTTTCTAGAAACATGGAATGACAACGTAAACGTTCTCAGCAAGTTGATGACGAGTGATGGGGCTTATTTTCATTTACACGGCTACGAACTTCAGATTAGGCGAAAATCCTATGTAATTGTACGAGAAGCCATTGTATAGTAGTAATGTGACCATTTAGTGCGGAATGTATGCATCGGGAATAATTGGACCATACTTTTCTGAGAGTAATCACACCGTTAATTCAGACCGACACGTCACCTATTATTTCAACAAGATGGAGCAACAGCGCGCACGGCGCGTCAAGCAATGTATGTGCTGAAAAGTATGTTTCCCGATCGATTAATTTCAATGTTCGGCGGCCAAAGAGTATCACTTCCTGCCGCCCAGGTCCCCTGACCTCGGTGATCCAGATTTTTTCCCTATGGAGTTTTCTAATAGGAAAGGCTTACGAGCATCGTCCACACACTTTACAAGAACTTAGAAATGCAACTGAAATTGAAATTGACGTTAATGGACCTAACTTACTACGTAGAGTAACGAAGTAACGGAGTAACGGCAAAGTGTTAGGAATATTTAAATTGTACTGGTTCCTCTTTTAAATATGGTATTTGTTTCAAAACTGAATAAAATAGGATGCTAGTTCTGTACAAAATCAATATCTTCTAATTTCTAGTCAATTTTCGTTCAAAAATGAAAGAAAGATTTTTTTGGTTCTTAGTCTCATTTTATTTAGAAATGCTTGTCATGTATTTTCCGCAAAAATTATTTTTTTGGTGAAGTAATTAGGCTTTAGTGGGCTCCAATACCCCATTAAATAGTTAACGCCGTCAAAATGTTGCCGGGAAGTACCGTTAAGACTAGTCGGCGAATTTCACTGAACTCTTTTTATTCTATTGCTCTAGTTCGGGATTTTTTAATATATCTACCAGATTCGGAGAAAGACAAAAAAGAATTTGATAAAAGGGAGAAGATGCTGAACGCTACCTTGGAGATAACAAATTAACGACTACATATAAGGCGAAGAAATTGTAATAATAAAGAAGAGCGCCCTAGCAGAAATAAATTCGGTATAATCCTTAATTCCTTTGAAATGTAGCAGTAATGTAAATATTGGGTTCAACTTTTCTCCATATGTTTATTCCTGTAAGTGCAATCAAATACAATAAATTAAGAGGCAGAGGTATAGAACAAAATTTATGCTAAAATGAACAAGTATTATGTCTCTGCCATCACCAATACTAATGTTGCACATTGTTTTGTCTTACCAAAACAAGTGTTTCCATTTGTTAATTAGGACGGAAAAATAGGCGACACCCCAATTCATATAACATGCATATTTATAGAACGCCGATATTCATGTTCAGCAAGATGTAAAATGGTCGAACGTAATTATGGTGTTGTTATGCATGTTCATGCAAATATTATCGACCAACGAATGCTTTTTACCTAGCGTGCTAACAATCAGCTACTATGTTACGTGTTTGTACCTCATTCGATTTAATATGAACATCGCGGTTATATAATTTTTACATTTACATGTTTAAGTATGTAGCTATATTGTCGCGTATTTTATTTAATTAACTTTTAACGGCGTTTTGTGCAGTTAGTGGTGATTTTTATTATATTTTTATAGTTCTATGGATTACGAGATGTGCGATAAAAGTGGTAGTTGTGGCTGATATTGCAAAAATACGTAAACTAACTATTGTTTATTTGATAAGTATTTTTTAACTGAATTTCATGTTTTGTGTGATAGTTATTGCAGAATTATGGGAATGCAGCACACAATACATACAATGCTTCAATAAAGATGAATTAATTCTTCGGTACTACTTTATTAATAACCAACGAAATACACGCAGATTGCTTAATGATTCTTTCGGGCATGCTTTAACGTATAAATCATTAACATTAACGCACTTATTCCATCATTTTTCTAATGAGGCTATGTCTAAACTAAAAGAATATCTTCTGATAATCCTGCAAAATACGACTCAACAGCGTTTTCCATATCATCAGTCAATAAAGAGCGACGCTCTCTCGAATGTTTTTTGAGTTTTGGAAAAGGATAATAGCGACAAGCCGCGAGGTCGGGAGTGTAAGGTGAATGTTGTAATTTTGTCCTAATTCTACCTTTGTAGGCATTATTGTAGTCCCTTTTGATATATACTTAATTAAGAGAATTACGAAGAAGAATTCATTGCATGGATTCTTGTTTCGTGGATGGGTCCCATTCCCATTGGTGCACTCAGGACTCATGAAGAAGTCCTCATCTTGGGATAAAGCAGTTAAATTCTTCTTGCAAATTTGTCGTCATCTCAGTTTTTGTTTGGAACTGACCAACCTTGTAGTACAATTTGTTCATTTCCAAATCTTCGTGTAAAATTTTACAAACATTTACATATCGTTGCTTTACGATTTGGTGAATAGCTCCAGGACAGTGCGCTATTTTGTGTTGCTATTTTTATAATTTCGCGATCACTCAAATTGTTTTCTTTTTCTTGCCAAGAAGCACCGTAGAATGGGGCGAAGTAGATCACATTTTAATGTTTTTGAAACTATCAGTAGTGGTATATCTCAAATAAATGGCGAAAAAATGTTATTGTGTAACTACACAATCACTTAACATTCATGTTTTCTTTTCGTTTCATGCCACTGTATGGAGTGAAGCGGATCAACAAATAATGGACCTAAAAAACCGTCTTAATGGTAACCTTGATCCGTTTCATCTCACCTACTCAGTTTCACCCCGTTTGACGGTA